>OX465296.1:84514667-84582961 GCA_949987735.1 Leucophora obtusa
TAAATAAATAAATAAATAAATAAATAAATAAATAAATAAATAAATAAATAAATAAATAAATAAATAAATAAATAAATAAATAAATAAATAAATAAATAAATAAATAAATAAATAAATAAATAAATAAATAAATAAATAAATAAATAAATAAATAAATAAATAAATAAATAAATAAATAAATAAATAAATAAATAAATAAATAAATAAATAAATAAATAAATAAATAAATAAATAAATAAATAAATAAATAAATAAATAAATAAATAAATAAATAAATAAATAAATAAATAAATAAATAAATAAATAAATAAATAAATAAATAAATAAATAAATAAATAAATAAATAAATAAATAAATAAATAAATAAATAAATAAATAAATAAATAAATAAATAAATAAATAAATAAATAAATAAATAAATAAATAAATAAATAAATAAATAAATAAATAAATAAATAAATAAATAAATAAATAAATAAATAAATAAATAAATAAATAAATAAATAAATAAATAAATAAATAAATAAATAAATAAATAAATAAATAAATAAATAAATAAATAAATAAATAAATAAATAAATAAATAAATAAATAAATAAATAAATAAATAAATAAATAAATAAATAAATAAATAAATAAATAAATAAATAAATAAATAAATAAATAAATAAATAAATAAATAAATAAATAAATAAATAAATAAATAAATAAATAAATAAATAAATAAATAAATAAATAAATAAATAAATAAATAAATAAATAAATAAATAAATAAATAAATAAATAAATAAATAAATAAATAAATAAATAAATAAATAAATAAATAAATAAATAAATAAATAAATAAATAAATAAATAAATAAATAAATAAATAAATAAATAAATAAATAAATAAATAAATAAATAAATAAATAAATAAATAAATAAATAAATAAATAAATAAATAAATAAATAAATAAATAAATAAATAAATAAATAAATAAATAAATAAATAAATAAATAAATAAATAAATAAATAAATAAATAAATAAATAAATAAATAAATAAATAAATAAATAAATAAATAAATAAATAAATAAATAAATAAATAAATAAATAAATAAATAAATAAATAAATAAATAAATAAATAAATAAATAAATAAATAAATAAATAAATAAATAAATAAATAAATAAATAAATAAATAAATAAATAAATAAATAAATAAATAAATAAATAAATAAATAAATAAATAAATAAATAAATAAATAAATAAATAAATAAATAAATAAATAAATAAATAAATAAATAAATAAATAAATAAATAAATAAATAAATAAATAAATAAATAAATAAATAAATAAATAAATAAATAAATAAATAAATAAATAAATAAATAAATAAATAAATAAATAAATAAATAAATAAATAAATAAATAAATAAATAAATAAATAAATAAATAAATAAATAAATAAATAAATAAATAAATAAATAAATAAATAAATAAATAAATAAATAAATAAATAAATAAATAAATAAATAAATAAATAAATAAATAAATAAATAAATAAATAAATAAATAAATAAATAAATAAATAAATAAATAAATAAATAAATAAATAAATAAATAAATAAATAAATAAATAAATAAATAAATAAATAAATAAATAAATAAATAAATAAATAAATAAATAAATAAATAAATAAATAAATAAATAAATAAATAAATAAATAAATAAATAAATAAATAAATAAATAAATAAATAAATAAATAAATAAATAAATAAATAAATAAATAAATAAATAAATAAATAAATAAATAAATAAATAAATAAATAAATAAATAAATAAATAAATAAATAAATAAATAAATAAATAAATAAATAAATAAATAAATAAATAAATAAATAAATAAATAAATAAATAAATAAATAAATAAATAAATAAATAAATAAATAAATAAATAAATAAATAAATAAATAAATAAATAAATAAATAAATAAATAAATAAATAAATAAATAAATAAATAAATAAATAAATAAATAAATAAATAAATAAATAAATAAATAAATAAATAAATAAATAAATAAATAAATAAATAAATAAATAAATAAATAAATAAATAAATAAATAAATAAATAAATAAATAAATAAATAAATAAATAAATAAATAAATAAATAAATAAATAAATAAATAAATAAATAAATAAATAAATAAATAAATAAATAAATAAATAAATAAATAAATAAATAAATAAATAAATAAATAAATAAATAAATAAATAAATAAATAAATAAATAAATAAATAAATAAATAAATAAATAAATAAATAAATAAATAAATAAATAAATAAATAAATAAATAAATAAATAAATAAATAAATAAATAAATAAATAAATAAATAAATAAATAAATAAATAAATAAATAAATAAATAAATAAATAAATAAATAAATAAATAAATAAATAAATAAATAAATAAATAAATAAATAAATAAATAAATAAATAAATAAATAAATAAATAAATAAATAAATAAATAAATAAATAAATAAATAAATAAATAAATAAATAAATAAATAAATAAATAAATAAATAAATAAATAAATAAATAAATAAATAAATAAATAAATAAATAAATAAATAAATAAATAAATAAATAAATAAATAAATAAATAAATAAATAAATAAATAAATAAATAAATAAATAAATAAATAAATAAATAAATAAATAAATAAATAAATAAATAAATAAATAAATAAATAAATAAATAAATAAATAAATAAATAAATAAATAAATAAATAAATAAATAAATAAATAAATAAATAAATAAATAAATAAATAAATAAATAAATAAATAAATAAATAAATAAATAAATAAATAAATAAATAAATAAATAAATAAATAAATAAATAAATAAATAAATAAATAAATAAATAAATAAATAAATAAATAAATAAATAAATAAATAAATAAATAAATAAATAAATAAATAAATAAATAAATAAATAAATAAATAAATAAATAAATAAATAAATAAATAAATAAATAAATAAATAAATAAATAAATAAATAAATAAATAAATAAATAAATAAATAAATAAATAAATAAATAAATAAATAAATAAATAAATAAATAAATAAATAAATAAATAAATAAATAAATAAATAAATAAATAAATAAATAAATAAATAAATAAATAAATAAATAAATAAATAAATAAATAAATAAATAAATAAATAAATAAATAAATAAATAAATAAATAAATAAATAAATAAATAAATAAATAAATAAATAAATAAATAAATAAATAAATAAATAAATAAATAAATAAATAAATAAATAAATAAATAAATAAATAAATAAATAAATAAATAAATAAATAAATAAATAAATAAATAAATAAATAAATAAATAAATAAATAAATAAATAAATAAATAAATAAATAAATAAATAAATAAATAAATAAATAAATAAATAAATAAATAAATAAATAAATAAATAAATAAATAAATAAATAAATAAATAAATAAATAAATAAATAAATAAATAAATAAATAAATAAATAAATAAATAAATAAATAAATAAATAAATAAATAAATAAATAAATAAATAAATAAATAAATAAATAAATAAATAAATAAATAAATAAATAAATAAATAAATAAATAAATAAATAAATAAATAAATAAATAAATAAATAAATAAATAAATAAATAAATAAATAAATAAATAAATAAATAAATAAATAAATAAATAAATAAATAAATAAATAAATAAATAAATCAAATTATGATGAGACAAGCTCATTGATGTGCGTGTACTCAGAATATAAACATCTGTAGTTAAAGTTAGTTGTCAGTCGTTGGATTTTATTATTTACAAGTTCAACGTTGGCTAGGGTGTGCGATCGTTGTGTAGAGTAATGCCAAGGCAAATTGTGAATCATTTTTAATAGTTTATTCTGCGCAATCTGTAGCTTCTTCAACGAGCATATAATTAGAAGAGGTACCAACTCACACAACTTCTGTTAAATCACTCTCTTCTTATTTTGTATCGAAAAATGTTACCATATGAATTACACATGTCTGTAAAGGCTAACATTTTTCGATAAAAATGTTAATGTTCGAAAGAGGCGATGAAAACCGCCTGGCTTCTTTACATGACACTGCGCGGCTGTGAACCAAACTGGGGCTGCATAAAACATTGTTGCATGAAAAATTGATTTAAATATTAAAGTTTTGTTGTATACATTTAGTTTTGAGTTTCTGTTTATTAGAGAATATAACAATCTCGTCAAAATATTGACTATATCGATCATATAAGGGATGTGGTAATTGAATTTGAGTTTTGGATCCAATATGACACCAAAATATTTCACTTTATCCATCCATGGAATAGTACTGTTATTGAAGTAAATAGGACGTTGTGGTAAATAACAGGGTTTAAACCTCCTGGAGAAATAAATAGCTTGAGTTATCTGTGGATTTATAAGAAATTTCCATTTCGTAAAGTATGTATGAACTTCGGTTAGTGCTGCTTGTAAGCTGGTTAATACATCTGTAGATAATATTTCTGAGCTGAGTATTGCAGTGTCATCTGCGAAAATGGATGTTACACAACCATCTAATATAGGAAAGTCTGCTGTGTATAAATTATATACCCGAGTAAAAAAGTTTTGATATAATCATATATTATTTTATGTAATTGCATATAGTAACTTATAGTTACATATGGCCACATATGCTTTTAAATTCAAGCAGATATACTTTTATATAGTCATATGTTAGATATTTTTTCCTCAAAGGTTTTAATATGGAGACATATGTGATTTTATATTATTACATATTGGCCTACATATATGTTGTATCGTAGGAATAAAAAAAATAATGCACGCCTTTTGTATAATAAATTGGTATTTATTCTAAAAACCTTAAAAGATATTTAATACTATTTGGTTTATTAAAAATGGTGACCAAACGCGTTGATAGGTAAAAAAGCAGTAAATATATACAACAAGAATGAAAGGAATAAGGATTGTGCATATACAACATCAGGTGATGGTGGTGATGCCATATTAATTCTGGGGGAAAGAAGGGTATGCGAGATATACCAACACGATCATAACAATATATATGTATGTGCTATATATAAGTACATAAAGTAACATATAAAAGATATAATTACGTGTACGTTTATATATAATTTAGTATGACACTATACATAATAATATAAAACTATGTGGATCCATATTAGAAATATTTTATAATTTGTGTTAGTTATGATTATATATTGACGAATATGAACCCATATATAACTTATAACGTTCTTTATAAAATCATCTATAATTATATATCATCCCACATAGGCAATTTTTTCAAAGTGATTTTATATAAAAATATATAAGGTCCATATAAAACCGTATTGTATTATATTTGGTTCCATGTTATTAATGATTTTGAACTATTTTTAGATTTAGTAATTACTAGGGATTGGCGCGTGACACGAAATGTTCGTGAGTCACGTTATTCACACGTTATCGTGACTAATAATTACTATACTTAAGTGATTCGTGCGTGAGCGTGAGTAAGAATAACCCGTGCATGATTCGTGTGTGAGTTTATTTTTTGCATCATATGTTTTTAGTAATTTTTACTGTTTTGCGTGAGAATTTTCTGATTGTAAGTTTTTACTATACTCATGTGTGCTGAGTAAGAAACGAAATGCTCGTGCGTGAGTAATTTGTTTTTTTTTTGAGCATGAGTCAAAAATGGCTTACGCACCGCACCCATAACATTAACAACACTGAAGCTTTAATACGAAATTCTCTATACTATAGCGTACACTTGACTGATTTCTTATATCTTGGTTGTATATCATAATCCTATTAACTTTAAAATTTCAGTGTTGTTAACTTTATTTTAAAATTACTAAATTAAAATAAATTTTTTTTCATGTTTATTGCACTGTCATGATAAATCTGGATAAAAGTAATGGAAGATTTATCGAAATTATAAGATCTCCAGCTGGGGTTAATCATTACATTTTGTAATTAATTACACATGCAATTATACAATTACATGTAATTGTAATTGAAAAAAAAACTCATCTATAATTAAATATTATTTGTAATTGGAATTCAAAAAAGAACAATTACAATTACAAGTAATTGAAAATTTTTTGTTATTTAAAAAAATAATTTTTGTATGTATATTGTTGGATATGGTCCTATATAATATGATAAAAAGTATAAGGTTAATATTTAGATATAATTTTATATAATTTTATACAAAAAGATATAATTTGATGTAATTGGATTAGGACAAAATTCGGATACAATTGTATCGAATTGCATAAAATTGTATCAAATTGTACCAAATTGTATACAATTCGATACAATATGATACAATAAGACGTTCTCATTTTTCGGATATAATTATATCTAATTACATAAAAGATAATATATAATTAAATATAACTTCATTAGGCTCCATATCATTTTTTTACTTGGGTAGTACAGGTAAGAGACAGGAACCCTGGGGACACCCTGCTGATATTTGCTTTTGTGTTGAGTGATTTGAGCCTATGAAAACACTAAAACTACGCTCTGAAAGAAAACTAAGTATTAGTTTAACTAAAGATGTTGGAAAATTTAATCTTATAATCTCTATATATAAAAGAATAACGTGACTGACTGACTGACTCAACATCGCCCAGCCCAAACCGCTGAAGCTAGGAAGTTGAAATTTGGTATGTAGGTTCCTCTTTCGGCGTAGACGTCCGCTAAGACGGGATTTTTGGAAATTCGGAACGGGCAAAAAGGGGAAAAGTCTCCCCCTTGGCGGCCTGCCAAAACCCCTTTGGCTAGAAAGCTGAAATTTAAGATATGTGTTGCTTGGAGTATGGGCTAACTTTTCTGGAAAGTACTTTCTGGAATTTTGGACAGGGACGTTGTAAAAATGGGGGTTAAAAAGGGGAAAAAGGCCCCCCTTGACGGCCTGCCCAAACCGCTGGAGGTAGGAAGTTGAAATTTGGTATAAAGGTTCCTCCACTATCGTAGACATCCACCAAGACGGGAGTTTGGAAATTTTTACAGGGACGGGCAAAAAGGGGAAAAAGTCTCCCCCTTGACGGCCTGCTCAAACTGCTGGAGCTATGAAGTTGAAATTTGGTATGTAGGTTCCTCGACCGGTGTAGACGTCCGTTGAGACGGCATTTTTGGAAATTCTTATCGGGAGGGGCAAAAAGGGGACAAAAAAAGTACCTTTTTCCAAAAAAGTATCTTTTCCCAAAAAAAGTACCTTTTCCCAAAAAAAGTACCTTTTTCCCAAAAAAGTACCTTTTTCCAAAAAGTACCTTTTCCAAAAAAAGTACCTTTCTCCAAAAAAAAAGTACCTTTTTCCAAAAAAAGTACCTTTTTCCAAAAAAGTACCTTTTTCCGAAAAAATGACCTTTTTCCAAAAAAAAGTACCTTTTTCCAAAAAAAGTACCTTTTCCAAAAAAAGTACCTTTTTCCAAAAAAAGTACCTTTTTCCAAAAAAAAGTACCTTTTTCAAACAAAAGTACCTTTTTCCAAAAAAAATTCCTTTTTCCAAAAAAAGTACCTTTTTCCAAAAAAAGTACCTTTTTCCCAAAATGTACCTTTTTCCAAAAAAAAGTACCTTTTTCCAAAAAAAGTACCTTTTTCCAAAAAAAGTACCTTTTTCCAAAAAAAGTACCTTTTTCCAAAAAAGTACCTTTTTCCAAAAAAAGTACCTTTTTCCAAAAAAAATGTACCTTTTTAAAAAAGTACCTTTTTCTAAAAAAAGTACCTTTTTCAAAAAAAAGTACCTTTTTCCAAAAAAAGTACCTTTTTCCAAAAAAGTACCTTTTTCCAAAAAAAGTACCTTTTTCAAAAAAAGTACCTTTTTCCAAAAAAAATTACTTTTTCCAAAAAAGTACCTTTTTCCAAAAAAAGTACCTTTTTCCAAAAAAAGTACCTTTTTCCAAAAAAAATACCTTTTTCCAAAAAAAGTACCTTTTTCCAAAAAAAAAAATCCTTTTTCCAAAAAGTACCTTTTTCCAAAAAAAGTACCTTTTTCCAAAAAAAAGTACCTTTTTTAAAAAAAGTACCTTTTTCCAAAAAATGTACCTTTTTTCTAAAAAAATGAACCTTTTCCAAAAAAAAAAGTACCTTTTCCAAGAAAAAAGTACCTTTTCCCCAAAAAAAGTACCTTTTTCTAAAAAAATTTTCCTTTTCCCAAAAAAACATAAATTTTTTCAAAAAAATACCTTTTTCAAAAAAAGTACCCTTTTCCAAAAAAAAGTACCTTTTCCCAAAAACAAGTACCTTTTTCTAAAAAAAATGTTCCTTTTCCAAAAGAAGTACCTTTTCCAAAAAAAAGTACCTTTTTCCAAAAAACATACATTTTTCCAAAAAAAAACACCTTATTAAAAAAAAATACCTTTTCCAAAAAAAGTACAAATAAAGTACTTTGTAAAACAAAAAACAAAGTATCTTTTTCCAAAAAAATTTCGTTTTTTTCCAAAAAGTACCATTTTAAAATAATATATAATTTCATAGACGTGCGCTAAGACGGGATTTTTGGAAATTCCTACCGGAACGGGCAAAAAGGGGAAAAGTCTCCACATAAACAGTCTCACAAATTGGGAAAAGTGCCTGCCCAAACCACTTGAGGTAAGAAGTTGAAATTTGGTATAAAGGTTCCTCCACTGTAGTAGACATCGACTAAGTTTGTATTTTTGGAATTCCCTGCAGGATATCCCAAAAGGAAACTCGGTATGTGAGTTCCTCCTTCTGTGTAGGCGTCCGCTTAGGACGGGAATTTTTGAAATTCCTATCGGGAGGGGAAATAAGGTAAAAGTCTCCTCCTGACGGCTTGCCCAATCCCTTTTGGCCAACCTAAAATTTTAAATATGTATTTCTTGGAGTAGGACTAACTCACCGGCAACCGTAATTTTTCTATTTTGGAACAGCAACATAGTAAAAATGGTGGTTGAAAGGGAAAAAATGTCCCCAATAACGGCCTGCCCAAACTGCTTAGGCAATGCAGTTGAAATTTGGTATGAATGTTACCTCATCCCATCGCAGATAGCCGCGAAGATGGAATTTTTGTAAATTCCTAAAGGGAGGGGGCAAAAAGAAGAAAAGCCTCACCTTGGGGGCCGGTAAAAACCCCTTCGGCTAGAAACCTAAAGATTAAAATGTGGGTCCCTGGAGTAAGGGCTAACTTATTAGAAAGATACTTTTTTGAATTTTGGACAGGGTCGTTATAAAATGGGGGGCTCAAAAGCGAAAGTTGCCTATTAACGACCTGTCCAAACTGCTGCAACTAGGAAGCTGAAATTCGGTACTTAGGTTCCTCTTCCAGCCTAATTCCAACCGGGAGGGACAAAAAAAGAAAAAGTGTCCCCCTTGACAGCCTACTCAAACTGCTGGGAACTAGGAAGCTGAAATTTCCCTGTCGATTTTCGGAAATTCCTACCGAGAGGGGCACAAATAGTAAAAGTTGGCGCAGAAAACCTGAAATGTAAAACATATGTTACTTGGAGTATGGGCTCACTTACCGGGAAGGTGCTTTTTGTGACAGGGACATTGCAAAAATGGGGATTAATGAAGCGTAAAAGTGCCGCTTAAAGGCCTGCCCCAAACCGCTGGAGGTAGGAAGTTGAAATTTGGTATTAAAGTTCCCCCTCTATTGTAGACATCCGCTAAGATGAGATTTTTGGAAATTTCTACAGGTAGGGTCAAAAACAGGAAAAGTCTCCCCCTTAAACTGGCCTGGGCCAAACTGCTTGAACAAGGGAGCTTAAATTCGGTATTTGGGTTCCTTCTCCAACGTTGACGTCCCCTAAGATGGTATTTTTGGAAATTCATACCGGGAGGGGTAAAAAGGGAAAAAACTTCCCCCTTGACGGCCTGGCAAAAATGTTGGATATAGAGACCTAAAATTATGTATGTAGTAGGTTCCTCCTCCAACGCAAACGTCCTCTAAGACGGAATTTTTGGAAATTCCTACCGGGAGGGGTTAAAAACGGAATAATTCTCCCCCCTTGATGGCCTAACCGAAACCCTTCGGCTAGAAACCTGTAATATATAATATGTTTTCCTTGGAGTATGGGCTAACTTATCGACAAGGCATTTCTAGGACTTTGGACAGGAACGTGGTAAAAATGGTGGTTTAAAAGGGGAAAATTGCCCCCCCCCTTAACGTCTGCGTCTTTAGCTAGAAACCTAAAACTTAAAGAACAAGTGTATATGAAACACTAAAATTAAGAAACTAAATAGGAAACGAGTGGAATGAAACACTACACAAGTGGAATGAAATGGATATAAACGTTGAACGAGTAGAATTTAAATTATAGAGAATGCAAATGGATTGGAAGAGGGAATTACCTGTTCAAACACTATCCACGGAATATGAAACTTATGTAGCATTGAAACTTACTCTCCAAAAAGTTAAACAAATTTTCTAAAAGAGAAAAAACCTTAGAAAAAGAATGGAACTTATATATTCTGATATTTAAACCGCAGGTAACGAAGCACCGGTGGAAGAAACCGACGCAGTAAATTTTCCAAATGAATTTGTGAATTTACTTGAATTGCCAGGTCTACCTTTACATAAACTGGAATTAAAAAAAAAAACTTTAAGACCCGCTATTTTTAATATTATAAAATGCTTTCCAACCCTGCTTTACGTTATTTATTTTCATTCAAAACACAAATGAACAAAACTACTTACGGGTCTATCTACCTAAGTTCGCACTTTACCAAATTATCTTAACATACACACGTATATTGCAATTTATTATGGATTCATTACTAACAATCCACTTTCATGAGAAAAAGTGATCAAATATTTATTTATTTTAAACCCATTGTTGTGCAGAATTATTTATTTGTGGTGGCTGGGTGAAGGCTTTAAATAAAAAAACTTTAAATAAAAAAACGAATTTAATAAAAATTGGGGGGGGGGCTCCCCCCCCCCCCTTAACCTTTAAGGCACGCTAACAACGTAGCGGGCTGCGCCCGCTAGTTTTATATATAAGACCATTATGCCAAACCGAGTCAAATGCAGCCTTGATGTCTAATAAGACCATACCAGTTGATTTCCCTTGCCCTAAGTTTGAGTTTACGAGGTTTCGGATTCTAATAAGTGGCTGGACAGTGTTGTGTTCCTTACGGAAGCCAAATTGTTGTATTGGCAATATACGTTCTGCGTGTTTTGAGTGTTTCCATATTCTAGGGAAGTATTGTAGTCGTAAGCATGAGTTTATAATTACTGTGATGAACTTTACTCCTCTTTTTGGTAGGGCTTTATTTGTTATTCCGTCAGTACCAGGACTTTTTTTTGTCTTGAGTGTATTTATTATAGATGATATCTTGTCTGCTGAAACTAATATATCGTTATCAGGAATAGTTGTGACGGCTCTGAGTTGATTAAGAGCGTTGTTAACATCTGTTGTGGTTAATTGATCGCTGAGATTTGATGAAATTGAATGGTTTAAACTGAACATTTGAGCCAGTATTTCACATTTTGCTAGCTGAGTGTTGTACGTTGCATTATTATCAGGCACCAGAAAACGTTTTTTTTTTTTTTTGTTTTTATCAAAAATAAATATCACTAAAGTTCAAAATGTTTTTATTTCTCAATCGAAAACAAAAAATTTCAAATGTACTTTAAAACAAAAATATCCCTCAAGTTGAAATTCGAAAAATATCTTTAGGTATAAATATCAAAGATAAAAAAATTGATAAAAAAATAAAACTTTTTAAAACGTTTTAAAAAACGTTTTTTGTTTTTTGTTTTTCATCTTTGTACTAAGTACAAAAATATGAATAGAATTTTAAAATTTTTGTTTTATTTTTATGGTGGAGATACTATTCTGGTTTTTGGTTTCAAATCTGTAGAAAATCATATAATACCCTGGAGAGAACTGTTGAGTGGTATATACATACAAACATATATTGCAAATATTTTTTTTTTGCTAAAATGTTTGCCAATTGACCAACATTTTGCACTAATATTATTCATTTTCGGAATGAAATCGCTGTATAAGTTTTCTAATTAAATTTTTGC
Organism: Leucophora obtusa; assembly: GCA_949987735.1. NCBI lineage: Eukaryota > Metazoa > Arthropoda > Insecta > Diptera > Anthomyiidae > Leucophora > Leucophora obtusa. The sequence goes on from OX465296.1 coordinate 84,526,735, forward strand.
ACCATGAAACCTTTTTCGCATTCCGCCATTAATTCGCAATTTTTTAAGTGCAGATTTTTAAAATTTATAACCTAGGGACCATAATACCCATATCTCATACCAAAGTTTGGTAATTAGTTCGCAAAAAAAAATTGCCAAAAAAAATTTGCAAAAAAAAAATTTTTTCCATTAATGTATTCTCTTGCAGAATATAAATTGCTGATTAGGTTTCTTAACTATTTTTTTGTATCATAAAGGCTTTTTTCGCATTCCGCCAATATTTTGCAATTTTTTTAGTGCGGTTTTTTAAAATTTTTAACCTTAGGACAATAATTCCCATATCTTATGCCGAAGTTTGGTGGTTAGTATGCAAAAAGTTTCGCGAAAAAAAATTTAGCAAAAAGGAAAATTTTTCCATAAACATACTCATCTGAAGAATGTAAATCGCTGACTGAGTTTTTTAATTTATTTTTTGTACCATAAAGCTTTTTTTCGCGTTCCGCCATTATTTTGCAAATTTTTAAGCGCGGTTTTTTTTTTAACTCACAACCTAGGGACTATAATACCTATATCCTATACCAAAATTATCTGGTTAGATTGCAAAAACAAAAAAAATTGGGAAAAAAATTTTTAAAAAAATGAATAGTTTTGCATCAATATACATATGTATATGTATGTAACATATGTATAGCAGAATGTTAATCGCTGATTAAGTTTAAAAAATTTTGGGTGCGGTTTTTTAAAATTCATTAATTTGGGACTATGATACCCATATCTTATGCCAAAGTTTGGTAGTTCTTACGCAAAAAATTTCGCGAAAAATAAATTTTGCAAAAAGGAAAATTTCTGCATCAACATATTCGTTTGCAGAATGTAAATCGCTGACTGAGTTTTTTAATTTATTTTTTGTACCACAAAGCTTTTTTTCGCGTTCCGTGATTTTTTTGCCATTTTTTAAGTGCGGATTTTTAAAATTCATAATCTTGGGACTATAAGACCAATATTCTCATATCAAAGTTTGGTGGTTAGTTTGCAAAAAAAAATTCGCGAAAAAAATTTTCCGAAAAGAAAATTTTTTGCATCAGTGTATTTGTTTGCAGAATGTAAATTTCTGATAAGAATTTTTAATTCATTTGTTGTACCATAAAGTTTTTTTTTCGCGTTCCGACATTAGTTTGCAATTTTTTAAGTGTGGTTCTTTAAAATCCATAATCTAGGGAATATAATACATATATCCTATACCAAAATTAGCTAGTTAGATTGCAAAAACAAAAAATCACGACAAAAATTTTTGCAAAAAGGAATAGTTTTGCATCAATATATTTGCTTGCAGAATGTTAATCGCTGATTAAATATCAAAATTAAAATTTTGTACCATAAAGTCTTTTTTCGCATTCCGCCATTATTTTTAAATTTTTTAAGTGCAGTTTTTGTGGTTAGTTGCTCACAAATCCTATGGTTTTAATGACCACAGTTTGTCTTTTGCACAAAATTATTCAGCCTATCATGCTTTGTAGAAGTCTTTTCGGCTGAAATTTTTATTACTTTTTAATAACTATTGGATGCAGAAATGTGTCTGTGAATGTTGTTTTAAGAATTTTTACAAAATTTATATGTAATTGTAATCAGAAAAAACTAAAAAAAACGTTTTAAAACGTTTTATTTTGTTTTTTCCTCAATACAAAAAAAACGTTTTTTTTTTTGTTTTTTCCTCAGTACAAAATAAAAATAATTCTCAACTTTCCTGAAAATATCAGTACGGATATTTTTTAAATTTTGTTTTCGAAAAGAAAACAAAAAATAAAAAAATTGATGAAAACAAAATATCCATCAAGAAAAATAAATTCATTTGTACACAAGTGATTTTTTTTTATTGAGGAAAAAACAAAATAAAACGTTTTAAAAGTATTAATATCGGGTGCCTGATTATTATGTTTAAATATTGGATGTTTGTAGGTTTCTTCCTTAAAATTTTTGAAATGTTCCAAAAATGAGAGGAACCCTTTTCCAAACTTGCCAGCTTATTGTTCCACAGACTGTTGTTATATTTCTTTATCTCTTCTGATATTCTATAGTTATATTCCTTTGTTCGGATATGGTCATAAACGTCTCTATATCTTTTCCATTTTCTCTTATATATATTTCTAGCCTGTATCATATGTTTTATGTGTTGTGGTAGAGTTTGAGTAGTAAATGTGTTTACTTTTTTAGGAACACTATAGTTTACAGCAGCTAATAATGTGTCATTAAAAGTCGTTATGAAAGAATCTATTTCTTCAGAATTATTTGCATTATCATTATGAATTTCTAGATTTCGTTTAATAAATGAAGTGTATCTAGACCAGTTCGCTCTTTTAAAATCATAAAATGATCTGTATATGGGGCTAAATTCACTATTTATAGTTATTTTGACAGGAAGATGGTCAGAACTCAGGTCATTAATAGCACTGGCTGGAGTAAGGCTACTCTCTAAGTTGGTCATTTGGATATAATAAATAAAAGTTTTCGGAATTAAGTTTTTCGTGAAGAAGATTTTCCCAGCAGTTTGATCTTTGGCAGCCCCATAAGCTATGCCTACTATTAAAATCGCCACCAAGAATGAATTTTTCATTACTACAATGAAATTTTCATAGATCGGATTTAAATTGCAATTTTTTGGTGTTATCTCTGCCAGCAGAGCCGCCTCGAAAATAGCAAGAATAAATGTTTATATAGTTTCCGTTTGTTGTTCGTAATTTAACGCCAATATTTTCAATAAGGAATATATTTAGAGGTGGTAAGAGTGTGTGTTCCACGTTTTTCCTAAACAATACTGCTACACCTCCACCTCTATTATCTTCCCGGTCTTTCCTATAGCAATAAAAGCCTGTGTGTTTTATAGAAATAGAGTTGTTTAGAAATGTTTCTGTTATTAAACATATGTGAATATTTCTACTTAGTAGAAAGTTGAAAAGTTCTTTTTTATGGCGGATGCCTCTAGCGTTCCATGTTACTATATTTAAATTATTCATATAAAAATTTACATGCGAGTGATGTTATCACTTAGAATTGATCGGCTTTACATTTACATCTCTTTAAGTTCGAGATTAATTCAAGTGTTAATTTTTTAATTTCTTCAACGGAAAATAAGTTACTGGTGTTGGGCTGTTTTTCCAGTCTCGATTATAATTAACATTAGCACCTTGATTCAGACTATTAGAAAAATCAGTACTATAGTTGGTATTATTGTTGTTATTAAAGCGAATATTATTAGAGTGCTGTTGCCTGGGTTTAAAAGATTTGGGCTGAGAATTTTGTCCCATTTGTTGATATTTTGCTCTGTTTGGGCAATCAGGCGATAAAGATTTGTGGGGTCCATTACAGTTCGCGCACATAATAGTGTCAGACTTACAGTCTGATGTTTTGTGATTACCTGCACAGTTGGCGCAGAAAGTTTTCACGTTACAGCGACTAGAGCCGTGTCCTAGCATTTGGCAATTGTGACACTGAGTAATTCTTGAAGACCTACTTCTTTGGAAATCCCATTTAACTTTGATGTGATCAATAACTGAATAGTTTTGTCTTAGTTCCTTAATGGTTATTGACTTTCTTTGAAAGTAAACGATATATATGGACTGCTCATTATGAGGACCAACTTTTGTAACCACCCTACGGGAAATTTTAACAAACTGTCACTGAACGGGCCCATTTATATGAAATAGACTGGTCACTTTTACATGGCGTTGTCATAGGAGGGGGAAATTGACCCCTTGTTACATGTCACACGACAAATCCTAGGACAGGTTACTGAACTCTCATAAAAAACAAAGTTCACGGAGTGGAATGACCATTTTTTTATTTTGACCGTTTTTTTTATTGAGCATCATTAGTATCCCGTCGAAGTGACCAGCAATATTAAGAAATCATTTTTGTTTTATTTTTTCCTTTAACACGTTTTTTCATTGCAATCAGTTCTTAGTGAAAATGATCGCCTTGTTCATCGCAAACTGGCCCAGGTTGTCTGGGAAGAAGTCCAATTGTGAATGCAGGAAATGAATTTTTATGGACATGTTGCAGCCCATTTCACCATACACACTTCAAAATTCATTAACAACCGCGACATAGTCGTCGCTTCTTGATTACCAAGAAAATTATTACATAGCGCAACAAAACTTTTCCATGCGCGTATTTCAACGGAACTTAGCTTGTTATTAAAGTTCTCATCTCTCATAATTTTACGAAATTGAGGTCCAATGAAAATACCTTAAATTCATCAGTAGTGGCATTCTCTAACTTTTTAACTACAAAATTCGGTAGTTAAATTGACAAGTTTTCATAGTAAACCGCCATTCGTCTGCTTCGTAATTGTGGTTTAATGCCGAAAATAGTTTGGGTACATCTGCGCAATACACAAGATACTCTCATTTCATCAGTCTTAGATTAGATTTAGATTCGTTTATTTAATAGCAAAATTACAGGTTACTTCTTTAATAAAACTTATTGCACAGAATTGGCTTAGCCTTATATCTTAAATATTATATATATATATATATATATTTAGAAAAACAAAATATTTTTTAGGTTTTATTTAATATTTTACAAGGACTGAAGGAAAACTATTAGCAAAACAAATTCCGGTCACTTCTACAAGATGTTACGCGAAAACCATTTTCCACCAAATTCCACTGCTTTAATCGCGACCCGAGGATTACAAATTGTCATTTTGACACATGTAAATTGCGAACTAGATCGCCGAAATCTGCGCTTGAAACAATATGCCGTTCCGTTGTCGTAGATTTGGATGGCAGGTACTCTTCTTCTTCCAAATCTTTTTCAGTTTCAACAGGAGATATGCTCGTTATCGGAACTTCATTATTCGCAGATATCGCTCTTGTAACAGTTGCAACATTTACGTACTTTATATTTTTGCGGATTTAAAAGTGTGGACTGAAATATTAGTTTCACAAAAGTAGCAATCTGGGGGCAAATTACCGCAGTCGTGATCGAGTTTTATTCGATAGCAATTATTCTTACTTAAAATATTACAAAGATTAAAACTAAGTTAGAGGAGAAGCATTTCGTTCCTTTTTTATAAATGTGAGTTAAAGTTGTAACAATAGTAATTCGTCTTCTTTTATTTGCACTTTAAAAACGTGATCTTTTTAACAATTTCGAACGCTTACGACTGCGGGAATCTGGCCCCTGGTTTATGAAAGAGCTGATGATGCCAAGTCATAGCGCAGAAAAGGGCAAGGAAACTGACGGTTGAACTTTGCATATTTTAAGTGTTGCACAGCAATATTCACAAAAAATTGACTAAATTCATAAGAGCGATTGAAGAGTTACCTCACAATTTTGAGATATAAGTTGATCTTAGTTTATTCCCATATATACAATGGGATCTAATACGATATCATTGGATGCACCCAATTTTGAGATCTAATTGGATCAGCTAGATACTACAGCAGATCTTAACGAATATCAAATTGGATATGATTAGATATTGCGCGAGATCAATTTTTTTTACTCGGGTAGATTTGATCAGAATAGTTATTGAAACTCAAAAAAAATCTTTACATCATCGGCATACATAAGAACATTTGAGAACTTAAAGAGAAAATAAAATCGGTCCAATATGGCTACCTTGAGGGACCCCAGATGTTACACAAATATTTTTCGATGTAGTATTATTGAAATATACACGTTTCAAAAAACAGTTTTCAAAAAAACCCATCAAGTATAATTTTTTGAGTAAAAGATTATGATTTACCTTATCAAAAGCTTTACTGAAATCAGTATAAATAACGTCAGTATGTTGACCTTTCAGAAAACGACGATTTCTCAATCTATTTAGTTGTAAATGATTTGCTGTAATTGAGCATTGAAGAGGTGATAATAAAGAAGATATTTGGTGACAGAGAGAGTCCGTTACTCTTTTTTCAAATAGTTTGGGAATCACGCTAAGTTTAGCTATTCCTCTGTAATTAATACTATTTGACTTATTTCCTGATTTAAATAGCGAAATTATGTAAGATTCTCTCCAGAATTTTCGAAAAAAAACAATTTTTGATGGAGACGTTAAAAATTATGCTTAAGGGGTACGCCAAAGCTTCGGCGCATTTAACTAAGTTGCAACTAGGAACACCATCTGGTCCACATTTTTCTGAATATTTAAACTATTATAAATTTTTTATGATATCAGATGTATTGTAACGGGGGTTTTGTCATGGCTGAAGTAGATCAGTCGTGTCCAGGGTACCCTCAAAACCTTAAGTAATGAAAACACAGTTATTTTGCCCTTTCTGGGGTGGAACAACAAAGTATATCTTTGTTCTATTTTCAAATTATATGTTACAATAAATTTTCCTAAATTCGCTTGGCAATAAACCCTCTTCTCAAATCGGATTCACTCGGGTTTTTTTTTACCGCTCAATGAAATGTGCTGGCTGTACGAATCGGGGTGACAATCGCTCGACGGTGCGGTGGGAAACGGATCGTTGGATTTCGACAGGAGTCGGCTTTGTCGATTTCGGCAGGAGTCGTACACGGATAGCGTTACCGTAGAGTAGGGGTAAAGATCGGTTTCGTGTATTCGGCAGGCTACACACCCGGTAGTTGTCGTGGCGGCAATGTTCGGCACAATACGATCGGCAGTTGTCGGATCGGCACAACCCAATCGGCAATCTTCGGCAAAAGTGTTCGGCACAACAAGTGAAACAGACAGCCGAAGCCGCTGTATTTAGCAGACAGTCCGAAGACCGCTGTGTTGAACAGACAGCCGAAGCCGCTGTATTGAACAGACAGTCCGAGGACCGCTGTGTTGAACAGACAGCCGAAGCCGCTGTGTTGAACAGGCAGTCCTAAGACCGCTGTATTGAACAGACAGCCGAAGACGCTGTGTTAAACAGACAGCCGAAGCCGCTGTATTGAACAGACAGTCCGAGGATCGCTGTGTTGAACAGACAGCCGAAGCCTCTGTGTTGAACAGACAGCCCGAAGACCGCTGTGTTGAACAGACAGCCGAAGCCGCTGTGTTATTTATTAATAGGACAATCCATTTCGATCGTCCGCCAAAATATTTGTCCCTTAATACCTAAGGAACAAATTAACATACAATTAGTATGTAGTGTAGCCCCCTACTAAGCTCCCCTTTCACTACCCAACTTAATCATTAAGTACGATGTGAGCGACAAAGTGAATGAGAATCAAGATGTTATTTATTCATATGATTAAAAACCCTAAAGTATGTGCATCACACTTACTGATGCCAGTAGAGTTTGCTGTTCGGTTTTATTCGAAACCGAAACCGCGGGTTTTCAAGCCTCAAAACTGAAACCGAAAACCGACAAAAATAAGTTGGTTTTTCTTAAATACTTTAACCAATTAAAATAATTTAATTAATTGCATCGGAGTGTACAATTAAAATCAGAAAAGAATCCTAACACCTTCTGATGCAGGCTCCGAATAATGGGAATTTTTGGAAAATTTATAATTTTCTGAGCCATTATTAGTCTTTTATTATTAATTTTTCAATAATGAAAAAATATTTAATACACTCATAAATACGAGTCTAATTAATATGTTTCATTTATAAATCCAAAATTTGAGCAATCTGAGTTTGAGTCTTTTACGAGTCAAAATTTCGGCTGGGAAAAATGTCGGCTGGGAAAAATGTCGGCTGGGATATTATTGAATCTTGAATTTCAAAACGGGTCCAGCTCCTATTTTACAAAATTTTGTATTTAATTATAATTAAAATTTTCTCCATTAAATATTACTTTAAAGAATTTTTTATTTTTGTTATTACGGATAACATAAACTGAGGCTTATAATTTTAGAAATAAAATTCATCAAAAAGTCAAGTGGTTTAAGAGATATTGATTTTCACACATTCAGTTCAGAGTCCGCGAAATTTATGAAATTTTATATTTATTTTATTTTAGATAAATTGCTAAAATTTAGATTTATTCTCTTGAAAATACAGATTTAGTTGCGGACAAACGGCGTTATTGCATATATTTGAGTGAGAAATTCGATTGAATTTCAAGTAATAAGTATATTGTGCGTGTCAAAGTATTTACTCTTTATACTTATTTAATTATTTTAAAACAATTCTATTATTAGCACAAGAAAACCGAAAATTAACCGAAATCGCGGTTTTCAGATTTTTCGGTTTTTAGCAAACTCTAGATGTCAGTGCTTTGTAAATGCGTAACCATGACTCATTTTTAATAAAAATTTTACCTATCATCACGTGATAGGCAATACTAAATTAATAATAAAAATCGTGTTTGCGAGTCATTTCGGCAAAAAAAACCTTCCGCACCAAATGCAATTTTTAAAAATGATTTTTGCTCGGGGATTTTGTTTAATTTATATAACGAATTATTACAAAAATTATTGTAAACGACAAAAAATGTATCCAAATGTCCATCCAAAAAGGTTTCGTAATTTTTGCAGTAAATAGCTTTAATAAACATAGTTACATAGTTTTCGTTAGGGCATGTAAAATTTGATATTTGCAAAAGAAATAAAAAAACCATAACCCTAGTACCCATGTAGCAACCACACAAACTAGTATTATTTACTCCATTAGATAAACAAAACATGCAACAATCACACAAACCCATAATAAAGGGAGGGGGGTATCGACCAAAGGTTTAAAAGGCTTAATTCTTTCATTCACTTTTTAAAAATTAATGAAATTTGGGTTAAATTTCATTCCGTAATAGCATTCTTATGGAATTAATTCGATAGCTTAATTCCCTATAGCTTAAAATTATATGAATTCATTCTATTTTGATTGAATTCTAACTGAATGAAACCCAATTTACCTGAATTCATTTAATAAAAAAGTGAATGAAAAATTATTTGTTTTCATTCACTTAATCAAATGAAAATTTTTAATTTGTATGTAATTGCTGAAATATTAGCATAATACAATGAAAAACGTTTAAAATTCATCTAACAGAAATAAATAGTTCGTATGCTTTGTTACAGCTTGTATGCTTTGGTTTTGATTATATGTTAGTTTCAAACTACACTGCACTAAGTGAATGGTAACAAAATTTCTTCATTCAATTAGTAAAATGGTGAATGAACATGCGATTTGAGTGATTCAAGTTAGGAATTCATTCAATTCATATTAAAGCTTTGGGAATGAAGCTTATGAATGAATTCTTTACGAATGGTTTAAGGGAATGGTACATGAATCTTTTTAAAATCTGAATTTAATTTTTAGTGAATTAAGCTTAAATTGAATTAAGTTTTTCGAAGCTCTGTTATCGACATTACCTGTAATGCAGTGTTGGTTATCGTATTATATAGGGAAGTTGAACATAGGTTGTACTCTATGAAGTTTATGCACTGTAAACGACTATTAAGCGGAGAATACACGAAGGAACATTGAGTAGGGAACAAAAACTATCAAAAAATTTTGTAAACACGAATTGCAAGATGTCAACACGCACACATTCACAAAAAAATGGGCATTTTTTTCACGAAAGTTCCCTCGTGTATTCTCCGCTTTAGAACTATAGGGTGGATAAATTTTAAGGGCCGATGTTGATTTTGAATAAAACACAAATTATTGAGGAAATTATTGTCATTTCTTTTTATATGATAATATTGGTATGGTTCAGTTATGTATGGAACAAAATATCGGTCAAATGGACGCCGCGACCTCGGCGGCACACCTCCATCCGATGGTCCAAATTTTCGATGACGCTGAGGCATAATTGAGGTTCTATGCCGTTAATGTGCCGAATTATCTCATCCTTTAGCTCTTGAATTGTTTATCGACGTACACCTTTTCTTTCAAATAACCCCAAAGAAAGAAGTCCAACGGTGTCAAATCACATGATCTTGGCGGCCAATTGACATCGCCACCACGTGAGATAACACGGCCATTGAATTTCTCGCGCAAAAGAGCCATTGATTCGTTGGCTGTGTGGAAAGTGGCACCATCCTGTTGAAACCACATATAGTCCAGGTCCACATTCTCAATTTCTGGCTACAAGAAGTCCCTTATAGCGAACACCATTCATGGTAACTGCTTGGCCAACCTCATTTTCGAAGAAGTACGGCCCGATGACGCCGCCAGCCCATAAACCGCACCAAACACAAAAAACTGGTGTTTTCACATTTCCTACAGACCCGATTTGCTGAAATTTGTGCACAATTCTCCCGATTGTGGACATATTTGGTCGATTATGCTGACCAAAGAAATCACGAAGTGCACGAAATGCATTTTGATATGAACGCCCATTTTCATAATAAGCCTGAATGACTTTAACGCGTTGCTCTATTGTGTATCTTTCCAAGGTTCAAATTGAGTTAGTCTGAAATTGAGAAATGTCAAATGAAATGTAGAAAAAAACTTGACGTTTAGGTGTGGTTCACATTCAACATCGGCCCTTAAAATTTAACCACCCTTTATAACTAAAACTAACCCAGTATGCAAAATGAGTCGAGATTGTATCGAAACTGAATCATTTTCCCGTAAAATTTCATCGATATCGAGTTCGATATAATACCAAGAATGAGGGTATTTTCCTATGTAGCTTGCAAGGTGATATACATCCGAAAAATTGTTGATTTATAGATTTGATATTTCATCGAAACAAGGAATATTTTTCGAGGGAAAATATGATTAATAAAACGAAAAAAAAATCTTTTTTTTTTCTTTTTTACCTTTATCTTTGTTTATTTTTTTATTTCTCTTTAATTTAATTTTCTTCAATTTTAATTTTAATTCAAAGCAATTTTGTTTTGTTCCAACACCAGCCACGATTCGATCCAACGTCCTTTGGTTTAGAAGTTCATCGCCTTACGCCTTGAGCCAAACCGTAATGATACATATAGTTGCATAAACATTTTTTATACCCTACACCACTATGTGGTCAGGGTATTATAAGTTTGTGCTGATGTTTGTAACACCAAAAAATATTGGTCGTAGACCCACCTTATAGTATACCGATCGGTTCAGAATTTTTTTTATTTCGATTTAACGATGTCCGTCCGTCTGTCTGTCTGTCCATGCAATCTTGTGCGCACTCTACAGGTCGCAACTATTAAGATATTTTGATGAAATTTGGTACGCAGACCTATGTTGGCCCAAGGACGAACAAGTTTGATTTTTTTGAACATCGGTCCATGTTTAGACCTAGTGCCCATATAAGGGTCCTACCAAAATTATACTGTTTATACGCTGCAGGTCGTAAATATTAAGATATTTTGACGAAATTTGGTACACAGACCTATATTGGCCCAATAACGCAGCCTATTGAGTTTGGTGAACATCGGTCCATGTTTAGACCTAGTGCCCATATAAGGGTCCTACCAAAATTATACTGTTTATACGCTGCAGGTCGTAAATATTAAGATATTTTGACGAAATTTGGTACACAGACCTATACTGGCCCAATAACGCAGCCTATTGAGTTTGGTGAACATCGGTCCATGTTTAGACCTAGTGCCCATATAAGGGTCCTATCAAAATTATACTGTTTATACGCTGCAGGTCGTAAATATTAAGATATTTTGATGAAATTTGGTACACAGACCTATATTGGCCCAATAATGCAGCCTATTGATTTTGGTGAACATCGGTCCATGTTTAGACCTAGTGCCCATATAAGGGTCCTACCAAAATTATAATGTTTATACGCTGCAGGTCGCAAATATTAAGATATTTTGATGAAATTTGATACACAGACCTATATTGGCCCAGTAACGTAGCCTATTGATTTTGGTGAACATCGGTCTATGTTTAGACCTAGTGCCCATATAAGGGTCCTACCAAAATTATACTGTTTATACGCTGCAGGTCGCAAATATTATGATATTTTGATGAAATTTGGTACATAGACCTATGTTGGCCCAAGGACGAAGCCTATTGATTTTGGTGAACATCGGTCCATGTTTAGAACTAGTGCCCATATAAGGGTCCCCCCAAAATTATATTGTTTATACGCTGCAGGTCGCAAATATTAAGCTATTTTGATGAAATTTGGTACATAGACCTATGTTGGCCCAAGGACGAAGCCTATTGATTTTGGTGAACATCGGTCCATGTTTAGACCTAGTGCCCATATAAGGGTCCCCCCAAAATTATATTGTTTATACGCTGCAGGTCGCAAATATTAAGCTATTTTGATGAAATTTGGTACATAGACCTATGTTGGCCCAAGGACGAAGCCTATTGATTTTGGTGAACATCGGTCCATGTTTAGAACTAGTGCCCATATAAGGGTCCCCCCAAACTGCAGGTTACAAACTGCAGGTCGCAAATATTAAGATATTTTAATGAAATTTGGTGCGCTGACTCACATTATAGAAAATTTTGACATAAGCCCCATTTTAACCCATTCGAATTTCGGATCCAAACAATACACTAGACTGGTGTAGGGTATTGTATAGTCGGCATGCCCGACTTTAACCTTTTTACTCGTTTATAATTCAAATTGTTTTGATTTTATTTGAATCTAACTTTATAAACTTCATATTACCCAACAAACATGAATGTAAAAGTTAAAATAAATGCCCTAGGTGTAAGAACGAACATGCTGTTATTTTCCAATTTTTCGTAAATAAATTTAATGCTTAATACAGAGAGGCCCTAACTCGACTTAATATTTCACTAGAGGAAAATGAAATCTGAAAAACTTTGATTATACTTTTTATTTTATTGTTTTTGTATTAATAAAAAAATTCATTCAGAGAAACTCTATATCGAAGGTTTTTAGATTTGTATTGCCTTCCCTTCAATAGAAATTAAGAATGAAGTTAGGGTCTTCCTTCATTTAGCCATCGATATTAAACTTTGGAGAAAAATTGCATAAAAATATGTGTATACAAAAATAAAGTAAAAGTTTTAAAACCGTCCTGTTCGAAGATAATTATTTTAAAAGTGACAATACACTCTGAATTAAGATGAGAATAAGATTAGTTATTCAGCAATACAAATTTGCATAAATCAAAGTACCTAGAATTTAGTGTTTAACTGCAGTTTATAAAATTGAATTTTAATTGAGAAAAACTTGCGTTATATTTACTTTTTTTTATTTTTAAAGTCAAACATTTATTTGAATAAAACTTATAATGCTCTATTTTCTTATTTTCTGACATGCATAAAACTTTTTGAGAAAACAGAATAACTTTAAAAATCTCATAAAATATAAAATCTTTCCTTTTTAAAAAAGCCCGGAAAGGGCATTTTAAAAAGTGTTTGTTTTTAAATTTTATTTTTGTATTTTATATTTTTAGTTTTTGTAACTGGGTCATTCCATCTCAAATCGACAAGTGGTTGGACTCGACCCCTTCGATTTGGATGAATTTTGGTCAGAACTTTTCTTTCATCATATAACGAAGTTTTGCCAAAGGAAAAAAATTAATTTTTTTTTCAAAAGTTATGCAATATTTAAAATTTCAAAAAATGTCATAATTTTTATAATATATGGTTAGGTTATGTTTTTAATATCTCAAAAACTATAATAGCTACAAAAATGGGTCTTAGCTAGTTTTAAAGAGGATATTTAGCCGTATTAAAAAAAATATCTAAAAAAAATATTGAAAAATAAAAATCCAAAACCTCAAAAACCTTTTTTTTTTGCTTAATTATTTTTCAATATTTTTTTTAAATATAATAATACGGCTCTATATCCTCTTTAAAATGAGCTAAGAACCATTTTTGTAACTATTATAGTTTTCGAGATATTCAAAAAATAACTTCGTAACAAAGCAAAAAATTAGAAAAATTATGACATTTTTGAAATTTTAAATATTGCATAACTTTTGAAAAAAAAATTTGTAATTTTTTTCCTTTGGCAAAACTTTGTTATATGATGAAAGAAAAGTTCTGACCAAAATTCATCCCAATCGAAGGGGTTGAGTCCAACCATTGGTCGATTTGAGATGGAATGACCCAACTATTTGTGTGGTGAACATTTAAGTCGTATATGTCGACCCTATTGATAGCAACTGACATCGAGATTTCTTCACATTTTTAAATTTTTTCCCTTATAAAATGTGTAACTGATATAAAAATTTTTATTTTTCAACGGATTTCTGTCAACCGATTTCAGGGTACGTTGAGTATGGTCTGTAGATGGTTTATGTGAAGTTGGCACGAAATTGGCCCAGTGGTTCCGGAGATATGGCGTCCCTACATATAAAATTTTCGTCGTGCTATGACAACCAGGCAGCACTTATAGCATTAATCTAATCTCAGCTCATCCTATCTCATTTATCTCATTTGTGGAAACATTTTTTTTTTTTGTGAAATATTTTTTTTTGTGGAAAAAGTTTTTTTTTTGTGGAAAATTTTTTTTTTTGGAAACACGTTTTTTTGTTGAAACACTTTTTTTGTGGAAACTTTTTTGTTTTTGTGGAAAAAGTTTTTTTTTTTGAAACATTTTTATTTTTTTTTTGAAACTTTTTTTTTTGCACACACTTTTTTTGGGGAAACATTTTGTTTTATGGTAACTTTTTTTTTGCACACACTTTTTTTGGGGAAACATTTTGTTTTATGGAAACTTTTTTTTTTGTGTAAAATTTTTTTTTTGTGGAAACATTTCTTTTTTTGTGGAAACAGTTTTTTTTGGAAACACTTTATTTTGTGGAAACGCTTTTTTTGTGGAAACACTTATTTGTGGAAACTGTTTTTTTTTTTGTGGAAACTTTTTTTTTGTGGCAAAAGTTTTTTTTGTGGATATTTTTTTTTTTGTGGAAACATTTTTTTTGGAAACAATTTTTTGTGTAAACTTTTTTTTTTGTTGAAACACTTTTTTGTGTAAACTCTTTTTTTGTGGCAACACTTTTTTTTGTGTAAATATTCTTTTTAACACACTTTTGGGAAAGAAAATTTGTCCACGGCCACTTTTTTTAACACTCTTTTGTCTACGCACACTTTTTTTTAAACACATTTTTTTTTGTTTTTAAACACACATTTTTATTAAGGAAAGTAATATAGAGTTTGTTTACGACCATTTTTTTTTTTGTTTTTTTAAACACTTTTTAACACACTTTCGGGAAAGAACGAGAAAATGGTAATGGAACAGAGAACGAAATGGAATGCGGAACGAAATGAAACAACGGGGAACGAATGGATTCGCAATGACAATAAACAAATCGCGAAGAGAGTCATAGTGTATACATATAAGAGTGACTGACTCCAAAGTATAAATAAAATCCAAAAATTAAATTTTTTGAAGATGTAACGATTTTAATTTTTCGGAAACTACGAAATTGAGCGAAAGCGGCCCGAGTAAAAAAGTTTTGATATAATCATATATTATTTTATGTAATTGCATATAGTAACTTATAGTTACATATGGCCACATATGCTTTTAAATTCAAGCATATATACTTTTATGTAGTCATATATTAGATATTTTTTCCTCAAAGGTTTTAATATGGAGACATATGTGATTTTATATTATTACATATTGGCCTACATATATATGTATGTGCTATATATAAGCGGCCCTATGCTCCTTGCAGGAGTAAAAGGAACAAATATATATATATATATAAGTACATAAAGTAACATATAAAAGATACAATTACATATACGTTTATATATATTTAGTATGACACTATACATAATAATATACAACTATGTAGATCCATATAAGAAATATTTTATAATTTGTGGTAGTTATGATTATATATATTTATATATTGACGAATATGAACCCATATATAACTTATAACATTCTAGGGATTGGCGCATGACACTAAATGTTCTTGAGTCACGTTATTCACACGTGATCGTGAGTAATAATTACTACACTTAAGTGATTCGTGCGTGAGCGTGAGTAAGAATAACCCGTGCATGATTCGTGTGTGAGTTTATTTTTTGCATCATATGTTTTTAGTAATTTTTACTGTTGTGCGTGAGAATTTTCTGATTGTAAGTTTTTAATATACTCACGTGTGCTGAGTAAGAAACGAAATGCTCGTGCGTGAGTAATTTGTTTTTGTTTAGGAGCATGAGTCAAAAATGCCTTACGCACCCATAACATTAACAACACTGAAGCTTTAATACGAAATTCTCTATACTATAACGTACACTTGACTGATTTCTTATATCTTGGTTGTATATCATAATCCCATTAACTTTAAAATTTCAGTGTTGTTAACTTTATTTTAAAATCACTAAATTAAAAGAAAATTTTTTTCATGTTTATTGCAATGTCATGATAAATCTGGATGAAAGTAATGGAAGATTTATCGAAATTATAAGATTTCCAGCAGACCTGGGGTTAATAATTACATTTTGTAATTAATTACACATGCAATTACACAATTACATGTAATTGTAATTGTAATTGAAAAAAAACTCATCTACAATTACATATTATTTGTAATTGCAATTCAAAAAAGAACAATTACAATTATAAGTAATTGATAGATATGGTCCTATATAATATGATAAAAAGTATAAGGTTAATATTTATATATAATTGTATCAAACTATGTCCACTTTTATAACATTTTATATAATTTTATACAAAAACATATAATTTGAAGTAATTGGATGAGGACAAAATTCGGATACAATTGTATCGAATTGCATAAAATTGTATCAAATTGTACCAAATTGTATACAATTGTATACAATTCGATGCAATATGATACAATAAGACGTTCTCATTTTTCGGATATAATTATATCTAATTACATAAAAGATTATATATAATTAAATATAACTTCATATGGCTCCATATAATTTTTTTTTACTTGGGGGGTCTTAATTTTAATAAATATTGGTACTAATACTAAATTTATTCTTTTTGTCAAATTTCATAATAATTCGTTTTCAAGTTAAGACGATGTCCCAGAAAGGTATCCTGATAGAATCCTGTATGTGCTTGGACCAAAGTAATGACTTTTTTAAAAGCTAAAGCTGTAGTCTTACTTTGTGTGTATTATCAATGGTTTAAAAGTAACTTAAATATATTTTCCAGATTTTTGAAAATTGTGTTAGTTTCAGAATATTAGTTGGCGAACTTTTGTTGAGGCTGTTTATTTCATAGCCCTGTTATATTATTTTACTTCGGTGAGGTAAATTGCTATGGGAATAGTGAAGGAGGACAATGTATTAGGGATAAAAAAATCATACACATTATTTTTCCAAATTCATGTTGCGGTCGCTGGGGATCGAACCCGCAACCACATGTGTAACAGTTCAACGCGCTAACCATTACACCACAGCTTTCACATCGTCATCGTTATTTATTGTTAATTATTAAGTGTGTCTATTTGATTTGTAGAAAATTTGTTTTAACCTAAGCTTCCTCTGAATAAAAATTTTTGAAATTATTTATTTTTTATATAAGCTCCTAATAAGCATTCTCATCGAAGGGGGCTTTTATTTTGAAGATTTTTACATGAAGAAACAACAGTGCATTTTATTTTCCTAAAAAGATTTAATTCCTATACAAAACAAATTACATTTTAAACTTTAATGTACGCTAACAACGTAGCGGGCTTGCCCGATACGACAAAATTCGTTTTCCGTTTAATTGACATCCCAAAAACTAGGCCCGCTAGTCTATATATATAAAAATAAGTTGGTATATGTTCGTCATTTTATAACTCGAGAACCACTCAACCGATGTACAAACCAATACATGCGTTGGAAAGGTCTACTTTTACTGATGGTTCTTAAATAAAAAAATTACGAAAAATGTCTACGCGTAGGTACGTGTTATACGCGCACTTTTGTGATGGTATGTTTTTCCCATATAAAATGTGTGATCGATATACAAATTTTTATTTTTCAACGGATTTCTGTCAACCGATTTCAACCAAAATTTCAGGATGGTCTGTAGATGGTTTATGTGAAGTTTGCACGAAATTGGCCCAGTGGTTCCGCAGATATGGCGTCCCTACATATAAAATTTTCGTGTTACCATGACAACCAGGCAGCACTTATAGCATCTCATTTATCTCATCTCAATTTTTTGTTGTTGAAACATTTTTTTTTTTTGTGAAATATTTTTTTTTGCGGAAAGTTTTTTTTTTTTTGGAAACACTTCTTTTTTTTTTTGTAGACTTTTTTTTGTGAAATTTTTTTTTTATTTTGTGGAAACATTTTCTTTGTTGAAACTTTTTTTTTTGTGAAATATTTTTTTTTGTGGAAGTTTTTTTTTTGTGGAAACACTTTTTTTTTGTGGAAACATTTTTTTTTTGGAAACTTTTTTTTTTTGTGGAAATATTTTTTTTTTTGTGGAAACTTTGTTTTTTTTTTTAATTTTATTTTATTTTTTTGTTGAAACTTTTTTTTTTTGTGTAAATTTTTTTTTTTGTTCCGGAAACTTTTTTTTTTGTGGAAACTTTTTTTTCCACAAACATTTTTTTTCCAAACACTTTTTTTGGAAACACCTTTATTTTGTGGAAACATTTTTTTTTTGTGAAAAATTTTTGTTTTTTATGTGGAAACTTTTTTTTCGTGGAAACACTTTTTTTGGAGAAACACTTTTTTTGTGAAAACTTTTTTTTTGTGGAAACTTTTTTTTTGTGGAAACGCTTTTTTTTTGTGGAAACACTTGTTTGTGTGGAAGCACTTTTCTTTGTGGAAACTCTTTTTTTTGTGTAAACTTTTTTTTTTTGTAGAAATACGTTTTTTTGTATGTGGAAACACTTTTTTTTGTAAAAACTTTGTTTTGTGTAAACTTCTTTTTTTTTGTGGAAACATTTTTTTGTGTAAACACTTTTTTTTGTGGAAACACTTTTAACACACTTTTGGGAAAGAAAATTTGCCCACGGCCACTTTTTTGACACTCTTTCAGGAAAGAAAATTTGTGTACGCGCACTTTTTTTAAACACATTTTTTTTTGTTTTTAAACATTATTTTTTTTATTAAAGAGAGTTTGTTTACGACCATTTTTGTTTTGTTTTTTTAAACACTTTTTTTAACACTCTTTCGGGAAAGAACGGGGAAATTAAACAGGGAACAAGTGGAATTGAAACTGGAGAAAATGGCAATGGAACAGAGAACGAAATGGAATGGAATGCGGAACGAAATGAAACAGAACTGGGAACGAATGGATTCGCAATGATAATAAACAAATCGCAAAGAAAGTCATAGTGTTTACATATAAGAGTGACTGACTGACTTATTTTACGCTCTAACCGACCTATGTTTTTTCACCAAAGTATAAATAAAATCCAAAAATGAAATTTTTTGTGCCTTTGCTTAAGAAGATGTAACGATTTTCGTTTTTTGGAAACTATGAAATTGAGCGAAAACGGGTCTTAATTTTAATAAATATTGGTACTAATACTAAATTTATTCTTTTTGTCAAATTTCATAATAATTCGTTTTCAAATTAAGACGATATCCCAAAAAGGTATCCTGATAGAATCCTGTATGTGCTCCGAGATAGACATCTATCTATAAGACGGAATTTTTTGACATTTTAACGCAGAGGCTTAGACCTGGCTTTTACGACCAGCACAAAAAACCATCGACTAGAAATCCAAATGTATGTACTTTGCGATGTGGGGTAATTCGCGAGATGTTGAATTTTAGAACAGTTTTTGGGCGACATTTGATGGTGAGTTGGGGAACTTTTGTTGAGGCTGTTTATTTCATAGCCCTGTTATATTATTTTACTTCGGTGGGGTTAAGTGCTATGGGAATAGTGAAGAAGGACACTGTATTAGGGATAAAAAAATCATACACATTATTTTTCTAAATTGATGTTGCGGTCGCTGGGGATCGAACCCGTTCACATCATCATAGTTATTTATTGTTAATTATTAAGTGTGTCTATTTGATTTTATTTTTACTTAAAAAGTAGAAAAATCGTTTTAACCTAAGCTGCCTCTGAATAATAATTTTTGAAATTATTTATTTTTTATATAAAGTCCTAATAAGCATTCTCATCGAAGGGGGCTTTTATTTTGAAGATTTTTACATTAATAAAAAACATTGTATTTTATTTTCATAAAAATATTTAATTCCTATACAAAACAAATTACATTTTAAACTTTAAGGTACGCTAACAACGTAGTGGGTTTGCCCGATACGACAAAATTTGTTTTCGGTTTAACTGACATCCCAAAAACTAGTCCTAAGGCACGCGCCTAAATCTAGCGGGCTTGTCCGCTAGTATAACAAACAAAAGAATTTAGATATAAACGAAGTTTACAGTTGTCCAGTTTTTCTTGTCGTGCATCTACAAAACCTCGTTTTTATAGATTCAAATTGTTTGCTGGTTACATTTGTTTTTTTTAAATTTCTTTTTGTTCAATTTATAGATATGTCAAAATATTTTAAATTCAAATTTAATTCATACAATTTTCAAATCGGTTGTGGTGTAGATGTCTGGAAGGGCAACATAGACAAAATTTCACTTTATGAGGGTCGCGGTTCAAATCACTATTACAGCCCAATTTTTTTTTTTTTTTTTATATAACTATGTATGTATATGCTTTTTACTTTTATTAGGTAAACTACGTTTTTAACACTCAAAAGCATAAAAAAAATTATTAATCGCGTTTTTTTGGATGAAAATTAATATTGAGAAATTTCAATATTTAGACTTGAAATATATAGATTGGAAGATGAACTAAACCTACGAATAATAAAAAATACAATAAATTGAGAAATTACGATATGATAAAGTGTCGAAATCGATAAAATTTTCGATTAAAAAATGTGTTCGAGAAACCTTAAAATGACGACTCTATTTCATATTGATTTCTATTAATTTTTTCGAAAAAACTTCGATAAAGCTTCGAAATGATGAACCGCTTCGAAACTGTGCATACTGGGAACTAAAAGCGGATTAAATGGTATAACATTAGGTTAGGATAGGCCACGTTACAGTATTTATAACAGGAAAATTAATTAAATGATGTTCCTGAACGGGAAATGGATAAGCTCTCGACAAATCATATTGGGCATCAGAATAAGTAGTACTAAAAAAGTCTGCAAACATGTCACTTATCACCACATCATCCCGGGATTCTAGATACTTCGTAACAGTAGGATACCCAGTAGATTTTCTCTTAGAATTTACAAATTTGTAAAACGATTTAGGATATATTTTAAAATTGAGTTTAATAATTTCCAGTTAATTTTCATAAAGATTCCTATTAAGTATATTGTATTCAGCACGAGCAACTGAATATTTGCTATGATCAGTTAATAAACCAGTTTGTTTATATTTCTTATATAATAATAATAATAATAGTTCTTTATTTTACATAAGCTTGACAATTCCATTAAAGTTACATATATTTTATTTTGATTTTACGTATAATAAAGAGTTCGAGTTATCGACAATGTTTATAATAAAACGTCTGTCGGCAAATGGTTAGCGCTGTGGTGTAATGGTTAGCGCGTTGGACTGTTACACGTGAGGTTGCGGGTTCGAGCCCCAACCAAGGCAACATCAATTTATGAAAAATAGTAATATGTAAGAGTTTTTTCTATCCCTCATACATATCACAGCGTCCTCCTTCGGTGTTCCCATAGCACTTAACCCCACCGAAGTAAAATAATATAACAGGGCTATGAACTAAAAGCTCCCACCAAAGTTCGCCAACTTACCATCAGATGGCGCGCAACAACTGTTCTAAAATTCAACATCTCGCGCAATTACAGTGTTGCCATATTTTGAAGCCCTTCATCTTTCACCACCTTTCACTTCTTCTCTATCCCATTTCCAAAGGAAGCAACACGTTAATTAGTAGGAAGAATTTCCTAAGTGTTGTTTCTCTTTAAAAAAAAAAAAAAAAAAAAAAAAAAAAAAAATGTTTAGGTATTTAATTAAATTCTGATATCAAATAAGATCTATACTTTAGAGCTAATTTTAGGTATTTAACAAGTTTGGTCCAATCTTCTTCTTCTATGCCATCAAGTATAAAAAGTATTTCAAATTCTTCCAGGATTGGTTTTCCAAAGATGCGGGTCTTAAATTCTTTTAATACTGGGCATACTCCGAGAAAATACTGCAATGTTTCATGCTCTTGTAGATTGCACATTAGGGCGGGTCGATTTAATAATCGCCCATGGCTCAGTGAAAATCGTATTCTAGGGATCAAAATAAGAAACTTTGCCGAAGGAACCATACCTCTAAAACGAATTCTACTACCCCCAACTGTTGACTTTTGTCCCGTAGGGTCAAGTTTTGAAAAATCCCACTTTGACCCATTTAGAGTGCCCCAATCGAGTCCAAATGTATGACCGACCCCCACTAACTTTGGAGGGCCGATCCACCCATGCCAGTGGCACACCCCCTGGAACTCCCCTGGGGGGTTCCCCATACAAACATTTTAAAAAATCACCATTTTTGGCACTTTATTTTATTATTTTTTATTTATTTTATTTATTTTTATTATTTTATTTATTTTTTCTCTTTAGAAATTTATTTAGTCAGAACATATGTAAATGAAAAAATTAATTTAACTTAGTAATAGAAAAGAAAAAATGCCCAGACTTGAAAGCAAAAAAGACTTCAAACAGTAATTTTTTTTATTTTCTTTTCTATTACTAAGTTAAATTAATTTTTTCATTTACATATGTTCTGACTAAATAAATTTCTAAAGAGAAAAAATAAATAAAATAATAAAAATAAATAAAATAAATAAAAAATAATAAAATAAAGTGCCAAAAATGGTGATTTTTTAAAATGTTTGTATGGGGAACCCCCCAGGGGAGTTCCAGGGGGTGTACCACTGGCATGGGTGGATCGGCCCTCCAAAGTTAGTGGGGGTCGGTCATACATTTGGACTCGATTGGGGCACTCTAAATGGGTCAAAGTGGGATTTTTCAAAACTTGACCCTACGGGACAAAAGTCAACAGTTAGGGGTAGTAGAATTCGTTTTAGAGGTATGGTTCCTTCGGCAAAGTTTCTTATTTTGATCCCTAGAATACGATTTTCCCTGAGCCATGGGCGATTTTTTTGCCTCCCCACAAATCGACCCAGCCTATTGCACATTGTACAAAACTTCCATCTTTCGTTTCCGTTGTCGTTTG
This sequence comes from Leucophora obtusa, assembly GCA_949987735.1. Lineage (NCBI taxonomy): Eukaryota > Metazoa > Arthropoda > Insecta > Diptera > Anthomyiidae > Leucophora > Leucophora obtusa. The sequence goes on from OX465296.1 coordinate 84,549,690, forward strand.
CCTAGTATCTATTTGCGTTAAGCCTTATCATCCCACTTCTTGCTTTGAACACCCAAGTGATTTTTTAGAGATTTTTGGTTTTAGTCATATATTGTTGTGCTCTTACAGGATTCAAGTATTTATAAATTCGTGTACTATTTTGAGCTATTTGCATTCTTTCATTCCATTTGTTCATTTTCATACTGCTTAATAGATTCGAGCTAAAATAATTCCATTGCGAATTGTTGAAATTATTTCCGGTCCATTCCAAATTATATTTTGTTACCAACTCTTTTAGATCATTTACAAACAAAAGATCTTTTCCAAATAATTTTTTTGATAGCAATTTTGGTAAACGGTTTACATTGTGTTCAAATAATGTTTTACTGATATATTGTAGATGTAAAGCCATCGTATAAATATGGTTATCTTCAGCATTAGTTTCCAACATCAGAATACAATTTGGTGAGTCAGTTGGTAGCTTTAATATTTTTTTGAGAAAATAACGTTGTAGTTTATCAATTTCTTCAAAGTATCTAAATCCCCACACCTGTGCTGCATATGATTGAATTGATCGACAAATAGCTAAAAACACCCTCCACTTCATTTCCAAATTTATATAACTTTTTGACAAAAAACTTTGCCAGGTTGCGTTAATAGCCATCTTCAAAAGACGATTCAACTAATAATTTTGCGTCAAATCAAAAAAAGTTATCAGTTTTTTACCCTAAGCTGCTGGAGCGAAAAACGGTTGAGTTTGCATTTGTTTTGAATCGATATTTCGAGTCATTACTGACATTAGTTTAACAAATTAAATTTGTTTTACACAATTTAAGAATTTTTTGATCGCGAAATGTTATGTTTTTAATATATTATTTTGTAACTGCGCAACCGCTGTTTGGATTTTAAAAAATTTTATATTTTTGAAAAGCATTTTAAAGGACCAAAAATACAAAATTAAAAAAAAAATAAAGTTTTTTTTCGCGGAATGAATTGTATTTTTATTCGCGAAACCGCCAATTTAATAAACACAAATTATATATCATGGGAAGCGGCCCTATGCTCCTTGCAGGAGTAAAAGGAACAAATATATATATATATATATCATGGGAAAGCAAGTTGAAAACCCCAATACGAAAAACTAATAAATTGAAGAAAATTCGTACGCAATTTTTTTGTTATATCTTTTGCTTGCAGAAATGCTTTTAACAAATTTGGCCCAAAAATTTATCACATTTTTTGATTTCACCCATATCTTTTATGTTTTAAGTTCTTTAGTCTCGACAATTGTTTCATGCTCCACGGAGGACCAGAGTGATTGAAAGCAGTAACTTGTGGTATATATTCATTCATACAATTTAAAACAGTTTTATAAAATAAGCCAATCATTGAGTCAATAGATGTTGAGGAACCATTAGCCATAGATAACAACTGAAGCCAATTTGTGTTGCAAAAGTGATAATTTAAATTATTATAATTTGCTCTTTTGAAACAAAACACTTTTAAATTATTTTTACCAGAGTTACGTTTCATAGCACATGTCATATTCAAACTTAATTCAATAGTGGGATGGTATAGATCTTCGGGAATTGTGACAGCATCAGTACGGTTTAATGAATAGTCAGTTGGCTCATTTACATATACTAAGTCTAAAATCCTTCCTTGAATGTTGTGAATGCCATTTATTTAAAAAAGACATAAGTCTGATAATTCATTAGTAACATCATCATTTGTTAATTCGTAGCAGTAATATTTAGATCAAAGTGTTATTTATTTTTTAACCAAAACGTAATTACAGGCTATAAATGGCGTATATGGACTGCAGCCTGGGTGTGATGCAGTTTTAGGCAGAATCGAATCAAGTTCTAGAGCCTCAAATTTAAACAGCATCCCATTGGAGCAAAACATTGAAATTCAGAAACTTCGCCCAGGTTCGGGACATCTGGAAGTAGTGAAAAAAATGGATGGTCCAATAACATCAATACAGGTGCACGACGTCAAATCCAATTCGGAAAAAATTGCACTTGTACCCGATCCATTGTGGAAGCACGCATCTGTATTTAATAAAGGAAACCCACATAGGACCTATGACACAATCTTAGATGAATTACTGGTAAAACTATTTAAATTGTTTTGTATATTGTATGTTTTTTCATAACTCTTTTCTAGATCGAATTGACACTGGTCAAAGGATTAGGCATATCTGTTGTAACTCGAACACCTTGCGAAGAATTAGCTTATATTTCATTAGAAGATATAGTACTCGATATTATGTTTCTGCCTTTTACAAAGTCACTCGATTTGAAAGTTGGAGACTTGCAAATAGACAACCAGCTACTGGATACTCAATGTCCAATAACGTTATATACATCGAAGTCCAACACAGATGATTCCATGCAAGAAGCATTAATGTTAAAAGCCAAATTATTACCAAGTCCAAACAGAAATGCGGTTATATTTGAATATATTTTGTTTGACCTTAAACCTTGTATTGTGCTTTTAGAAGAACGTCTTATTCTAAAGATGGCTTTGTTTTTGGGATACGGTCAGAATTTTCAACGGCAGCATCAACAGAAGGAAAGTCAAATTTATAGAATTGATGACTATCCCTTTTCCAAAAATGCTAAAAGGTTTTATTTCGAAAACTTTTCAATTGGATCAACACAGGTAATAATAATAATAATAATAATAATAATTAACGATGAGTGTTATTTTTGTTCGGTTTAAGATCAAATATTACAAATTCTAAATAGAATTTACAATTTTTATTTTACAACCAATAGAGAAAAAACTTATGTTAGTCATTTATACGGCATGTTGTGTTAGGATGTTATACACAAAAACAAACAACCGTGTAAAAGTTTCTTTGCTTTAGTTCTAATTTCTATAAATAGAATTAAAAGCTTGAATGTTAAAAAGCACGAATCATTGCTTTACCTATTGAAGGAACTTCAATAAATAAGCACAACTACAACATAGGGAAAAAATAATGGCTTTGTTAAAGACATGTGGTTTTCGTTAGTTATAATAATGTAAAATGGATAAGTAAAAATGTTTGAATTTACTTCTCAAAATCCATTTCTTTGAAATTTAACATATATATACAAAAAAACTAAAATCTACATTATAGCCTAGAGAGGACCCCAAAAAGACAATCTGATGATAGTGACGCGGTGACACTTGAAAATGCATTAATTGTCAACCATTGGTTCTAGGAAAGTTTTTTTCATAAGTTTTTTCTCTATTGGTTGCAAAATAAAAATTCTAAATTCTATTTAGAATTTGTAATATTTGATCTTAAACCGAACAAAAATAACACTCATTGTAACAATCTTCAGATCAACTAAAAATCTACAATACAATAATAATTAACTTTAAAGGTTTACTTGGAGCTTTTCATACGCTGGATTTAAAGGTGGTAAATAAGAATCTAAAACTGGAATTTGGAAACTAAAATCGACGGATCCAATATTTTATATTAAAGCAACTCAACAAAATTAAAATTTTAAATTAAGTACTTAATCCGATACGTAAAAAATATAAAAATAATAAATGTTTTTCATTCTACATTTTTGAGAATTTAAAAAACGGTCGCCATATGCATCCACCAGTTTAAACTTCCGTGTTTGAAGAGTTTCAAGTGTTTTTGTTGGTTTTGGCGACAAAAGTATTCATTTGGGGACTTCGGATTTTTTTTTTGGAAATTTAAAAAATATTTTGCGAGTATTTGGGGAATATTTACAAATTCTTAATATTACACAGTTAGTATAAATAACTGCACTTGTCGACAATATTTTTCGACAGAATTCTACTAAAACTTTCTTAAGTAATTTCGTCTCCCAAGTCCGAATCTAAGTTCAAAAAATTTCCACCAAATCCCTTTTCCGACTTATAGGCTTGTCTTCTTTTTCCCTTAGCCAGGAAAAATATGGTTCAATATTGCCTAAAATTACTGCAATGCCTTTTATAATTTTTTTTATTGGCCAATTTTAATTACGCCTGTCAAAAATTGACAATAAGTAACTTATCTTACAATTAACACTAGCTTTGTTCTTCACTTTTGTTTGACATTTTTTTGGGTTTTTATTCTGTTTTTTTTTTTAACTTTTTCGTAAATAACCAAAAACTTTAATAACCCAAACTTTAATAACCCTAAAAAAGTCGAGGACATTGTAAAAAAGTCGAGGACATTGTAATAACCAAAAACTTTAATAACCCTAAAAAAGTCGAAGACATTGTAAGAAAAAAGCAAGTGTCATACGGGCTTAGCGGGTACTAAATTATGCTAAGTCATTAGTTAAGACAATTATGTATAATATTAGAATATTTCAGTTCAGTTAACGAATGAAAAGTTGCCAACCCTTTCTTGATTAACAGACCTGGGGGTTAATCCTTACATTTTGTAATTAATTACAAATACAATTATAGATTATTATTTGTAATTGTAATTTAAAAAGTGAAAAGTTGCCAACGGAAAAAGTGATTAGCAGACCTGGGGGTTAATCAATACTTTTTTTTAATTAAGTACACATGCAATTACCCAATAACTTATAATTGTATTTTTAAAAACTCAATTACAATTACATATTATTTTTTATTGTAACTTAAAATAAATAATTACATGTAATTTGTAATTAAAAAAAGAGTGTACACTCAAACCTCGTTTTATGCGATTGATTCGTTCCGCAAAAATCCGCATAAAATGATACACTAGCTTCATATAAGAACTGCTGATTCGTCCCTAAATTTAAAAAAGTGCACGAATTAAAATCAAAGCATTAAAAGTCATAAAAAATCGCATAAAATAAGTCAATAAAAAATTTATTTCATTTCCCGATCAAAAAAATTTATATATAGTCATATATAGTAATATCTTGTTTTATCTTATAAAATGTGAGTATATATAATGTCATGAATAGCCATTAGGGATGCCAAACGGGAAATCCCGAATCCCGGGATTTTCGGGATTGGCAAAATCCCGAATCACGGGATTATTTCTCAAAATTCCCGGGATTTTCTTATTTTTTAATATTAATAGCTGTGTTTGTGCGGTAAGCTATCAACGTTGGCTTTTGTCATTCCCATACAAATTTGACATTACCCAGTGTAGAAACGGTAATGACATATCATTATTTTTTGGAGTACCAGTAATGACACCCACTTACCTTCTGCATTATTTTAAAACATATAATAATGAGTTACTGATAATGACTTATTTTTATCATTATTTCAAATAGAAAAGAATTTTTCAGATTTTTTTGAAAATTTTTTGAAATCTATTTTTAGACTCAATATTTTTTAAACACTGGTAAGGATATATGTAACCACATATATTTTGATTTTTTGTATGTTGGCGAGTAAGCTTACTTGTGTGCAGCAGGTCAATTATGTTTTTATCTATTAAATATTACATGTCGATATAGCTCAGATGGTAGAGCTGTTGACTGGCAATCTGTAGACCCAGGTTCGATACCCGCACCAGCAAATTTTATTAAAAAAAAATACAATAAAAAATATTTTTTTTTATATAATTTATTTTTTTGAAAATCTATTTTTAGACAGTACTGGTAAGCACATAGGTAACGATATATTTTTTGATTTTTCGTATGCTGGTGTGTAACGACAAATCATTATTTTTGGCGACATCGCCATATAAAGGTAATAAGAAATGTAATAACAAAAGTAACTAGTTACCATTACCAAGTATGTAGTTACATAACCACATATCTGGTAATGATTTTCTACACTGGGTAGTAACGTTAAGAGTTAACACTAAATGTTGGCTACTGTCATATTTGTATGGGAATGACAAAAGCCAACATTGATAGCTTGCCGCACAAACACAGCTAATATAAACGCAAATAAACAAAGTGAGCAATTTTAGATTACCTACGTTTTTTCTTGAATTTTCTCATATTGACAAGAAATTGATGCCAAGATATTGGTAAAATTGTAAATTAAGTAGATTATTCGAGTAAACTATGTAAAGACTTTGCTGAAAAATTTGAAATTTTGGTAAACAATATTAAGGTTTTGAATAATACATACGAAAAATCAAGTTTGTTTGTTATTTTACCGATTTATTCTTCCAAGCGAAATTCGATTTCTGAAACTGGGACTGTAAGTTTTGGCTGGGACTGTAAGTTTTGGCTGGGACTGTAAGTTTGAATTCTTCCATGAAAACATTTGATAACGATAACCAAATAACTTTGTTGCTGTAATTACACGATTTAGTGGGCAAGGTTATCGCAACGAATCTGTTTTTAAATCTGCTTACAAAATACTGGGGCAAGTGTACTTAATGACAGGCCTTCATATATTATCCCAGCCAGAAAAATACAAACGGGAAAGCGATGGCAAGGTATTTTAACAGGTGGTACAAGTACTGACAAAAATTGCTTTCCCATTTCCAATATGATAACGTCAATAGACAAAAGGACCGGCAGTTTAAAAAGCGCCGGAAAAGTACTGGAGAAACAAAATTTTTAACTTTGGCAAAACGCTGCCAAAACCAATAAATAGGTGGTTTGGAATTATATTTTCCAAAATAAAATTTAGAAAAAGTTCATATGTATCTTTTTTTTGCCTTGCCGTGATGTTTTGTTAAACAAATACTGGCTAAACGATTTTTGCAAACGCTGGCAAAGCGTCCCAAATGAGTGTTCTGCCAGTCATTTATTTTTAACATCGCGGTTACCCAGTGGTATGCAAGAACTTGATTTTTTGTACCACTGTCAATTTCTGACTGAGATGTTTCAATATTCATAAAATGTACCGCATTATTAATTAACAACTATTAAATAATTATAAAACGCTTTATTCTATAAAAAAAATTAGTTACATAACATAAAAATTTTTACAAATAAAGGAAAATTTAAATCCCGAAAAAATCCCGAAATCCCGTAAAATCCCGGGATCCCGATCTATGGTCATATATAATTATCAGGGCAAGTTTAAAATGGCAAAAAAAAGTTGAAATTGGCAGGCAAATTGGCACAAAAATGGATTATTCCAAAAAATTTTTAATATAATAGTTGATTTAAGTGTTTTTCTGAATGTTTTTAACAAAAATACAATAATGAAGGAATTTACCGTTGAACTAGTAAAGTGCATTCGCCGTATTAAGTATGATTTAAAAAAAATCTGGAATTTTATTAAATATTTTAAAAAAATCGTTGTTTTTTTGTAAATTCTTTACAAAGATTGAATTTTTACTGAATTTTTAATGAAAAGTGTAAACAAATATACAAAAAAACTCTTTCGGCAAGGATTTGTAAAAATGGCATTTTTACAAAATAAGGGAAAAAATGCAAAAATGGCATTTAATGGCAAATGCCAAAAAAGAGCTTGCCCTGGTAATTAGAAATTATCATATATAACATCCCAGTGTAGAAACGGTAATGACATATCATTATTTTTTGGACTACCAGTAATGACACCCACTTACCTTCTGTATTATTTTAAAACATATAATAATGAGTTACTGATAATTACTTATTTTTATCATTATTTCAAATAGAAAATAATTTTTTAGATTTTTTTGAAAATTTTTTGAAATCTATTTTTAGACTCAATATTTTTTAAACACTGGTAAGGATATATGTAACCACATATTTTTTGATTTTTTGTATGTTCGCGAGTAAGCTTACTTGTGTGCAGCAGGTCAATTGTGTTTTTATCTATTAAATATTACATGTCGATATAGCTTAGATGGTAGAGCTGTTGACTGGCAATCTGTAGACCCAGGTTCGATTCCCGCACCAGCAAATTTTATTTAAAAAAAAAATACAATAAAAAATATTTTTTTTTATATAATTTATTTTTTAGAAAATCTATTTTTAGACTCATTATTTTTGTCAGTACTGGTAAGCACATAGGTAACGATATATTTTTTGATTTTTCGTATGCTGGTGTGTAACGACAACTCATTATTTTTCGCGACATCGCCATATAAAGGTAATAAGAAATGTAATAACAAAAGTAACTAGTTACCATTACCAAGTATGTACCCAGTCAGAAATCGCCAGTGGTACAAAAAATCAAGCACTGGCATACCACTGGGTAACCACGGTATTAAAAATAAATGACTGGCAGAACACTCATTTGGGACGGTTTGCCAGCGTTTGCGAATAGCGTTTTACCAGTATTTGTTTTACAAAAATGTCGGTGGTTTATATAAAAAAACACTGGCAAAGAATTGGCGTAGAGTGATATGCCAAGGTTTGCAACCAGTGGTTATCCAGTGCTACCTAGCCAATGCTACCAGGCGTACAAAAATCAATTCACTGGAAAACCAATGATTTTATAAAAATGCTGACGCTTCGTTAAAAAATGTTTGTAGTCGGAAGGTTCCGAGTTCAAATCCGGTTGCAAGCAAAAAAATTTTTTTTCCATTTTTTTTAATTTAAAATTTTTTTTGTTTTATAAAATCAATTTTTTTGTTTGTGGGAAAGCTCCTTCAAGATCAACTTTTTTTTTGCCCTCCCAACACTGGCATACAGTTACAAAAAATTGTTTGCCAGTACTAGCATTTTAGCACAGCCTGTAGTTGTCCAGCTATTATCACTCATTTATGTGTTTAGCCATTAAATATTATATGTCTCGTTAGCTCAGTGGGTAGAGCAATCGTCTGCCAATCTGACGGCCTGGGTTCAAATCACGGCAGAACCAAAAAAAATACATATGAACTTTTTTTAAATTTTATTTTGGAAAATATATTTCCAGACCACCCATTTATTGGTTTTGCCAGTGTTTTGCCAACGTTTAAAAATTTTGTTCCTCCAGTGCTTTTCCGGTGCTTTTTGAACAGCCGGTCCTTTTGTCTAATGATGTTATCATTTTGGGAATGGGAAAGCACTTTTTTCCAGTACTTGTACCACCTGTTAAAGTGCTTTGCCACCACTTTCGCGTTTGTATTTTTCTGACTGGGTAGTTACATAACCACATATCTGGTAATGATTTTCTACACTGGGATAATAAATGATCACATATGGTGTTATATGCCACCATATGCCATATATTTTGAGATATAATAATGTATGCCCTCTTATAAAAATTTGTTGGTTGTATGTTGTAAGATATTTTTATATATGATTATATATTATATTAAATGCTATAAGATTAACAATATAATTTGAGATATAATTATATATGGTCCCACGTCATTAATATTTTCTATGTGTTTAATATATAACTATATATAGTCACATATAACCTGAGAGACCCTACTACCGAATCCCAGCGCGGGCACAAAAAAAAATTTTTTTTTTTGCTTTTTTAACTGAATTTAATTTATTTGTAAATATTTGTTTCACAGATCTTAAAAAAATTAACCCATTTTCTGCCAACAGCATCTTAAAGTTATGTTCACTGCAACTTGGGATTGATAATATTTTAATATGTAATTATATATTGTCATATATAACCCTACACATAATTATATATGTGACTGAGGTACTATTATCAAATCCCAGCTCGGGCACAAAAAAAATTTTTTTTTTACTTTTTTTACCTCAATTTGATTTAGTTATAAGTATTTTTTACAGATCTTAAAAAGATTAAACCATCTGCAAATTATGTTTTCAATTAATAGTATTTTAAATATGTATATAATTAGATATCGTAATAGATAAAAAATTAGTTAAAGTTCTGAATTTGAGTTCTTCCAGAGCGAAAATGATTTTTTTTGTAATATTTCTTCATACACTTTTGGCAATTTTCTTATTTTTTACTCCTACTTTTTTTTTAATACCAACAAAAGAACTTGTGAAAAAGTGTTAGGATTGCTAAGCTTTCCAAAGGATTGCTAAGTTTATACATCTCATACTTTATTTAAAAGACATTTATAAGTATTACCTTTTCAACAACATGTATATTGTTCTTATCCCATTATTAATTTCGCAAATACAGACTGTTGATATTTAGACTTTTGAGCCATACAAATCGGTGCCGAGACCCTTCAACAAACATTTTTTTCATCTTCTTTGCCAAAAAAATTCCGTGAGTGGAAAAAATTTAAGATTTTTAGTTTTGGTTTTTTGCAAGAATGTTATTAATTTATTTTTTCTAAGTCATCTATATTTACAAATTTATATAATTATATATATCTCAGTAACACGAACAATGTTGTCTCATATAGTCAGTCATTTTGTATAGCAATGTGTGGCTGAATGAGTTAAGTGGCCGACTACAACGCCAGCAATCTGGGGTCAAATCCTGCCGACAGCATTTTTTTGTTTTTGCTTTTTTTTAATGAAATAAATATCTTTTAACTAATAAACATTTTTTTTTAAATTTTTAGTGTTATTTTTAAAATTTTATTAAAATTTAAATAATTCCAAATATATCATAGGATAAATTTTGATCTCAAATTATCCAATTCGATCTGCCAAAATTAGCTTATCCGTTTGCATCTAATTGGATCTAAACTAATCCAATAGGATATTTTGGGATCTATCAGGATCTCAATTTTATATTATTGGATATTATTGGATCTCACAATTTTGAGATCTATTTGGGTCTAATTTAATCATGTGGGTCAATTTAAAAAAAAAACGCATTTTTTGTGTCCCCGCACTTTACACTACTATTTTAGGTAAAAAAAAAAAACACAAGAAAAAAAAAACAAAAATGTAAGAGTGATCAGAGAGGAATATGTAACAAAAAACCGTAATTCTCAAATTTGTATGTTTGTTGTTTTGTTTATTCAGAATGGTGTTTTGTTTCTCCCTCTGACTCCTTCCATACAAAAGCGTGTGTCCCCCGTTAGAATTTTTAGTAAACAAAATAAAATAAAATCAAGAAAAAAGTAAATATGCAACATTTAATAACAGTTATGGAATTAGTGCGTTTCTTTCTTGTGTTTTGATTTGTTATAGTCGTCAAAACTTAATTAGTGCGAATTTGGCGTTGCAAAGAAAGGTTGTCCCCACAATTTGCATTGAGCGTCACTTTTTTATAATTCGAATAATATTACTTGTTTTCAATTTGCGTTTAAATAAAGTAAATAACGCAAGGAAAGTACAAAGTTTAATTATTACAAAAGTGAAGAGCGAAAAAAAAATCTATTAAAAAAAGTGTGCATTTGCGTAGTTTTTGTGAACACCATGGTAAGGGCGAGATAAAATTTCATTAGCGTCACGCTAATTTTTTTAAAAGTGAATATATTAAATGTAAAAAATTGAAGTTGACAATCATTGTTTACATGGTTTCAACTAAATTTTTAATAATTTGTGAATTTAAGAAATAAATTGCCTACGAAAAAAACCAAAATAGGCAAACATTTCATGAGCATCACTTTTGATATATATTGCTTCATAGCTTAAAATGCTTAATTTTGATTTTATTTTTTAATTTTCAAGAGTAAAACAACAAAATTAACGGCGGCTGAAAGAGCACGGAGATATCGAGAGAAAATAAAGCTCGATAAAGCGCGTAATGAAGAATATAAAAAAAGAAGAAAGAAAGGTATAATCGTGGTATATTTGAGTTTAATTTATATTGTTACTGACTGATTCTGGTTTTGAATAGCAACGAGAAACGGATGAAAAGAGGTGACATGCCGAAAAAAATGCTTCAGCGTGAGCGAGCTTTATAAGCTAAGTTATTGTATTGTGTCAAATATTTACATATGTGTATAAGTTTCTTCAAGAATTACTTCCTTTTTTCCATTTTTGTTAAAGACATCAAAGAATATGTACATGTTTAGTTTTGTATGAAAATTTTTGTTTTTTGAAGAATTTTTGTTTGCTTTTATTTCTTTTTGTCTATATTAGTTAGGGGTTTTATAAAAAAAATCGGCAAAAAATTTGTTTTTAAAATTTGTGATTTTGAAAATTTAATATTTTTTTTTTCATTTTTCATAGGAACATAAGAAGATTTTTTGCAAATTGTTAATTTTTTCCTTTGTCCGAACATTTTTATTTATCACCAAATTTCATCGAAATGAAATTGGATCGTTTCACACTATAGGTCGAATTTCGAATTTGTCTCTTTGCAACTATTTGCAGGATGTAGTGGATAAAAATCTACATTTTAAAGGGACATTTTAATGTACAAATTTATTTAATTTTTTTTTTAATAAAAATATAAATTTATGATTTCTTTCTTACATTTAAATGTATTTATTTTATTGTTTTTCTTTGTTTAAAGTTATTTAATTTTTAATTTTTGTTATATTATTACTTTAGTTTGTGATTAAATAAATAAAATAAAAGACTGAATTAATTAAATTATTAAATTTTTTTTATTTATTTAAAAATTTGTTGTTAACTTTTTTTGTAAAAGAATAAATTTTTTTTCGTTAAACTTTAAATTTGACATTATTTCTTGTTTACGTGCAACAAAATCTCTTGATCGTCACAAAATATCTTGAGCGTCACACTTAGTTTTTTTCCTTAAAACGCTTATTATTGCAGTTTTTTTTAAATACATTGTTACAAGCCTATTACTTTGCAAGTAACCTCTAAGTTCAAGTCTTTTTTTTAACAAAAATTTACATATTTTCATCTTAAAATTTTAAAGTAACTAGTCACTTTTACAAAAAAAAATGAAAAATCTAGGTGAATCGTGATTTTGTGTTTATAATCGAAAAGGTGATTTTCGCAAAAGTCAATCTTGAGAAACAAAAGAACATCGTAGTAAGCTTGAATTTCAAATATTTTTGCATTTTTAGCGATTTTTTATACATATTTGGTGTGTGACGCTCAAGATAGAAATCATAGAAAACCTAAAAAAAAAACAAAAAATATTGATTTTTTTGAGAGCCTAAAAGTACCACCGGATTCTTCATTAATTTCTACATAAATTGGCCACTCTTACAGGCGATTTGAAAAAACTTTAAAAATACCCAAGTAAAAAAAATTGATATGGAGCCATATGAAATTATATTTAATTATATATAATCTTTTATGTAATTAGATATAATTATATCCGAAAAATGAGAACGTCTTATTGTATCATATTGTATCGAATTGTATACAATTGTATACAATTTGGTACAATTTGATACAATTTAATGCAATTCGATACAATTGTATCCGAATTTTGTCCTCATCCAATTACATCAAATTATATCTTTTTGTATAAAATTATATAAAATGTTATAAAAGTGGACATAGTTTGATACAATTATATCTAAATATTAACCTTATACTTTACATAGGACCATATCTAACAATATACATACAAAAATAATTTTTTTAAATAAAAAAAAATTTTCAATTGCTTGTAATTGTAATTGTTCTTTTTTTGAATTGCAATTACAAATAATCGGCCTGATTACAAGTGTCGAATTTGTAGTCGAAATTTTCGACTCCATATAAAATGATTTTGTATATAATGGAAATTATAAAGAAATGAAACTCTGATGCTGGATTTTTTTAAATCTGAGTGCTATGGTAAATCCAATTGAAAAATTGTTCAAAAGTTGCGTTTTTAGTGAATTTTCAGCAAATTCGACTTAGTTTCGACTACGACACTCGTAATAAGGCCGAATATGTAATAATAGATGAGTTTTTTTTCAATTACAATTACATGTAATTGTGTAATTGCATGTGTAATTAATTACAAAATGTAATGATTAACCTCAGGCCTGCTGGAGATCTTATAATTTCGATAAATCTTCCATTACTTTTATCCAGATTTATTATGACAGTGCAATAAACATAAAAAAAAATTTCTTTTAATTTAGTAATTTTAAAATAAAGTTAACAACACTGAAATTTTAAAGTTAAAGGATTATGATATACAACCAAGATATAAGAAATCAGTCAAGTGTACGTTATAGTATAGAGAATTTCGTATTAAAGCCATTTTTGACTCATGCTCAAAAAAAAAAAAACAAATTACTCACGCACGAGCATTTCGTTTTTTACTCAGCACACATGATTATATTAACTTTCTTATTAAACTTACAATCAGAAAATTCTCAAGCAAAACAGTAAAAATTACTAAAAAACATATGATGCAAAAAATAAGCTCACACACGAATCAATCACGGGTTATTCTTACTCACGCTCACGCACGAATCACTTAAGTATAGTAATTATTACTCACGATCACGTGTGAATAACGTGACTCACGAACATTTCGTGTCACGCGCCAATCCCTAATAATTACTAAATCTAAAACTAGTTCAAAATCATTGATAACATGGAACCAAATATAATACAATACGGTTTTATATGGACCTTATATATTTTTATATAAAATCACTTTGAAAAAATTGCCTATGTGGGATGATATATCATTATAGATGATTTTATAAAGAATGTTATAAGTTATATATGGGTTCATATTCGTCAATATATAATCATAACTAACACAAATTATAAAAGATTTATTATATGGATCCACATAGTTTTATATTATTATGTATAGTGTCATACTAAATTATATATAAACGTACATGTAATTATGTCTTTTATATGTTACTTTATGTACTTATATATTGCATATACATTAGGCTGGGTCGATTTGTGGGGAGGCAAAAAAATCGCCCATGGCTCAGGGAAAATCGTATTCTAGGGATCAAAATAAGAAACTTTGCCGAAGGAACCATACCTCTAAAACGAATTCTACTACCCCTAACTGTTGACTTTTGTCCCGTAGGGTCAAGTTTTGAAAAATCCCACTTTGACCCATTTAGAGTGCCCCAATCGAGTCCAAATGTATGACCGACCCCCACTAACTTTGGAGGGCCGATCCACCCATGCCAGTGGTACACCCCCTGGAACTCCCCTGGGGGGTTCCCCATACAAACATTGTAAAAAATTACCATTTTTGGCACTTTATTTTATTATTTTTTATTTATTTTATTTATTTTTATTATTTTATTTATTTTTTCTCCTTAGAAATTTATTTAGTCAGAACATATGTAAATGAAAAAATTAATTTAACTTAGTAATAGAAAAGAAAAAATGCCCAGACTTGAAAGCAAAAAAGACTTCAAACAGTAATTTTTTTTATTTTCTTTTCTATTACTAAGTTAAATTAATTTTTTCATTTACATATGTTCTGACTAAATAAATTTCTAAAGAGAAAAAATAAATAAAATAATAAAAATAAATAAAATAAATAAAAAATAATAAAATAAAGTGCCAAAAATGGTGATTTTTTAAAATGTTTGTATGGGGAACCCCCCAGGGGAGTTCCAGGGGGTGTGCCACTGGCATGGGTGGATCGGCCCTCCAAAGTTAGTGGGGGTCGGTCATACATTTGGACTCGATTGGGGCACTCTAAATGGGTCAAAGTGGGATTTTTCAAAACTTGACCCTACGGGACAAAAGTCAACAGTTGGGGGTAGTAGAATTCGTTTTAGAGGTATAGTTCCTTCGGCAAAGTTTCTTATTTTGATCCCTAGAATACGATTTTCACTGAGCCATGGGCGATTATTAAATCGACCCGCCCTAATATACATATATATGTAGGCCAATATGTAATATTGAGGGATCTGATTGGATATTACTGGATACCCCAATTTTGAGATGAACTTGGATAAGATTAAATGTCGATCTATATCAAATGAGATATGACTACATATGCTAGATATAATGTTTTTTTGATCGGGTTACTTAAAATAACAATTTTGTAAAAACTAACAAACAAATTAGGAAAACAAACAACCACATAATATTAAATCAGTATAAAAAAGAAAAAAGATCAAAAATTTAAATTTAATAAATTTTTTATAAGATTTCATGTATCAGAATAACATTCAACCTGTTGATTGGTGGGCGCTGTGGTGTAATGGTTAGCGAGTTGCACTATTACACATGAGGTTGCGGGGTCGATCCCCAGCGACTGCAACATCAATTTTAAAAAATAATAAGTATGATTTTTCTATCAATAATGCATATCGCACCGTCTACCTACGGTGTTCCCATAGCACTTAATCCCACCGAAGTAAAGTAATATAACAGGACTTTGAACTAAACAGCTTTAACAAAGTTTTCCAACTCACCATCATCAGATGACGCACAACAACTGTTCTATAAAATTCAACATCACACAATTACTGTTACAATGTTGCCATATTTTAAGCCCTTCATCTTTCACCACCTTTCACCACCTTCCATCTCTTCTATATCCCCTTTCCAAAGAAAGCAACACGTTAATTAATAGGAAGAATTTCCTGAGTATTGCTTCTCCTTTTTTTAATAAAAGGAAAAATGGCGCACACGTACAGTTTTAAGCTGAGACTTGTTTATTACCTGTGCCGATGTAACTATATAGACTGATATCAGTGTTGATAACTGTTTAAAATTTACATGTGCAATAATAACGCAAAAATCAATAAACGAAAATTTTACAACCGCGTAAATTTGAATTCGGATAAAACGAATTCGCATAAAACGAGGTTTGAGTGTAATTGTAATTGAAACAATGTCAAGTGCACTTATATTTTATTGGGAAAAGAAATAATGGCAAAAACCGCGAGTTAGGGATCAACCCAACATATATATGGGTCATTCCATCTCAAATCGACCAATGGTTGGACTCGACCCCTTCGATTTTGATGAATTTTGGTCAGAACTTTTCTTTCATCATATAACATAGTTTTGCAAAAGAAAAAAAATTACAAATTGAGCAAAAAACAAATAGGTTTTTGAGTTTTTGGATTTATAAAATTTTAAAATTGAAAAATTTTTAACTTTTTTATTTTTCAATATTGCGGCTAAATATTTGTAGCTATTATAGTTTTCGAGATATTCAAAAAATAACTTCGTAACAAAGCAAAAAATTAGGAAAATTATGACATTTTTTGAAATTTTAACATGGTAACCCTGTTACACTTTTGCTCCTCACTGTATATGTGACCTTCTCCGAGAAAAGGGACCTAGTGTGTGAAACTAAAGTTTTGAGAAGAACGCATTTAATTTTAATGTTTTTCTCATTTTTATCGATTTTCCCAAGTTCGTTTTGTACGTTTTTATGGGGTAAATAAATTTGTATCAGAAATCTAACTCCCCATGTGAAAATCGAAATATATATGAGCATACATGATCATACATTGGCTCGTATGTGATCATGCATAGGCATACATAGTCATATACGTACATGCATAGTTCAATGTATGACCATACATGATCTCATATATTTCCATATACCTTTGGATCCGAAATTTATAAAAATTAACCCTACAAAGATCATGTTACATAAAATGATTATTTTTATCCAGTTGAGCTTTTTTTTCGTCAAATTTAAAGGCTTTACAATCTCGTAGTCATAATTAATATTAAGTTTTATGGGTCTTTTCTGACCCCAGGCCATTAAGGGTTAACGATTTTTTAAACAAATTTAAAGATAATTATAGTCTTAACTAATTTAAGTGATACTCTTCCGAAAAATATGTAAACTTTGATGGAAACATTACAATTTTGTTAAATTTTTTACAAAATGAGTAATTTTTGTAAAATGTCCTGGAAAGCAGTCCGCTCCAAATATAAACTCGAATTATCATTTTTCCAATTTATTTTTTTTTTCTTTAATATCAACTATTATATGGTACAAATAGTAATCGACACCTCCAAATTAGGCATTTTAAAAAATCTTTAAAATTAATTTTAAAAAACACGTTTTTGCATTTTTATCAAATTCGTGGGTCATTTTGGATTCCAGGCTAAAGTGGGTTAATAATATCCGATGAAGTCAAAATTCCATGTCTGATTCATTTCGACTATATTAAATGAATAAATGGAATAAAAAAGAATTTTTTTTCGAAATTTAGAATTATGGGAATTTTTTTTCCTAAAAAAAATCGATTTCTTCTATTTGGGACCATTTCCAATAAAACTGGGGGGTGTAATGAACGAAAATCGACAAATCGCTATCTTAAGGGACAGTCTTCTAATATATATGTGGGCAAATCTACGGAACCGGGCGATTCCATGTTACTCAGGATTTAAACCATTTTAATAACAATATATAATATTTTTGATAGCATCAGCATTTTCGAGGCAACGTATTTAATCAGGCAAGCATCTTAAATTTTAATATTTATACTGCTAACCCATCAAAATGTTGGTAATGACACCTCATTACTATCTCCATTACCAAAAATGATATATCATTACCTTTTGCATTATTTTATAATATAAAATAATGAATTCCTAATAACGGCCTATTGTATTCATTGTTTCTAAATATAAAATAATAACTTACTCGTAATAGTTTAAATAAGTACTTTTTACACAGTTAAATTTTATACATTTTTATTTATTATATGTAAATATGTTTTATGTTTAAATTTTTATGACGAGTCCTAAAATTGCACACTAGAGAAAACTTAAATTTTTCTGAATGTATTTCCTTAAGCTAATAATAGTATTTGCTTAACTCCTTATTTTTAAGAATCAAGTAAGCAATCGGGTAACCTCTTATAATTCAACTTTTTTTAAGCATGTGTGTAACCACTTATTATTCAAAATCTCATAACTACTTATTTCTCATTTTTTCGTAAGCGAGAGAGGTAAGCGTGACTACTTATAAAAACGACCACGCCAAACAAAAATAATGAGTTTAGACGCCAAAAAATAAGTTGTGCGGAGCTATGAATTTCTATTATATAACCACTTATTTGGTAATGAAAGATTTTGCTGGGAATGTGCTCTACTCAATTAAAAACTACCCTAATTTATCCTAATTTTGCTTGTAACTTTCAAGACTTTTTCAACTCTTTTGGTTCCCAGCAAAATATTGGTAATGACACCTCATTACTATCTGCATTACCAAAAATGATAAATCATTACCTTTTGCATTATTTTATAATATAAAATAATGACTTCCTAATAATGGCCTATTGTATTCATTGTTTCTAAATACAAAATAATGACTTACTCGTATTAGTTTAAATAAGTACTTTTTACACAGTTAAATTTTTTTATTATATATAAATATGTTTTATGTTTAAATTTGTATGACGAGTCTTAAATTACACACTAGAGAAAACTTAAATTTTTCTGAATGTATTTCCTTAGGCTAATAGTATTTGCCTAACTCCTTATTTTTAAGAATCAAGTAAGCAATCGGATAACCACTTATAATTAAACATTTTGTAAGCATGTGTGTAACCACTTATTATTCAAAATCTCATAACTACTTATTTCTCATTTTGTCGTAAGCGAGCGGGTAAGCGTGACTACTTATAAAAACGACCACGCCAAACAAAAATAATGAGTTTAGATTCCAAAAAATAAGTTGCGCGGAGCTATGAATTTCTATTATATAACCACTTATTTGGTAATGAACGATTTTGCTGGGTTATAACTTTTTCAGCATAAAAGGAAATTGCCCAAAACCTTTGGTGGATAATAATTATGATGTTAGAAAATCTCACACTTGTTGAAAAAATAGGTGCCCTCAATTAGGAACAAATGGTAGTTCTTTAAAATCTGTGTTTATTGAATGGACTCTTTTGTCCTTCAATGAATTTGTATTGGGTTTTTTATCGAGGCAGTATCACCAAGATAAAATTTGGAGCAACTCAAGCACTTGAACTTGGTTGCAGCGGAGAAAAAGTGGAAAGAAGTTGAGACACTAACGAGTTGTGAATTTCTGACGACTTTATTGATAAATTTTCTTTCTTAAATACTAAATTATTGCTAAGTTTACAATTTGTTGTTTTTTATTCTATAGTGTGTTCCCTTTGGATAAATGGGAACACTGCTTATTTAATTAAACATACATACATACATGTGATATTTTTTTTTTTTTTATAATTCATTGCTAAGTTTACAATTTATTATTGGTGCATTGACCAGTGTGGTTCATTGGACTATTGCGACAATTTTATTTGTTTACATAAAGTTTTTATGCAAGTGTGTGTGTGTGTGTTTATTATTGGGGCAAATAAATAAATTTTTGAGTCAGCGTAAATAATTAACAAAAATATAAAGAAAATAAAGAAAACAAAAACAAGCGATGTGAATGTATGAACATGCTCCCCGCCGTTGAGCTATGCTCGACAAATTACATTGTATTGATATTTGATATTTTCAATGGTTTGAATGTTCCTGACCTAGTCACTAGATGATATAAGTAATAAAAAAAAAAAAAAAATACTAATGTTTTTTTTTGTTTTAATTTTCTTTCTTGTTGTTCAAGCTACTGTTACTGTAAATTCTAATGACGCTGCATGCTGGCAAATTGCTGCTGGTGAGGTTTGTTGACCTATTTTTCTTCTTCGACCTTGTAGCTTCTGGTAGATTGTCGCAATGATGACTCCGATTGTAAGAAGAAGGGCGGCGTAAGCTACTGCTGCATGGTGTCTTTTTATGTGAGTCAGTTGTTGGGGTAGATTAGTGAGTACCTGTTGGTGTAATTCTTGTTGGATATCCGATATATTTTTTATATGGTCTATGTACCTTTTGAGGTGAATACTGCTGACTTCTTCTTCGGTTGGGTAATTAATTTCACTCATGTTGGCAGTAGCAGTATATGATGTGTATAGGGATGTTGAATAGATTTCGTGTCCCTGAATGAATATAGCTTTGTATTTAAGTGTGCAGTCTGGGCTTATTTTTATTAGTACATCCATTGATTGTTGTGGTTCAATTGAATGAGTGATGTGGTTTCTACAAACGGAGTTACGTTGCAGTTGGTATTAGTGACATTGTTCAGCAACGAAATTTCACATAGGCATTTGGCTGCATCTGAATTGAATTTAGACTGCATGCTTGAGCACAAGACTTCATCTTCTGTTAATGGTGTGCAAGATGCCCATTGCTGTTCAGTCAACGTATAATATTCATCTTGGTGAGCGTTTATGGCGATGATTTGACTGCATTGCTGGATAGCTGTCATCGTGTTGTGGAGAAGAGCTGGTATCGGGTGCAGTTTAAAAAGTTCCAACGTCTCTGGATCACATAGAGGAATTGTTATATGGAAAATTATGTGATTGTTTGCGATTCCTCCCTTCACGTTCATGATTTTATAGAGCTGAAGCAGATTGTCCTGATTGACTGGTAGTTGTAGTGCTGAGGGTAAGTTATTTCTCACTTGTATCAGCTCGGCTTGAAGTTGTGATGGTGACAGCAGTAATGGGCTGATCTTGCCATGTTGAGAGTCAGACAATGCCGTGATTATTGCTGTTTGAGTTCGGTGTAGTCTTGCTGACATCAATGACAATTGTGTAGCTGGTAGAACAAAACTTTGTATTAACTTAAGTTCATGTTTTTGTTGTTCGTTGTCGCGTAACCTGGAGTCAATTCTGTTTACTTGCTCGTCGAGGTTGTCGAATTTGCTCTGGATCTGAGTTTCATCTTGCTTAAAGATGTTGAGGGTTGAGTCTATGAATGAGGTCTGGTTTTTTAGCAGTTGCATTAGATAAGTTTCATCTTCCTTGATATGTTCGATGGTGTTCGACATTTGTTCAGCATAGGTTGAATCCAGTACCCCAAACAATGAGTTGGCAACATTTCCCACGATATCTACTGCACCACGTTTATTTCTTTTGTTCTTGAGTAAAGTGTTTCCATCTTTAAGATCTGAGAAGCCAAATTTGAGACTTTGGAGAACGTTTATACATGTTGTTTTTTGAGATACGAGGGTACATAGATGCTGTAGGGATGCCGTGCCATTTGTGAAGGTCTGTATTTCTCGCCAGTACGGTTGTAATTCATAATATGTTATGATTTTCCATTCTGACCGTGAAATTCGTGTTGTGCCGATGCCTTCAAAATGTATGCCAATGTTTGGTTGGAACTTAGTTATTTCTATTTTATTCGCGTTGCAGATTAGTGGAAGAGCTAGTAATGCAACGAACATGGTCATCATTACGCCGGAGGTGACTGTCTTTCGTTTTTTCCTGCTTGGACTCTCGTCTTGTAAAGTTAGCGAAGCTTGTTCCTCTTCCTCATCTGTGTCAACTGGCTGCGACGTGGTTAGTTGTTCCTCGCTAGTGGTGTCTTGTTTGAGTCTCTGCAGTGGTGCCAGATAGTGGATGGCTCGTTTGAGCACACCGGAGGCTGTTTTTACATCTGCAACTCTAACTGTGTTGTCTTTTCCTCTGTATGTCTTTATGACACGCCCTAGTGGCCACTGCATTACTGGAGCATTATCTTCTTTGATGATGACAATGGATCCTGGTTCAAGATTTTTCGACTGCTCTTGCCATTTGTTGCGATACTGTAATTCATTTAGATAGTCTCGGGACCATCTGCTCCAGAAATGATGCTTAAGTTGGGAGACCAGTTTCCATCTAATGGCCAGGCTCGATGCCGCTGGCCTTGCTTGTGCGTCAACTTGGGCCGTGAGTGGTTCACCGATCAGAAAATGTCCCGGGGTCAGCGCGCCTATGTCATTTGGATCGTTTGACATTGGAGAGATGGGCCTTGAATTCAGTATTGCCTCGATTTCTACGATTAATGTTTCAAGTTCCTCATAAGTTAGGGAAGCATTTGCTGCGCTTCTTACCAGAAGATGCTCGGCTGATTTGACAGCCGCTTCCCAGAGGCCACCAAAGTGTGGTGCTCTTGGCGGGATAAAATTGAACTGGATACCCTTGTTGTTGCAGGCGTTTGTAATGGCTTCTTGCGCAGCCGGGGTGTGTATGACCTCTGACAGCTCTGGTAACTTATTTTTCGCTCCAACAAAATTTGTTGCGTTATCACAATATATTTTTTGGCAGTGGCCTCGTCGTCCAATGAATCTTTTGAGGGCACCTATGAAGGCCTCAGTTGTGAGGTCGCTCACTAATTCTAGGTGCACAGCCTTTGTCGCGAAGCAGCAAAAGACTGCAATGTAGGCCTTATGTGGCCTTTTTCCTCGCAGCTTGTAGTGGACTGTTAGAGGGCCACAGTAGTCAACTCCGGTATTAATGAACGGTCGTGCTGGTGTTACCCGTGTTGAAGGCAGGTTTCCCATGACTTGGTTGAGCAGTACTGGCTTAGCTCTGATACATCTTATGCAACGGTGAACAGTATTTCGAGCCATGATTTTTCCTTTCAGTGGCCAGAATCGCTGTCGTACGATTCCCAGCAGAGTTTGCGCTCCACAATGCTTATTCTCCTGATGGACCATTTCAAAGATGAGTTTTGAAATTGGATCATTGTAGGGAATTAATAATTGATGTTTTGAGTCGAATGGCAACAATGATTCTTCAAGACGACCTCCAACGCGTAGTAAGCCGAAGTTGTCCAGGAATGGTGATAAGTTGCGTAAATTGCTTGTTCCGCGCAATTCTTGATATTTTTTTAGCTGGTCAATCTCTTCCTTGAAGTCCGAATCTTGCATCCCCCTGACTATGTACATCAGGGCAGTGTCTAGTTCGATTGTGGTAAGTGCCTGCTGAGTCTGTTGATTGATGTCCTTGCGCCTGCATCGATTATTGAAACGCAGCATATAAGCGATAATGCGTTGTAGACGGGCAAATGAGTTGTTGTGTCTTATTAGATACATAAAGTCAGATGAAGCTACTGAAGTGACAAGAGCCTCAGGCGCCTTACGTTTTCTTTCTAGTTCCGTTGGGATTGCCAGTTGTGAATTGTATGTGGGTGGCCACATCGACTCGTTTCCGTGTAAAAACAGAGGGCCACAGAACCAAAGTGCACAATCTTTTAGAACGGCTGGTGAAATCCCGCGAGATAAAACATCGGCTGGATTACTTTTTGAGCCAACATGACGCCATTGATCTGCTTGGGTTGACTCTTGAATGATTGCCAGTCTGTTTGCCACAAATGAATGAAAGGCGGCAGATGATGAATTAATCCAGGCCAGAACGATTTCCGAGTCGGTCCAGAACCAGACAGGACATGATAATTGAAGATCAGTTTTGATTCTTGATGCAAGCTGAGCTCCAAGTACTGCCGCGCAGAGTTCCAACCTTGGTATAGTTTGTCGCTTAAAAGGGCGACCCGAGATTTTGCGCAAAGAATTCGAGTCATGGTGGTTCCATCCTTGAATGTGGATTGGATGTATGCCACTGCGCCGTATGCTTTTTCTGATGCATCGGTGAAGATGTGTAGTTGCATCGACTGGGGCACCTTTCCCTTACCAATGTGCCGCGATACCCGAAGAGTTTTTAACGCGTTCAGGTCGTTTCTGAATGTAGCCCATTTAGTGTGTAACGATTCTGGCAGCGACTGATCCCAGTCAAACTTTAATTCCCATAACTCTTGTATAAATATTTTTGCTGTTATTATGACGGGTGCTAATAACCCCAACGGATCAAAAAGCCTTGCTAGATCGGATGTGACCGATCGTTTAGTGATTCTACGAACCGAGTCAATGTTGACCTTTACGCAGAAGGTGTCATCCTTTGGGAGCCATGTGAGGCCTACCGTCTTGATCGAATCCACCTTTGAGCTTTCAAAATCTAAATTGACTTCCTGATCTCCTTTCGAAATGTACTGCAACAATTGTGGGTTATTGGCACACCATTTGCGTAGGTTAAAGCCATTCTCCTTCATGATTTGTATGAGTTGCTGTTGTAGTGTTAACGCTGTCACTAGGCTATCGGATCCACCCAGGCCATCATCAACGTAGAAGTTTTCTTGGAGAAACTGCGACGCGAGCGGGTACCGTGTCGTGTTTGCCTTGGCCACCTGCTGCAGGCATTTTGTTGCTAAGTATGGTGCCGCTCTGGTGCCATACGTAACTGTGTTTAGTTGATAGTAAGTTATGGGTTGCGAGGGTTCCTTTCGCCAAATTATTAATTGAAGGTGACGATCCTTAGGCGAGACGAGTATTTGTCGGTACATCTTCTCGATGTCAGTTGTGAATACATATTTGGGCAACCTGAACCGTAGAAGTATGGAGAACAAGTCACTTTGAATAGTTGGACCTGTGTACATTAGGTCATTCAGTGAGTGTCCCGATGAAGTTTTTGCTGAAGCATCAAATACGACCCGAAGCTTTGTGGTTGAGCTTTCCGGTCGTTGCACGCAGTGATGTGGAATGAAATAGTTTGGAGAGCGAATCGCTTCTGCTGGTATCTTTGTCATGTGTCCCAGCTTTTCGTATTCTTCCATGAAATTAGCATATTGAGCTTTTAATTCCGGGGTTTTCTGCATTCGCCGTTCCAGAGAAAAGAAGCGATTGATTGCGATTCCGTGTGAGTCACCTAAAGCCTCAGGACTTTGATGGAAAGGAATCTGCACCACAAATCGATTTTGATTATCCTTTATGGTGTGTTGTTCGAAGTGATTTTCGCATTGTTTATCTTCGATGGACATTGGTTTACTGGATGTTTTGATCTCTTCTAGTTCCCAAAGTCGGGCGATGGAAGCATCAAGTGATTCATCAGCGGTGCATATTCCGCACGTCAGATTGTTGGGTTGATCCTCCTGTATTTTTCCAGAAACTATCCATCCGAATACAGTGTTCTGCAGTGTTGGAAGCTGATTTGCCAATTTTATTTGTCCGATCGCTAGCAAGTCGTGATAGTGTTCTGCGCCCAGCAGAATGTCGATTCTATCGGGGCGGTTGAAAGCTGGATCAGCGAGTGCCACATTTTTGGGTAGTGGCCATTTGTCAGTATTGATGAACTGTGATGGTTGTGGTGCCAATATACGCGGCAGAACAAAGGCCTCAAGTCGCGTCGAATACTTGTTAATTCGGGATTTGAGTCCTACATTTACTTGGTGCCTTGTCTTTGTATTTGTTGAACCGATTCCATTGATGCTTATATTCGAAATCTGTCTGGAAATGCCGAGACATTTTACTAGACGTTCCGTGATGAAATTGACTTGTGATCCGGAGTCGAGTAAAGCACGGCATTCCACTTCTGTTCCATTTGCTTGTATTTTCACAACTGCTGTGCTGAGTATCACGTACGAACTTGCTTGTTGATTATTAGATGCTGCTAATGAGGTAGCTTCTATGTCGTTGGTCGCCTGAGATGATGACGTTGAAGATGAAGGCCCTGCGCCCCCCGCTGTTTTAGTTGATGCGACTGATGATACCTTTTGATTGTCCTTTTTGTTTGAGGACTCTTGCTTGTTGTCCAAATGCAACAGTGTGTTGTGTTTTTTATTGCACTTCATGCAACATCGTGAAGTGCATTGTTTTGCTGAATGTCCCGTACGTAAGCAGTTCACACAACGTTTTTGCCTTTGTGTGTAGTTAAGTCGCTCCGAGGGTTTTAATTTCAAAAAGGTCTGGCACTGAAATAGTTTGTGAGTGCCATCGTTGCATAGCGTGCATGCCATATTGCCTTGGTGTGTTGAAGCTACTGAAGCGCACGACTTGGCTGACCCTTTTTCCTTCTGCCCCATGGCTTCCATTGATTGAAACCGGGTCTCTAGAAATTCTAGGAATTGGCTCACATGCTGCAATTCCTTTGGATTTTCTATTGTTTTTTCATATTGCGAGTGAAGACCCCGTTCTAACTTTTTTATGAGAAGATGAAGCAGCATTGGACTCCATGAAGAAGTGTCCACCCCTATATTGTTGAGGGCATGCAGAAACTCTTGAGTGACATCATGTAGCTGTTTTATGGAGGCTGCTGACGTCCCAGATGACGGCTGATCGATTAGTTTCTGCATTAGTGTTGATACTAGTACACTCTTTTTGTTGTACCGGTCTTGTAATGCTTTCCAGGCTGTCTCATAATTATCAGCGGTGGCGGAAAGATGGCTGATGAGTTTTTCAGCTTCACCGGTTACGTTCGCCTTGAGATACCATATTTTCTGCACAGCGGGAATGTTTTGGTTGACTACCAGCTGTGAAAAAAGATCAGCGAACGCAGGCCATTTCAAATAATCCCCTTCAAATTTCGGAATTGTAATTTTGGGAAGTGGCAACGCGTTCGTTTGTGCACACTCTGCCCTGTATTGTGCTGTAGGTACTGTTGTATGTTTGAAGTTTTGTATCACCATTTTTTCTAGATCCGTGTACGAGTCCATGTCATATCCTTCTTCGAGTGGGTTGACACAGTTTTCCCAAATTGAGAAATGTAGCTCCTGGATCTGTTCCCATAGCTTCTCTTTCAATTTCATGTTTGTTGTTGTTGGGTCCGTTGTGATTACCCGTTTTAGAGATGATATCATTACGTTTTGTCTTCTAATGGATAAGGTAATTTGCGACGCTCTTGCGGATGGAGTAGGTGTTGGGAAAGCCATATCCTGCTGTTGAATTTGTGGAGGCTGATGATGAGCTTGTGTCCTTGCCGTTGTTATAGTTGACTTAGCGGCGGCCAGTTCTTGATGTTGATACTCTGCTTCTGGATTGGTTGGACCTTTTTGCTGGTTAACCGGTGTTTGCATCATTGTCGACTCAAATTCCTGCCTGTATTTTTCCACGAGCGCCGCTATGTCAGTGTAGTAATTACTGACAAAATAATCGTGGTTTAATGGTGGATTTTCAAGACAACGTATTTTGTTGTCAGTTATCTCGAAATCCGCCCATGCGCTATTCAACCTCCTGAGGCGTTCCTTATAGTACTCTAGGGCTTTCCTGGGCTGGGAGTCCTTGTTATAATTTTTTATGATTCCCTGTATGTTATCACCCGTTTCGCGTTGGGATTGAGCCAATACGTCCATACTGATTTTTTCTTCTGCCATCTTCTGAAGCTAGCACAATGCACTGATGATCCGTTTCAAATATTAATTTTGAAATCGAATCGTTGTACGGGATGAGCAATATGGTATGACCAAAATGTTTACAGAAATCGACCAATGGTTGGACTCGACCCGTTTGATTTGGATGAATTTTGGTCAGAACTTTTCTTTCATCATATAACAAAGTTTTGCCAAAGGAAAAAAAATTACAAATTTTTTTTTTTCAAAATTTAAAATTTCAAAAAATGTCATAATTTTCCTATCTCGAAAACTATAGTAGCTACAAAAATGGTTCTTAGCTCGTTTTAAAGAGGATATTTAGCCGCACCAGTCCAACCATTGGTCGATTTGAGATGGTATGACCCATATATATATATATGTATGCACAGCGCATGCTACTGTTCTCAAACTCTTCCTAGGTCTAGCGTATAATATGAAGACATTTTTGACTAATATACAGCATAGTTTGGGCACATTTTTTGGCTATGTCTCCGAACTATGCGCACCACATACATATATATGGGAAAATCTACGAATCAGGTCGATTTCAGATTTTAAAAATGAAAAATTTCAAATTACTGGCACACATTTTTTTTATAGATTAACTTATTTAAAATACATTAAAAAAAAGTAATCTGTTCGCGTGAATAAATTTTTTTGAGTGCTGAAAAACTTATAAACAAAAAACCGCACACATTTTCGCTGATAAATATTTTTAAATTTTTGGGTTTTTCGGGTATGCGACCACACATTTTCATGTAACTTTTTCGTGCTGAGTCCGAATTTGGTTTCCAAATTTTTTCAGCACATCTGGTTTTTGAGAAAATTGAGGTCAAAGTTACCAAAAACCTTTTTTGGCTATTTTTGTTTTTACACACTTTTACCTCGATTTAATGAAAAAAGATGATACAGAGTTTTCAATCACCACGGTAATTTTATTCGAAAATGCATAGTTCCGCTATATTTCCATTATTGATTATAAGTAATGTTGTTTTTTTAATTTTTCCGTCCGTCCGTCTGTCTCTCCATGTATTCTTGTGGGCACGCTACAGGTCGTAAATATTAAGATTTTTTGATAAAATTTGGTAGACCGATTTATAACGGCCCAGGGACGAAGTCTATTGATTTTGATTTAAATCGGTCTATGTTTGGACTTTTGCCCATATAAATTTCCCTCAAAACTGCAGCATAAAATTGAATGGCACATCCACGGTTTAAAGAATTATGGGATCAAATATGTCTTGAATGGTACATATCGTCATTACTATTATTATCTGAAAGTGCTAAACGGGTCGGACGAATTTCGTATTCTCTACAAGATATCTTTCTCCAAAATTCGCTAAAAGGTTAAATTCAAATTGAAGGCACATCCACAATTTTAAGAAATATGGAGTCCAATCTATCTGGAACGATAGATCTTATCATAGCTGTCATTATGTGAAAGTGCTAAACAGATCGGATTTTATTTTTAGACTTTACATCAATTTTCGCTGTACAATACGCTAAAAATCCAACTTTTAATTGTCTAGCACATCCACAGATAAAATAATTAATGGCTGAAATCTGGCTTATATGATATATATCGCAATTAATATTGTTGTGTGTAAGTGCTAAAACGATCGGATTACCCGTTTGGTTTCTACATCAATTTTAGCTCCAAAAATCTATGAAAAACTACAAAATTTAACCTAAAGTGGGTCTGTACACCAAACTAATAGTACGATCCATTTAGCACTTACACACAAAATAGTATCACCGATATATACCGATCACGCAGGACTGCAATTAATTATTTCTCAAACTGCGGATTTGGCCTTCAAAAAATATCAAATTTCAAGTTGTTCTCGCATAGAGGTGAGGAGATTTTTATTGTCATATTTTCTTTAGTTTTGAAGGCACACTTATTAATTTGATCTCAATTTTGTTGTTTACTTGTCGGTGATATGTCAGTATCAAAAAATTTTCAATTGCATTGAGGCTGAAAGCGCAAAAATTAAAAATGTCTGAAATTACTCTTTATTCAAAAAACAGAGTTACAGATTTTAAAGAACTACCATTTGTTCCTAATTGAGGGCACCTATTCTTTCAACAGGTGGGAGATTTTCTAACATCATAATTATTATCCACCAAAGGTTTTGGGCAATTTCCTTTTATGCTGAAAAAGTTATAACCCAGCAAAATCTTTCATTACCAAATAAGTGGTTATATAATAGAAATTGATAGCTCCGCACAACTTATTTTTTGGCGTCTAAACTCATTATTTTTGTTTGGCGTGGTCGTTTTTATAAGTAGTCACGCTTAACCGCTCGCTTACGAAAAAATGAGAAATAAGTAGTTATGAGATTTTGAATAATAAGTGGTTACACATGCTTACAAATTATATTGAATTATAAGTGGTTACCCGATTGCTTACTTGATTCTTTAAAAAAGGAGTTAAGCAAATACTATTAGCTTAAGGAAATACATTCAGAAAAATTTAAGTTTTCTCTAGTGTGCAATTTTAGGACTCGTCATAAAAATTTAAACATAAAACATATTTACATATAATAAATAAAAATGTATAAAATTTAACTGTGTAAAAAGTACTTATTTAAACTATTACGAGTAAGTTATTATTTTATATTTAGAAACAATGAATACAATAGGCCGTTATTAGGAATTCATTATTTTATATTATAAAATAATGCAAAAGGTAATGATATATCATTTTTGGTAATGGAGATAGTAATGAGGTGTCATTACCAACATTTTGATGGGTTAGCAGTATAAATATTAAAATTTAAGATGCTTGCCTGATTAAATACGTTGCCTCGAATTTTTATTAAATTGTTATTAAATTGTTATTAAAATGGTTTAAATCCTGAGTAACATGGAATCGCCCGGTTCCGTAGATTTGCCCACATATATATTAGAAGACTGTCCCTTAAGATAGCGATTTGTCGATTTTCGTTCATTACACCCCCCAGTTTTATTGGAAATGGTCCCAAATAGAAGAAATCGATTTTTTTTTAGGAAAAAAAATTCCCATAATTCTAAATTTCGAAAAAAAAATATTTTTTATTCCATTTATTCATTTAATATAGTCGAAATGAATCAGACATGGAATCTTGACTTCATCGGATATTATTAACCCACTTTAGCCTAGAATCCAAAATGACCCACGAATTTGATAAAAATGCAAAAACGTGTTTTTTTAAATTAATTTTAAAGATTTTTTAAAATGCCTAATTTGGAGGTGTCGATTACTATTTGTACCATATAATAGTTGATATTAAAGAAAAAAAAAATAAATTGGGAAAATGATAATTCGAGTTTCTGTTTGGAGCGACTGCTTTCCAGGACATTTTACAAAATTACTCATTTTGTCAAAAATTAAACAAAATTTTAATGTTTCCATCAAAGTTTACATAGTTTTCGGAAGAGTATGACTTAAATTAGTTAAGACTATAATTATCTTTAAATTTGTTTAAAAAATCGTTAACCCTTAGTGGCCTGGGGTCAGAAAAGACCCATAAAACTTAATATTAATTATGACTACGAGATTGTAAAGCCTTTAAATTTGACGAAAAAAAAAAGCTCAACTGGATAAAAATAATCATTTTATGTAACATGATCTTTGTAGGGTTAATTTTTATACTTTCGGCCAAAAACGACCCTGTATAAAATTTACAGAATAACACCTTTCATAATTATCGAAAAAATATCTCTACAAATGAATCAAAAAAATTGTTTCCACTTGAGAAAAATTATTATTTTGTTCACTGACGGGGGGGGGGGGGGGGGGGGGGTCTAAACATTTTTTATATCTTATATGGTAGTCATATCTATAGATATTTTTTGAACTAGAAGTAGAGGTTTTAATACATGTTTTAGCATAGCTTTGCCAAGTTGTTCCAAAAAGTACCAAACAAGGCTTCGGAAAAATCTGTGTTAGCCCATTTCGACATTATTTGGACGTTCAGTTAGTTTTTGTCAGTGAAAATCTGTTTCATTAGTGTGGTCCTCTATCTTCGTTAACGATTTTATCAATATGTGACCTTCTCCGAGAAAAGGGACCTAGTGTGTCAAAAACGGGTTTGGACTTAAGAGTGGATTCTGGTACCTAAAAGGGTGTAGAATAAGATGAAATGAGTTAGATTTCTGATACAAATTTATTTACCCCATAAAAACGTACAAAACGAACTTGGGAAAATCGATAAAAATGAGAAAAACATTAAAATTAAATGCGTTCTTCTCAAAACTTTAGTTTCACACACTAGGTCCCTTTTCTCGGAGAAGGTCACATATACAGTGAGAGCAAAAGTGTAACAGGGTTACCATGGTTCAGATATTTTGCTTAAAATTTTTAACTATGAAAGCAAATCCAATAATTATTTCTAGCGTTATATATTTATTAACTTCCCAGCAAAACCTTGGTAATGACTGGTCATTACTACATGCATTACTTAGATCTCATATCTCATTACCCGTTGAATTACTTTTAAACTGAATGTAATGAGTTACCGATAATTATACCCCACACATTACTATTTCACAATAGCTGAAACCAATAATATATGTTCTAAATCATTAAAAACCATAACTGTGGCGTAGCCTAGTGGTTATCGTTTTTGCCTGAAAGACATGAGGATCGCTGCTCAACTCGTGTTAGCTTCCATTGTTGTTTTTTTTTGTAATTTATATTAAACATCTATTTATAGAAATGTTGATGTTCATTAAGCAGTATTTAATAACAAGTTTTGTGAAAAATAGACATGTATAACAGTTGCCACAATAAATGTGTACATAAGTTAAAGCAATAAAAATCATAGTGATGTCGTGGTCTAATGGTTAGAGTGTTTGCCTGACAATCGTGGGGTACGCTGATCAATACGTGTCAGCTCCTTTTGGTTTTTAAATTTTTATATTTTTTAAAATCTATATTCAACATCTATTTATAGAACAGCTGATAAACTACTTACAGGTAACATCAGTGTAATGACTTTCCTCCAATGACATCACCATGTTAAAATAAGTAGTTTAGTAATCAAAAGGTAACTAGTGAACACTTAAGATTTCAATACCTAAAACTCATTACATGGTAATGAAAGGTTTTGCTGGGTTGTACTAATTAAAAAACAAGAAAAAAAATTTAACTATTTTATTTAACTGGTAAAAAAATTTAATTTTTCTCTTTAAAGACAAATGTTACACTTTTGCACCCGGTTAATTTTTGATAATTTTCTTTAAAAATGTTAAATATAAACTTATAAATCATGAAATGTTTGCTGTTTTTCTATGCATTTGGGTGAATTGTTGCAAAATATTGCCTTTATCTCTTCAAAAATTAGGTGTCAAATAAAATTTTCCTTATTGTTCAGGTCGCAAGCCCATCCTGAGGTATGACAATATTAACCATACTATTTTTTTTAGTAAATCCAAAAATATTTAACGGGACAATAGAATGGACTATTTGGTATTCAAAAATTTTTCGATTGAGTAGCTTTTCCTATTAAGTAAAATGTTTTTGAATACTATGTATATTGCAAATTTGGCCGAAATTCTAAATTTTTTACAAAAAATGCCTTATTTTTTATGGTAACTAGTAAATTCAATCCTCTAATTCTAAGCCATTAATTTTTCTTTAATATACTGTCAATTTAAAATATCGGATGAAACCCATTTTCATTAGGGCGCCTAAAATTGTAATGAACATGTCAACAGCTTTCATAGTTTAGGGCTCCGTATATGGTAGTGTTATTAGAATTATTATTAAACTAGTAATATGAAACAGTTTTGTGTACAGAATTATTTACT
>OX465296.1:84593161-84970971 GCA_949987735.1 Leucophora obtusa
TATTTTGATGAAATTTGGTACACAGACCTACATTGGCCCAATAACGCAGCCTATTGATTTTGGTGAACATCGGTCCATGTTTAGAACTAGTGCCCATATAAGGGTCCCCCCAAAATTGGCTTGGTTACAAACTGCAGGTCGCAAATATTAAGATATTTTAATGAAATTTGGTGCGCTGACTCACATTATATAAAATTTTGACACAAGCCCCATTTTAACCCATTCGAATTTCGGATCCAAACAATACACCAGACTGGTGTAGGGTATTGTATAGTCGGCATGCCCGACTTTAACCTTTTTACTCGTTTATTTTAAATTGCATTTTTTGAAGTCCCGGGATTCCCGGTCCATATTCCCGGGAATGCGGGAACTGAAAAATGTGTAATTTCCCGGGAATCCCGTGACGGGAAATCCCGGGATGCATTCCCTACATACAAGATTTCAATGAAGTAGGTTGTCACATCGCTTGTTTGCCAGATTTTTTACACTCTGCATAATGTTTATTGATACATTTTTTTGGTAATTTATTTTTAAGTTTTTTAATTTTTTTGTGTTGTTGTTTTTTGATATTTGTTTTCGTAGTTGTGGTTTGCTTCTAAATTTTTATTTTAAATTCCCATTATAAACATTTAAAATTTTAGAATTATTATACAAACGTTCTTTGTCAGTGCATTAAGAGTGAGAGGCTGCAACTCACTCATACAAGCACAAAATAAGGTTGTATATGTTTGCCGATCCCTGTCCTAGACCCA
This sequence comes from Leucophora obtusa, assembly GCA_949987735.1. Classification (NCBI taxonomy): domain Eukaryota; kingdom Metazoa; phylum Arthropoda; class Insecta; order Diptera; family Anthomyiidae; genus Leucophora; species Leucophora obtusa. The sequence continues at coordinate 84,593,914 of OX465296.1, forward strand.
CCTTATAGTATACCGATCGGCTCAGAATTTCTTTTATTTCAATTTAACGATGTCCGTCCGTCCCTCCGTCCGTCTGTCTGTCTGTCTGTCCATGCATTCTTGTGCGCACTCTACAGGTTGCAAATATTAAGATATTTTGACGAAATTTTGTACACCGACTTATGTCGGCCCAAGAACGGAGTCTATTGATTTTGTTTGAAATCGGTCCATGTTTAGACCAAGTGCCCATATAAGGGTACCCCTAAAATTGTATTTTTTACATGCTGCAGGTCACAATGAAATTTGGTACACAGACCTATGTTGGCCTAAGGACGAAGCCTATTGATTTTGGTTAAAATCGGTCCATGTTTAGACCTAGTGCACATATAAGGGTCCCCCCAAAATTGGCTTGGTTACACGCTGCAGGTCGCAAATACGAAGATATTTCAATGAAATTTGGTTCGCTGACTTACATGGTCCCAAGGAAAAAGCCTATTGGTTCTAGATAGGATCGGTCCATATTTGGACCTTTCGCCCATATGGGCTATATTTTCGATTTTCTCTTCTATGATTTTATAGAAAATTTTGACACAAGTCTGTTTTAACCCATTCAAATTTCGGATCCAAACATTAGTTGGCTTTAAGTCAGACTGGTGTAGGGTATTATATAGTCGGCATGCCCGACTTTAACCTTTTTACTCGTTTTTATTTTTAATTTATTTTAAAATGGTGTAAGGACATGTTTTCACTTTTTAAGCTGGGGCATACTCAGCGTGCCCAGGATCCGTTACAAACTAATTATATTTCGATAAGAGAAGAAAACACTGTTCAATTTAATATTTTTTCATAACACGTTATTAACTTTATTATTTAATTGTTCTTCAAATGTAAAAAGTTGACACGACACGAATATTTATTTTTATAGCCACTAGAAGTCGGTCACGTAGCAAACGACAGTACTTTGTAGAGGGGTAGAGCAGAACGATAGTTCACGCTCACGGCGATGAATGTGACTCAGCAGAGCGATATCTCACTCTCACGGAATGTAGCTGAGCAGAACTATAGTTCACGCTCACTGCGATGACCGTGACTGAGCAGAGCGATAGCTCACTCTCACAGAATGTAGCTGAGCAGAACGATAGTTCACGCTCACGGCGATGATTGAGCAGAGCGATAGCTCACGGCGATGAGTGAGCAGAGCGATAGCTCACGGCGAAGATTAATCAGAGCGATAGCTCACGCTCCCGGAAAATATTTGAGCAGAGCGATAGCTCACGCTCACGCCGATGATTGACCAGAGCGATAACTCACGCTCAAGTCGAAATGGGCAACAGAACGATAGTTCGCGCTCCGCTATTAGTCCATGTTATGGCACAGAGCGATAGCTCACGTAGCCGTCCCTATCGTCAGCTGTCTTAGGTAGTCTAGTTGGTTAAAGGTGTTGAACGATCAGGGATGGGAAAGTTGATACGATCGTACTTTTTTTGATACTATTTGAATCAAAAAAGTACAGTAGTACTCCTGGGTCGCATTTGATACTCTTGCATCGTCATAACTACTCAATGCTTGGAAAATACAAATAAATCTCAGCTTTTTTCCATTATGTGCAAATCATGATCGTGAATACACTCCATATTTACTTTTTTCCTCTATTGTCAATTTCGCTATTTTCTCATAAAATCTAGCTATTTTTAATGCATTTAACGTGATAAAATATGATATTTCTATTATCCGGGTTTATATCAATTTTTACAGGTGTCCGGACGTTTTAACGCAAAGTTTTTAAGCAAAACTTCATGTGTTCGAAAAATGTTTCCATTTTACGCTTATTTTTCAACATTGGTTTTATTTAAAATTTTTTATAATTCGAGGTATTACCACTTTTCATAGAAAATTGTTCAAACATTTGTTCTGTTACGAAAATAAATGGAAACATAAAATATCTCTCCGATTTAAAAAAAAAAATTAAACAAAAAATAAGTTTTTAAAAAATCAACTGGATCTAAGATTGTGTAACTTTTTGCCTCATTTGCTCCAATTTTTTATTGAAAAAAAAAAACGCAAAAAATATAAATTTTGTTATTTTAATACATTTTTGTACACAATTGTGTAAAAAAGCACCTAAGTAAATCAATTAAAACTAGTTTACCCCTACAAAAATTGTATGTAGGTACCTACGCATTTTTTATTTATGCAGTTTAATGGGAGTGAACAAATATAGAAATATTTTAAAATATAAGTCCGCGTTTAATCAAAATTTATGAAGCGTAATTAGTAAATGAAATAGAAATAAATAAGGCCGCGACTTTTATACATAAAAAATATAAAAATATGTGCTAAAAATATGCGCTGAAAAGTAAATATGCACTAAAATCAAAAAATGTATCGGTTTAACCCTTTAAGGACCATACATTTTCTGCTGAAGCGATTTTGAAAATTTTGCGATTTTCATAATCTCTGACCTAATAATAGTTATGGCTCCGTAGAACCCCTGCTTACCCCTCATTTCGCTTGCCAAAAATATTTGCCATTTGACGACCCTGCCGTTCCGAACGAAGCGATTTTTATTATTATTTTATTTTCGTGCTCTAGAACTAAATTATGGATATGTTACAAAAAATTTACCTCATAGACCCCTTAATTGCCCTTCATTTTGCTTGTCAAAGTTTGTGCTTTTCACCCCTTAAATGAAGAATTCTAAATAACCAACTTCGAGGGCTTGCAAGGGGCAAGCGGGACTAGGTAGGAATTTGCTGCCTACTACACTTTTGTTCCCCCATTTCTCGTTTACAAATCACCTTTGGAAATATTTACTCTAATTTTGTCTGAGCAATTATAAATGCGAAAAACCCTTGGGCAAGCATAGTTGCCTATGGTTGTCAAAGGGTTAAAAAACCATATTTATTACCGGAAAGCGGCGCTTTAAACTAAAATCCAACATAAAGTTGTTGCAGCAGTATGGTTTTTATTTATACAAATTCTTCCTTTAGTTTATTTTTATTTAAAACAGAATTTAAATAATAAAAAAAAAATATTTCATCAGAGTTGAATAGAATCAGCTGAGATATCTTAAGAATTAAGGTTCAAAGCAAAATAAAGTAATAATAACAAAGGATAAAAATAGCATTGTTAAATTTCGTTGATGTTAGTCTAAGTTGAGTTGTTGATAAGAAATTCGATTTTCTTTCAGCGGTCACATAAGTAGACAATTATTAAAATATTAAGCACTCAAGACGAAATACACTGATGATGGCTATGTAGCGAAAGCCGAAAATACTTATTCTGTATTGCTGGTCTTTTCGAATTCTTTCAAATATATTTTTATTCTTTGTAATTTACTTGTAAAAATTGTATCATCTTTCTTTGATTTGAAAATAATTTAAAAACAGAAAGTGATATTAATTTATGATCTAGAGTCAAACTAAAAAGAACATTCATTTACTTAAAAATAAGAGATCAACTAAATATTCCCCCATTCATCCTAAAACACATTGACACGGTGTAAAAATAGAATTTAAATAATATACATTTAAATTTAAATTTAACGGTTCGTTGTAATCTATGGTTATCATACACAGAGTTGAATAGAATCAGCTGAGATATCTTAAGAATTAAGGTTCAAAGCAAAATAGAGTAATAATAACAAAGGATAAAAATAGCATTGTTAAATTTCGTTGATGTAAGTCTAAGTTGAGTTGTTGATAAGAAATTCGATTTTCTTTCAGCGGTCACATAAGTAGACAATTATTAAAATATTAAGCACTCAAGACGAAATACACTGATGATGGCTTTGTAGCGAAAGCCGAAAATACGCATTCTGTATTGCTGGTCTTTTCGAATTCTTTCAAATATGTTTTTATTCTTTGTAATTTACTTGTAAAAATTGTATCATCTTTCTTTGATTTGAAAATAATTTAAAAACAAAAAGTGATATTAATTTATGATCTAGAGTCAAACTAAAAAGAACATTCATTTACTTAAAAATAAGAGATCAACTAAATATTCCCCCATTCATTAACAATTTTTTATAATTTTTTATTCTATAGATTGTTTTATGCGTTTTTAGTCCAATTTTCTTACCTTATTTTAAAGTTATGCGGTTTTTGAAATATTCGGAACGCATCTCCCATTTTTATATGGAAGTAGAGTTCTTTTTATGCGAATTTTTTTATGTGGTTTTTGTTGGAACACATCTACCGCATAAAAAAAGACTTAAGTGCAAAATATACAAATCTTTTTATTTGCCTTAGTGATATTAAGTCTGTTTCTTTACTTTTTGGGTAAAGTTCGGTAAAATGTGAGTTAACGAGTAATACTATCACGAAGCAGTGTTGCCAAGTCTTTTTTTACAAATCCCCCTAAGTTGTCCAAAAACCCCCTAAATTTGCTCTACCACTAAAAAACATCCCCCTAAAATAAAGTTTTTAACTCAAATTATTTTTAACTAGCGGGCGCAGCCCGCTACGTTGTTAGCGTGCCTTAAAGGTTAAGGGGGGGGGGGCTGCGCCCCCCACAATTTTTATTAAATTCGTTTTTTATTTAAAGTTTTTTTATTTAAAGCCTTGACCCAGCCACCACAAATAAATAATTCTGCACAACAATGGGTTTAAAATAAATAAATATTTGATCACTTTTTCTCATGAAAGTGGATTGTTAGTAATGAATCCATAATAAATTGCAATATACGTGTGTATGTTAAGATAATTTGGTAAAGTGCGAACTTAGGTAGATAGACCCGTAAGTAGTTTTGTTCATTTGTGTTTTGAATGAAAATAAATAACGTAAAGCAGGGTTGTTAGCGTGCCTTAAAGTTTTTTTTTTTAATTCCAGTTTATGTAAAGGTAGACCTGGCAATTCAAGTAAATTCACCAATTCAGTTGGAAAATTTACTGCGTCGGTTTCTTCCACCGGTGCTTCGTTACATGAAGTTTAAATATCGGAATATATAAGTTTCATTCCTTTTCTAAAGTTTTTTCTCTTTTAGAAAATTTGTTTAACTTTTTTGAGAGTATGTTTCAATGCTACATAAGTTTCATATTCCGTGGATAGTGTTTGAACAGGTAATTCCCTCTTCCAATCCATTTGCATTGTCTATAATTTCAATTCCACTCGTTCAACGTTTATATCCATTTCATTCCACTTGTGTAGTGTTTCAATTCCACTCGTTTCCTATTTAGTTTCTTAATTTTAGTGTTTCATATACACTTGTTCTTTAAGTTTTAGGTTTCTAGCTAAAGACGCAGACGTTAAGGGGGGGGGGGGGCAATTTTCCCCTTTTGAACCACCATTTTACCACGTTCCTGTCCAAAGTCCTAGAAATGCTTTGTCGATAAGTTAGCCCATACTCCAAGGAAAACATATTATATATTACAGGTTTCTAGCCGAAGGGTTCGGTTAGGCCATCAAGGGGGAGAATTATTCCGTTTTTACCCCTCCCGGTAGAATTTCCAAAAATTCTGTCTTAGAGGACGTCTGCGTTGGAGGAGGAATCTACTACATACATAATTTTAGGTCTCTATATCCAGCAGTTTGGCCAGGCCGTCAAGGGGGAAGTTTTTTCCCTTTTTACCCCTCCCGGTATGAATTTCCAAAAATACCACCTTAGGGGACGTCAACGTTGGAGAAGGAACCCAAATACCGAATTTAAGCTCCCTTGTTCCAGCAGTTTGGCCAGGCCGTTAAGGGGGAGACTTTTCCTGTTTTTGACCCTACCTGTAGAAATTTCCAAAAATCTTATCTTAGCGGATGTCTACAATAGAGGAGGAACTTTAATACCAAATTTCAACTTCCTACCTCCAGCGGTTTGGGCAGGCCTTTAAGCGGCACTTTTGGCTTCATTAATCCCCATTTTTGCAATGTCCCTGTCCAAAAAACACCTTCCCGGTCCAAAAAGCCCATACTCCAAGTAACATATGTTTTACATTTCAGGTTTCTAGCAAACTTTTACTATTTGTGCCCCTCTCGGAAGGAATTTCCGAAAATCCATCGACAGGGAATTTCAGCTTCCTAGTTCCAGCAGTTTGAGCAGGCTGTCAAGGGGGACACTTTTTCTTTTTTTGTCCCTCCCGGTTGGAATTAGGCTGGAAGAGGAACCTAAGTACCGAATTTCAGCTTCCTAGTTCCAGCAGTTTGGACAGGTCGTTTAGGGGCAACTTTCCCTTTTTGAGCCCCCATTTTATAACGACCCTGTCCAAAATTCAAAAAAGTATCTTTCTAATAAGTTAGCCCTTACTCCAGGGACCCACATTTTAATCTTCAGGTTTCTAGCCGAAGGGGTTTTTACCGGCCCCCAAGGTGAGGCTTTTCTTTTTGCCTCTCCCTTTAGGAATTTACAGAAATTCCATCTTCGCGGCTATCTGCGATGGATGAGGAACATTCATACCAAATTTCAACTGCAATGCCTAAGCGGTTTGGGCAGGCCGTTATTGGGGACATATTTCCCTTTCAACCACCATTTTTACTATGTTGCTGTTCCAAAATAGAAAAATTACGTTGCCGGTGAGTTAGTCCTACTGCAAGGAATACATATTTAAAATTTTAGGTTGGCCAAAAGGGATTGGGCAAGCCGTCAGGAGGAGACTTTTACCTTATTTCCCCTCCCGATAGGAATTTCAAAAATTCCGTCTAAGCGGACGCCTACACAGAAGGAGGAACTCACATACCGAGTTTCCTTTTGGGATATCCTGTAGGGAATTCCAAAAATACAAACTTAGTCGATGTCTACTACAGTGGAGGAACCTTTATACCAAATTTCAACTTCTTACCTCCAGTGGTTTGGGCAGGCACTTTTCCAATTTGTGAGACTGTTTATGTGGAGACTTTTCCCCTTTTTGCCCGTTAGGAATTTCCAAAAATCCCGTCTTAGCGCACGTCTATGCCGAATATCAAGAAACCTTGTTTTAGTGGAGATATCCGTGGGGGAGGGAAAAAAGTAGTTTTTTTGAAATTATATATTATTTTAAATGGTACTTTTTGGAAAAACGAAATTTTTTAGAAAAAGATACTTTGTTTTTACAAAGTACTTTATTTGTACTTTTTTTGGAAAAGGTATTTTTTTTTAATAAGGTGTATTTTTTTGGAAAAATGTATGTTTTTTGGAAAAAGGTACTTTTTTTTGGAAAAGGTACTTCTTTTGGAAAAGGAAAATTTTTTTAGAAAAAGGTACTTTTTTTTGGGAAAAGGTACTTTTTTTGGAAAAGGTACTTTTTTTGAAAAAGGTATTTTTTTGAAAAAATTTATGTTTTTTGGGAAAAGAAAAATTTTTATAGAAAAAGGTACTTTTTTTGGGTAATGGTACTTTTTCTTGGAAAAGGTACTTTTTTTTGAAAAAGGTATTTTTTTTGGAAAAATGTATGTTTTTTGGGAAAAGGTACTTTTTTTTATGGAAAAGGTTCATTTTTTTAGAAAAAGGTACATTTTTTGTTAAAAGGTACTTTTTTTAAAAAAGGTACTTTTTTTTGGAAAAATGTACTTTTTTTTTGGAAAAAGGTACTTTTTTGGAAAAGGGATTTTTTTTTGGAAAAAGGTACTTTTTTTGGAAAAAGGTACTTTTTTCGGGAAAAGGTACTTTTTTTTGAAAAAGGTACTTTTTTTGGAAAAGGTATTTTTTTTTAATAAGGTGTTTTTTTTGGAAAAATGTATGTTTTTTGGAAAAAGGTACTTTTTTTGGAAAAGGTACTTCTTTTGGAAAAGGAACATTTTTTTAGAAAAAGGTACTTTTTTTTGGGAAAAGGTACTTTTTTTGGAAAAGGTACTTTTTTTGAAAAAGGTATTTTTTTGAAAAAATGTATGTTTTTTGGGAAAAGGAACATTTTTTTAGAAAAAGGTACTTTTTTTGGGAAAAGGTACATTTTTTTAGAAAAAGGTAAATTTTTTGGAAAAAGGTACTTTTTTTTGGAAAAAGGTACTTTTTTGGAAAAAGGTACTTTTTTGGAAAAAGGAATTTTTTTTTGGAAAAAGGTACTTTTTTTGGAAAAAGGTACTTTTTTTGGAAAAAGGTACTTTTTTTGGAAAAAGGTACTTTTTTTGGAAAAAGGTACTTTTTTTTTGGAAAAAGGTGCTTTTTTTTGGAAAAAGGTACTTTTTTTGGAAAAAGGTACTTTTTTTTTGGAAAAGGGTACTATTTTTTGGAAAAAGGTACTTTTTTTGGAAAAAGGTACTTTTTTTGGAAAAAGGTACTTTTTTTGAAAAAGGGTACTTTTTTTGGAAAAAGGTACTTTATTTGGAAAAAGGTACTTTTTTTGGAAAAGGGTACTTTTTTTTGGAAAAGGGTACTTTTTTTGGAAAAAGGTACTTTTTTTTTGGAAAAGGTACTTTTTTTGGAAAAGGGTACTTTTTTTTGGAAAAGGGTACTTTTTTTGGAAAAAGGTACTTTTTTTTTGGAAAAGGTACTTTTTTTGGAAAAGGGTACTTTTTTTTGGAAAAGGGTACTTTTTTTGGAAAAAGGTACTTTTTTTTTGGAAAAGGTACTTTTTTTGGAAAAAGGTACTTTTTTTGGAAAAAGGTACTTTTTTTGGGAAAAGGTACTTTTTTTGAAAAAAGGTACTTTTTTTTGGAAAAAGGTACTTTTTTTGGAAAAAGGTACTTTTTTGGAAAAAGGTACTTTTTTTGGAAAAAGGTACTTTTTTTGGAAAAAGGTAGTTTTTTTTGGAAAAAGGTACTTTTTTTTGGAAAAAGGTACTTTTTTTGGAAAAAGGTACTTTTTTTGGAAAAAGGTACTTTTTTTGGAAAAAGGTACTTTTTTTGGAAAAGGTACTTTTTTTGGAAAAAGGTACTTTTTTTTGGAAAAAGGTACTTTTTTTTGGAAAAAGGTACTTTTTTTGGAAAAAGGTACTTTTTTTTGAAAAAGGTACTTTTTTTTGGAAAAAGGTCCTTTTTTAGGACAAAGGTACTTTTTTTGGAAAAAGGTACTTTTTTTGGAAAAAGGTACTTTTTTTGGAAAAAGGTACTTTTTTTTGGAAAAAGGAATTTTTTTTGGAAAAAGGTCCTTTTTTTGGGAAAAAGGTACTTTGTTTGGGAAAAGGTACTTTTTTGGGAAAAGGTACTTTTTTGGAAAAAGGTACTTTTTTTGTCCCCTTTTTGCCCCTCCCGATAAGAATTTCCAAAAATGCCGTCTCAACGGACGTCTACACCGGTCGAGGATCCTACATACCAAATTTCAACTTCATAGCTCCAGCAGTTTGAGCAGGCCGTCAAGGGGGAGACTTTTTCCCCTTTTTGCCCGTCCCTGTAAAAATTTCCGAAACTCCCGTCTTGGTGGATGTCTACGATAGTGGAGGAACCTTTATACCAAATTTCAACTTCCTACCTCCAGCGGTTTGGGCAGGCCGTCAAGGGGGGCCTTTTTCCTCTTTTTAACCCCCATTTTTACAACGTTCCTGTCCAAAATTCCAGAAAGTACTTTCCAGAAAAGTTAGCCCATACTCCAAGGAACACATATCTTAAATTTCAGATTTCTAGCCAAAGGGGTTTTGGCAGGCCGCCAAGGGGGAGACTTTTCCCCTTTTTGCCCGTTCCGGTAGGAATTTCCAAATATCCCGTCTTAGCGGACGTCTACGCCGAAAGAGGAACCTACATACCAAATTTCAACTTCCTAGCTTCAGCGGTTTGGGCTGGGCGATGTTGAGTCAGTCAGTCAGTCAGTCACGTTATTCTTTTATATATAGAAGATAATTACAAATAATTGATTTTTTTGTTGTGAAAATAAAAAACTTCGTTATATTTTAGCTGGTTTACTTTGATTTCCAAGTCACAGTCTAAAATTTTTCAACTTCAAAAATATGTAGGCTAAAAGAAAATAAAAATTTATGTGAAAAACTATCGAAAATTTGGGAAAACCAATCATCGAACTCTGGGGAACGGGGTTTTTCACAAAGGTTGAAAGCTCTCTGTCTGCTATCCACTTGGGGGTAGCAAGAAGCGACTCCTTTGTCTGAAATTCTCAAGCAACTCACGACTTCCGGTCTCTGACCAAGTGTTCCCTGGTAATGTATTTCAGGCAACCGTCTGAATACAGCCAATGTGAGAAGGCGTACAGTTTTGAGTAACCTGAATGGCATGCTAACACCGATGCGTCTCAGGAAGTAGGTGACAACTGAAAACAACTAGTCGCTGAAGCTCAGCTGTATTTATGCCGTCTAACGGCTCACCGGCCTAGAGGTGTGTTGGCAGCCCCAATACTAGGATCGGAGGCTTTGGCCCAATTAGTCAATCTTCCTAAACATAAAATGATTACAGAAACGTTAACAAATTTAAATAACAATCCCCCCACGATGACGACTTTTGGCTTTAAACAACGGTTTATGATTGGTACCTGGAATGTGAGAACTCTCTCTGAAACATCAAGACTCGAGCAAGTTCGTAATGAAATGGTCTCTTACAACCTTGACATCTTAGGGCTTAGTGAAGTTCGATGGCTGAATAGCGGAATGACTCAATTACCATCTGGTCATCGCTTCATCTACTCCGGCAACAACATGCATCGAAAAAATGGAGTTGGCTTGCTCATGTCACCAAAAGCTAGAGATGCAATGATCGAATATAGGACAATTTCCGACCGTATAATCACAGCGAGATTTAACTCAAAATTTCGGAAAATGTCTATCATTCAGTGTTATGCACCAACTGAACCTGACGAAGTTGAAGTTAAAAATAAATTTTACGGTCAACTCGAGGCCATTGCGAGCTCTTTACCGGTTGCTGACATTAAAATTTATTTGGGTGACTTTAATGCCAAAGTAGGAAATGACAACAATAACCTACAAGCAGTAATGGGCAGGCATGGTCTGGGTTCTCTGCGAAACGAAAACGGTGACAGACTTGTGGATTTTTGTTCCCGAAACAGATTATTTATCGGTGGAACTAAATTCCCTCATAAGAACATACATAAGTATACATGGGAATCGCCAGATGGTGTAACTTTCAACCAAATCGACCACATAATGGTGAGCAAACTTTTTCTGGGATCTCTTATGGATGTTAGAACGAGACGCGGAGCCGATGTCGACAGCGACCACAAGCTGCTCGTAGCAACATTTCGTTTTCGACCTGCCGCAGTAAACCGAAAGAGGGATTTTGTCGATAAGTACAGTACAGACCGCCTACGAGACCCAGCTGTATCTGCTAAATATAATCAGACTTTACGATCTAAATTGGCTCAAACCGAACACCAAACATGGGCAGAAGTTGCTGTGACATGTAAGGATGCTGCAAAGACAGTCCTGGGACTAAAACAAGGTAAAATCAAACCTTGGATTAGCTCTGATTCCTGGGCTGAGATCCAAAATCGTAAACGTCTTCACAACGAACGCATACGGGCCAAAACACCAATATTAAAAGAGCAGGCAAGACTTGCATATAGACAATCGGCTCGCAAAGTTACCTATATGGTGCGTAATGACCTCGAAAAGTATTATAATGATATAGCGGAACAGGTTGAACAAGCCGCAAATACAGGAAACCTACGCGGCGTTTACTCAGCCATTAAGCAAATGAGCGGAAACAACATCAGAGGCACCGCGATTCTAAAGGCAGTTGATGGATCCGAGTTAACCACCACTGATGGACAACTTGAACGGTGGCGGGATTTCTTTACATCACAACCTTCCACAGAAAATGATGAAAATGAGGTAGCAAATTTGATCTCTTCTATACGACGCAACCCTAGAAGAGATATCTCAACAGATCTGCCAACGTATGTTGAAGTTGTTTCGGCATTAAACAGGATGAAAAATGGCAAGGCATCAGGTCCTGACAACATCCCGGCCGAATTGTTGAAATATGGAGCCGGCGCCCTTGCGGAGTATCTAACACCACTCATCAGAAGTGCGTGGGAAAATAATCAAATCCCCACAAACTGGAAAGAAGGTGTGGTTATCACAATCCCCAAAAAAGGCGATCTTACACTATGTAAAAACTGGCGAGGTATCACATTGCTCAACGCAATTGGTAAAGTGATGGCGACGCTGATATTGGATCGAATATCTCCTGTGGTTGATCAGATTTTACTTAAAGAGCAAGCGGGTTTTAGACGCGGACGGTCGTGTGCCGACCATATAAACACAGTTCTCTTAATTATTGAGCAGTCGGCAGAATACAACACACATCTTTACCTACTTTTTGTGGATTTTGAAAGAGCTTTCGACACTATATCCCGAAACTCTATGTGGACCTCACTAATTAACAAGGGAATACCGGAAAAGATTGTTACCCTTATACGCGAACTTTACAAAGATGCACAGTGTAAGGTACGTTTTAGTGGTAAAGAAAGTCGGCCTTTCACAACTTTAACTGGGGTTAGACAAGGCTGTATATTGTCCCCCACATTATTTCTCTTGCTTTTGGACTGTGTAATGGAAGATACAAACAAGGAGGCGCCGTTTGGCATTCGTTGGAATATGGCAGAGTACCTAAACGACATAGATTACGCTGATGACATTTGTCTAATGGCTCATCGATATGTGGATATTGAAGCCAAAATAAAGAGACTCTCCGAAAATGCCAAAAAAGTAGGATTGAGAATAAATTTTAATAAGACAAAACTTATGCGTATAGGTACCCATATAACGACCCCATTAACAGTAGAAAACACGTTAATTGAAGATGTCGAATCATTTGACTACCTTGGTTGCAAGATTACAAAAGATGGAGGGTCTGAAACTGATATCTGTGATCGGATAAATAAAGCTCGCATTGCTTTCTTCAAATTGCACAGAATATGGCGTACAAACAACATCTCGAAGAAGACAAAATTACGCATATTTAATTGCAGTGTAAAATCTGTATTGCTATATGGCTGTACCACATGGAGCTTTACAAAACTGACATTGGGAAAGATCCAAACATTTATTAATCGATGTTTGAGAAAAATCCTTCAAATATACTGGCCGAATTGGATCTCAAACGAAGCTCTTTGGGTAAAGGCAAACTGTTGTCCAATCGAATTAGATATACGTAAAAGGAAATGGACATGGATCGGTCATATCCTAAGACGACCACAAACTGAAATCGCTAGAGCGGCGCTTGAGTGGAATCCCCAGGGACAACGAAGACAAGGAAGGCCACGTAATACATGGATACGCTGTACCAAAAAAGAATATGAAACAGCTCGTAAAACCTGGAACCAAATTAAATCACTTGCCGGAGACAGAAATAAATGGAGAGAATTCGTTGACGCCCTATGTTCTTCGTGAACTTTTTATTTAAGTGTTATGTGTAATCTCTTTTTTTACTACGTAATTTAAATAAATAAAGGACATATATATATATATAATCATCGAACTCTAATATTTAATTGTTCTTTAATGCAAAACTACCCATAAAATGCTTTTCTTACCCCTCCAAATTTCCCCCTAACAAATTGGTACGCCCTAAAATTTCCCTAAGCGGTTTAAAACCCCCTAAATCTAGGCGGAAAACCTCCAACTTGGCAACACTGTCACGAAGTGACAAAAATGCACAAAAGTAAACGAACGCGAAAAACCATATTTGAAGCCCAAAAACAAACGTCAACAGATTTGTGCATTATAGTTCGTTTTGGTGAAGGCTCTTTCTAGTTCTTGTTTAATTTGTTGTAAAAATCTAGATAGCTTTTTTAGTTAAACCCCTTTTTATATCAAAAATTTTAATAAAAATTTCCTTCTCAGACATTTTTATTTACAAAAAGGAATACATAGTTTATTAAATTTGGAAAAGATTTTAATATTAAACAAAAGCTTCGATTTATTTACATATTTATCTCTTGTCAGAAAATTGTCAGAAATTTTATGGAGTTGTAACATTACCGCTAAGCTTTTGCAACTTTTACACTAATGTTTTTAAATTATACACATATTTTTTTGTATAAATGATATGAGCGATTGAACTAAAAGAGCTATTAGTTGTGAACTAGGTCTTTGGTTAAAATTAGTGAATAGTTCAATTGAACTAGTTGAACCCAACTGATGATGTAACAGCTGATAAAAACAATTTACCCAAATTTACACGAGAAAAAAGTCTGGGCTTCTGCGTGCAAGAAGAACAAGACTATTACTCTCTCATGACAGCTCTCATTTACCCAATTGTGGAGTAAGAAAACGCTTTTTGGTAAAATTTGGATCCCGCGGGATCCCAATGTTGAGTACCCGAACAGACCTATTTATGTGAGTTGTATCGAAATTGCACTAACAAGCGTAAATCAGGAGATCATGTATTTTTTTCTTATTGTATTAGGTCAATTCGATTACTTTTCTCAGTCAAGTCCAGTAAGAATTACTCAGTACAAACTTACGAAAAGTATATGACGCTTAGTTATGACTGTATTCCCCATGTATTTGTCGTTGCAAAGTCATAATAAATTATAATTTAGTAGGTTTGAGGTTAAGAAGAAGAATAAACCTTCCTCAAAAGTTATGAACACATTAAATTTGCAAATCAGACTAGATCTAGTTTCTGCCTTTTTATGGACAGGCTTCATCAGTGATCTTCCATTAAATTGTATTATTGTTTATATTTTTATTGTCAGATTGTCTCTATATGAATAATTTCAGAAGTGATCAAACAGACATTACAAACATTCTACTTCAGATTTGTTTATCTTCTTATTTCCTCCGTGTCACTTTTTCACAAATATTGCCACATTGACGTATGGTTTGTACGTACAAGTGCAGGCAATTTGTGTATATTGGAGACGGACAGCCAACAGGGCATTGTTTATTTTTTATAGTAAAGTGTTGTTTTTTCAAACGCGTCTTATAGACCAAATACAATTAATATTGTCATTAATGTATTTTTATTAATTCTAATTTAGTAGGTTTGAGGTTAAGAAGAGGAATAAACCTTCCTCAAAAGTTATAAACACATTAAATTTGCAAATCAGACTAGATCTAGTTTCTGCCTTTTTATGGACAGGCTTCATCAGTGATCTTCCATTAAATTGTATTATTGTTTATATTTTTATTGTCAGATTGTCTCTATATGAATAATTTCAAAAGTGATCAAACAGACATATACAAACATTCTACTTCAGATTTTCTCTGTTTATCTTCTTATTTCCTCCGTGTCACCTTTTCACAAATATTGCCACATTGACGTATGGTTTGTAGAATTAATAAAAATACATTAATGACAATATTAATTGTATTTGGTCTATAAGACGCGTTTGAAAAAACAACACTTTACTATAAAAAATAAACAATGCCCTGTTGGCTGTCCGTCTCCAATATACACAAATTGCCTGCACTTGTACGTACAAACCATACGTCAATGTGGCAATATTTGTGAAAAGGTGACACGGAGGAAATAAGAAGATAAACAGAGAAAATCTGAAGTTTGTATATGTCTGTTTGATCACTTCTGAAATTATTCATATAGAGACAATCTGACAATAAAAATATAAACAATAATACAATTTAATGGAAGATCACTGATGAAGCCTGTCCATAAAAAGGCAGAAACTAGATCTAGTCTGATTTGCAAATTTAATGTGTTTATAACTTTTGAGGAAGGTTTATTCTTCTTCTTAACCTCAAACCTACTAAATTAGAATTAATAAAAATACATTAATGACAATATTAATTGTATTTGGTCTATAAGACGCGTTTGAAAAAACAACACTTTACTATAAAAAATAAACAATGCCCTGTTGGCTGTCCGTCTCCAATATACACAAATTGCCTGCACTTGTACGTACAAACCATACGTCAATGTGGCAATATTTGTGAAAAGGTGACACGGAGGAAATAAGAAGATAAACAGAGAAAATCTGAAGTAGAATGTTTGTATATGTCTGTTTGATCACTTCTGAAATTATTCATATAGAGACAATCTGACAATAAAAATATAAACAATAATACAATTTATTGGAAGATCACTGATGAAGCCTGTCCATAAAAAGGCAGAAACTAGATCTAGTCTGATTTGCAAATTTAATGTGTTTATAACTTTTGAGGAAGGTTTATTCTTCTTCTTAACCTCAAACCTACTAAATTAGAATTAATAAAAATACATTAATGACAATATTAATTGTATTTTGTCTATAAGACGCGTTTGAAAAAACAACACTTTACTACATAATAAATTATATTTATTAAAATTTTTGTTTAAAAACTTCAAAAAAAATTAAGACCTGGTATCGATAATATCATAATATTGACAAATAAAATTTGAATTTTTTTAATTTTATTGTTGTTTTGTATGAAAAGTTATGACTCTCAGTCTTAAAAAATAGTCTTAAGACGGTTACAAAGAATCACAAGTAGGAATAGGCACCTTACTCTCAAAATAAAATTTTCCGTAATACCCTATTAAAAATGGTTATAATATAATGGTATATAATTTGATACAATCATATCTAATCAAGTATGGTTAATGTGATATCATATAAAATTGTATGTAATTTCATCAATTTAAACACAATTATACAACTTAGATCTAATAACAGTGGGTCATTTCCCCTATAAAATTTTATATGGTTATATATGGTCTAAGAATTTATATATACTTATATACAAGTTAATAGGGAAATTGACCCAATATTATTAGATCTAAGTTGTATAAATTTATTTATGTTGATTCAATTATATACAATAATATATATCACATTAACCACACCTGATTAGATATAATTGTATCAAATTACACAACATTTTATTAAAACTTTTTTTACTAGAACATGTACGCGAACAGAAAATTTGTAACAATTTGCAAGTTTGTAGACACAGCTGATTACAACACCAAATATACAAATAAATTTTAACTGGTCGCTATGGAAGAAGAGAATTCTTATTGTTAAATCGTAAGCAGAAACTTTTTATAATGTTTTGTTATCTTTTCCATATTTTGGAAGTTTTACTGCTTTTCATTGCCATAAAATAACATAATTCTAAAATATTTTTCTTTATTTACAATTAACAAATATGTTTTTTTCTGTTTGCAAATACTTACTGGCTAAAATTTATCCAGTAAAAATTTGCAAGAAAAAGAAGAAGACTTAGAGACTCTCATCATCGAACTGTCACTTTATTTTCTCGTTTTTCTTTCTGTTTGCTAAGTATTTGTGTTAACGAACACCATCCAGTAAAAATTTGTACAAATTATCCAGTAATCGAATGGACCTATTAATTAAAAAGAGCTGAACAAAATTTTAGTACTCTTGGGGTCAAAGAAGTACTCTTCAAACAATATTTTGATACCGGCATAAAAATCTCATTTCCCATCCCTGTGAACGATAGTTAGACACAGTGTTGCCAACAAATTTTCAAAATAAATGGCTAGATCAGACCCAAAAATCGCTAGATAATCACTAAATTTATAAACACCCTACGGGGAATGAGGAGTCAATTGCCCTCCAAGGACCTATCCCGTGACCGGTCAACCGAAGGCATATTACTAAATTAGTACAAATATGAACCAAAGAGAATGAATTAATTTTCTAAGTATTTTCCTATTCGTTACTTTCACTGTTGCTTTTAAAAAACTTGACCAATATCGAAATAAAAAATAAAATTAGCGGCATATTTTTTAAAATATTTTTTTATTTATTATACTCTTTTATTTATTTTGAACTTTATTTTTTTACGATTTGCTTATTTTAGCTCTTATTTTAAATTTTTATAATTTTTTGCTAAAAAATTTTAAGTTTTGTATTTTTAACGTTTTTTAATGTTAAAGCTGTTTTAGTTTTAACAATTGGTATTTCATTTAATTTTTTTTTTTAACTTAAGGGCAATTTTTTAAATTTTTATTTATATTATCAGAGTTTTTGAGGTAATTTTCTAATTTTTAATTGATTTTTTAATTTAATTATGGCCAACGCAAAAAACGACTCAACTGCCATTAAAGGACATATCCCGTGACTGGTCAATCGGGGGCATACTGTAGGCACTTCCACTATATTTGTGTGTGTGTTAGTGTTGTTTTCTTTTCTATTTTTTCTTTTCTATTTTTTCTTTTCAATTTTTTTTATTTGCTTGTAGTGTTTGTTTTTTCTTTTTTATTTGAACAGAAACGAAAAATATATAACTTTACCATCAGCCAGCCATCACGCATAAGCAACATTAGCTCAGACGGTAGAGCGTTTGCCTTACAAGCAGGAGGTTGTGTTATCGAGCCCTACTTCGACGCCAAGTAGATTATTTTTAATTCTTAATTTTTTATTAGTTTATTTGAAAACCTATTTTTAGACACACCACCTTACTGTCACAAGGTGCCTAAACTGTGGCAATTGGTCATTTCCAATGAAAACGCCATGTTAAAGTGATATGTCTCTTTCAAACAAAAAGACCGATCAACGACCGGTCTCCGCCCCCTTGGGACCTATCCTGCGTGTCATCTGGGACCGGTCCCTTTCCCCGTAGGGCAGTGCAAGAATTTAGCGATTTTATCGGTAGATTGTCGAAAAATGGTACTCAAAGGAGTTTTTACCCAAAAATATCTTTAATATGTTCATAAGAAGTGTTATAAACTTGTAAATAATAAAAAATTTTACTATTACAAATATGAACCAAAGAGAATGAATTAATTTTCTAAGTATTTTCCTATTCGTTACTTTCACTGTTGCTTTTAAAAAACTTGACCAATATCGAAATAAAAAATAAAATTCGCGGCATATTTTTTAAAATATTTTTTTATTTATTATACTCTTTTATTTATTTTGAACTTTATTTTTTTACGATTTGCTTATTTTAGCTCTTATTTTAAATTTTTATAATTTTTTGCTAAAAAATTTTAAGTTTTGTATTTTTAACGTTTTTTAATGTTAAAGCTGTTTTAGTTTTAACAATTGGTATTTCATTTAATTTTTTTTTTAACTTAAGGGCAATTTTTTAAATTTTTATTTATATTATCAGAGTTTTTGAGGTAATTTTCTAATTTTTAATTGATTTTTTAATTTAATTATGGCCAACACAAAAAACGACTCAACTGCCATTAAAGGACATATCCCGTGACTGGTCAATCGGGGGCATACTGAAGGCACTTCCACTATATTTGTGTGTGTGTTAGTGTTGTTTTCTTTTCTATTTTTTCTTTTCAATTTTTTTATTTGCTTGTAGTGTTTGTTTTTTCTTTTTTATTTGAACAGAAACGAAAAATATATAACTTTACCATCAGCCAGCCATCACGCATAAGTAACATTAGCTCAGACGGTAGAGCGTTTGCCTTACAAGCAGGAGGTTGTGTTATCGAGCCCTACTTCGACGCCAAGTAGATTATTTTTAATTCTTAATTTTTTATTAGTTTATTTGAAAAGCTATTTTTAGACACACCACCTTACTGTCACAAGGTGCCTAAACTGTGGCAATTGGTCATTTCCAATGACAACGCCATGTTAAAGTGATATGTCTCTTTCAAACAAAAAGACCGATCAACGACCGGTCTCCGCCACCTTGGGACCTATCCTGCGTGTCATCTGGAACCGGCCCTTTCCCCGTAGGGCAGTGCAAGAATTTAGCGATTTTATCGCTAGATTGTCGAAAAATGGTACTCAAAGGAGTTTTTACTCAAAAATATCTTTAATATGTTCATAAGAAGTGTTATAAACTTGTAAATAATAAAAAATTTTACTATTACAAATATGAACCAAAGAGAATGAATTAATTTTATAGGTATTTTCTGATTCGTTACTTTCACTGTTGCTTTAAAACAAAATTGACCGATACCGAAATAAAAAATAAAATTCGCGGCATATTTTTTAAACTATTTTTTAATTTATTTTGAACTTTATTTTTTTACGATTTGCTTATTTTAAATCTTATTTTAAATTTTTATAATTTTTTACTAAAAAAATTTAAGTTTTGTATTTTCAACGTTTTTTAATGTTAAAGCTGTTTTAGTTTTAACAATTGGTATTTCATTTAATTTTCTTTTTAACTTAAGGCCAACTTTTAAATTTTTATTTATATTATCAGAGTTTTTGAGGTAATTTTCTAATTTTTAATTGATTTTTTAATTTAATTATGGCCAACGCAAAAAACGAGTCAACTGCCATTAAAGGACCTATCCCATGACCGGTCAATCGGGGGCATACTGTAGGCACTTCCACTATATTTGTGTGTGTGTTAGTGTTGTTTTCTTTTCTATTTTTTTCTTTCCATTTTTTTTATTTGCTGGTATTGTTTGTTTTTTCTTTTTTATTTGAACAGAAACTTTACCATCAGCCAGCCATCACGCATAAGCAACATTAGCTCAGACGGTAGAGCGTTTGCCTTACAAGCAGGAGGTTGTGTTATCGAGCCCTACTCCGACGCCAAGTAGATTATTTTTAATTCTTAATTTTTTATTAGTTTATTTGAAAAGCTATTTTTAGACAGTCACAAGGTGTCTAAACTGTGGCAAATGGTCATTTCCAATGACAACGCCATGTTAAAGTGATATGTCTCTTTCAAACAAAAACACCGATCAACGACCGGTCTCCGCCCCCTTGGGATCTATTCTGCGTGTCATCTGGGACCGGTCCCTTTTCCCGTAGGGTAGCTACAGGACAATATATACCGCTAAAATCTCTAGATCTGACGAAAAAATCGCTGTTATGGCAACACTGGTTAGACATCTTTAAGTTACTTAGGTAAAATCTTCTTTAAATGCAGAAAGATATTTCATGCACTTATAGAAGGTCGTTGCCGTCCACTAACTTTTATACTTGTTGATCGATGACACATAAACATTCACACATATATATTACACAGTTGACAACAATTACATGAGTGTTAAAATTAGTAGTACAATGATGCATTTTATAGTATTTTCTAATGTTCAATGTTATGTTTGACATCTAGATGGCGTTTTGAATAAAATACTGTGAAGTTTAAATGTAATTTAAATAAATAAGAACACTGATAAGGAACCAATAATAAAATTCATTTAATATATGGGTGATATCAAAAAATGTGATAAAAACCGTGTAACCACCGAATTTCTAATGCATGGATTACATTTGAGTTACATATTTCGATATATGTATATCAGCGCATTGTCACCTGTTTTACAAAATTTATAACAATCTGACCAATTCTTGGTTAATACATAAAATTTGTGACCAATTTAATAGGCCAAATGTAAACTCCGTAACAAGTAACTCATAAGGTTTTTTAACTTTAATAGCTTATATTTTAATAACCAATACAGCTAAACACTAACTGTAAGAATTTTTATGAAGAGGAAAAGTGCCGTTTTTAATACAAATTAATACATTTTACAAACTTTTTCGTATGTCTTAGCTATCACGACTTCAACTCTGTAACGATTTTTCGTCATAATTTTTGATAAAAATGCATATACCAGAATTTTGGAGTTATCTATTATTTATATTGCGAAAAGTATAATGTTATTTATACTCAAATGATCGTTGGACTGTAAGTAATCATCCAGTATAACAGACTTGAAGCTTTCCTGCAGCATGTAACATTCTCGAAATGAAAAAGGATGTCTTTAATAAGATTTGAAAAAATGTTGTAAACTCCGGTCCTAATTTTTACACCAAACTATTTAACGAGTAAGAAAAACAATGTCATATTTGGATTCACCTTGTAGGCATCATGCGATTTTGTTTCGGAAAAAAAAATTCTGACAAAGC
This sequence comes from Leucophora obtusa, assembly GCA_949987735.1. Lineage (NCBI taxonomy): Eukaryota > Metazoa > Arthropoda > Insecta > Diptera > Anthomyiidae > Leucophora > Leucophora obtusa. The sequence continues at coordinate 84,615,440 of OX465296.1, forward strand.
GTTTCTGAAAGAAAACGAAAAAAGTAACCAAATGTAAACTCCGTAACTGTAAACTCCGTAACCACAATTGTTTGCATCAGGTTTCATTCAAATAAATGTAGATAAATGTTTAAAATATTTTAAAATAACCATAAACAGAGGTGATTCAACTAATATTTATGCGTCAAAAGACGATTCAAATAATAATTTTGCGTCAAATCAAAAAAAGTTATCAGTTTTTCACCCTAAGCTGCTGGAGCGAAAAACGATTTATTTTGCATTTCATTGGTTTTGAATCGATATTTCGAGTCATTACTGACATTAGTTTGACAAATTAAATATGTTTCACACAATTTAAGAATTTTTTGATCGTGAAATGTTATGTTTTTAATATATTATTTTGTAACTGCGCAACCGCTGTTTGGATTTTAAAAAATTTTTTATTCTTGAAAAGCATTTAAAAGGACCAAAAATACAAAATTAAAAAAAAATGAAAATTTTTTTCGCGGAATGAATTTTTTTTTATTCGCGAAACCGCCAATTTGATAAACACAAATTATATATCATTGGAAAGCAAGTTGAAAACCCAAATAAGAAAAACTAATAAATTGAAGAAAATTCGTACCCAATTTTTTTTGTTATATCTTTTGCTTGCAGAAATGTAAACTCCGTTACAACAAAAAAAATTAAAATTGTGCAAAAAAGGTTATTGCGACAACTTGTAGAAGTGATTTTTTGCAATTAGGTTTATAATGACTAAACTTACTGATTCCATTAAGAAAAAACCGAAATATTAACACTTTTTGCTTCTCACAAATTTGGCCCAAAAATTTATCACATTTTTTGATTTCATCCATATATACATGCGACGCAAAAACGAATTCACTGACTTTTGCTCGTCTCAATGGTTTGGATTTTCTTTGTTCTTATTTTGTTTTATTTATTTAACCCATATTATCCTAGCGTCGTCATATGACGACATGGAAAGGCCTCTTTTTAAATGTGCATAATACCGTTACTTTGAACATGGAAGGAGATCTGTTAAGAGTTTTGTAAACAAAAGATGTCAAATATTCATTCTGTGTTTATTTTATCCACTTTGGTTATTGTTTCTGGACACAGTGAATGACCGAAAATCACAAAAATTCCAAAATTGTAAAAATTATGATTTCTTTTATTAAAGAAGGAAAAAATCGAAATTTATTTCATTAATATATTTTTTTGTTTGGTTTTTCTAAAAGCCAACTAAATTTCCTCCATACTGGTAAAATTACAATGTCCTCATCGTAATTTAGAAAAACTATATAATTTAATGCATTTAAGTGTCGTCATATGACGACGCTAGGAGAATATGTGTACAAAATGTACATAATTTTTATTTGTATTTATTTTTAATATAGTCATTTTGGGCTGTGATTGACAGTGTTTGGAGCTTCGTACCTTACCTCAGTATGGAATCTACCAAGATCGACAGGATAATAGCCTAAAACTTCCCGTAGTAGATACCCTACGGGAGATTTTAACAAACTGTCACCGAACTGGCTCCTTTATATGAAATAGACTGGTCACTTTTACATGGCGTTGTCATAGGAGCGGGAAATTGACCCCTTGTGACATGTCACAAGACAAATCCCAGGACAGGTCCCTGAACTTTGTTTTTTATAAGAGTTCAGTAACCTGTCCTAGGATTTGTCTTGTGACATGTCACAAGGGGTCAATTTCCCCCTCCTATGACAACGCCATGTAAAAGTGACCAGTCTATTTCATATAAGGGGGCCAGTTCGGTGACAGTTTGTTAAAATTTCCCGTAGGGTACTTTACGTAATGGTCGAATAGAACACTTCCTAAAAAGAAGCCACAACGATAAGCAAAGAAAATGTCGAGGCCTCGATATCAAATCAACAGGTCGGGCAGAGTATTCCAAATGCGATGCTGGATCTTCTTTTTATATATGCCACTTACGAGAGTTATAATTTTTATTTTCTATCGCTATGCAATGAAATAATGTTAGTTTATTTAAGAAATTAAAGTATATTTGAATCTATTTTGGAAAATAATGTTAATTTTCTATACCTTTAATGGAAAAATGTAGTTTTTAATAGTGGTATTCATCTAACTGCATTTATGCCCTCGTAAATTTCCCTGTTTATTGTTTTAAAAGGTTCTGTAAATTTCCTAGTGTGGTGTTTTTGGCCAAAAGTATAAAAATTAACCCCATATGGATTACGTTACACAAAATAATTATTTTTATCTAGTTGAGATTTTTTTTTTTTTAATTTAATGGCTTTACAATCTCGTAGTCATAATCAATATTAAGTTCCATGGGTCTTTTCTGACCCCAGGCCACAAGGGATAAATTTTTTTATAAGAAATGAAAAGATAATTATAATCTAACCAAATTTGAGTGCTGTTTTTCCGAAAACCGTGTAAAATTTGATGAAAACATTAAAATTTTTGACAAAATGAGCAATTTTTGTAAAATGTCCTGAAAAGCAGTCGCTCCAAACACAAACTCGAATTACCATTTTTCCAATTTATTTTTTTTTCTTTAATATCAACTATTATGTGGTACAAATAGCAATCGACATCTCCAAATTAGGCATTTTAAAAATCTTTAAAATTAATTTTAAAAAATACATTGCATTTTTATCTAATTCGTGGGTCATTTGAGATTCCGATGAAGTCAAAATTCCATGTGTGAATCATTTTGACTATATTAAATGAATAAATGGAATAAAAAGTAATTTTTTTCGAAATTTCGAATTTTGGGAATTTTTAATAGTAATACCCTTTTTCCCAAAAGGGGCCATTTTCGTTCAACTTTCGGCACGGGTTAACGTTTTCCAAAAAAAAAATCGATTTCTTCCATTTGGGACCATTTCCAATAAAAGTGGGGAGTGTAATGAATGAAAATCGACAAATCGCTATTTTAAGGGACAGTCTACTGTACATATATTAAAGTTTAATTTTACCATTATTGTCACTTGTAAATCACTATCCGGTTCGAAGGACCATGTTAATACGGTTTAAGGGGTTGAGGGTACTTAGCAAACACTTTTAAAAATAAAAACACGATATTTTCATGAAAAGTTATAAAATAAGTTCGTTCCATTTTATTGTAATTTAGGGTTGAGTTTATGTTAAACAATTCACTTTAACTTTTAGTTTTTAATATATGTATTTAATAAATTTTTGTTTTTTTTCTTTTTATTAGATTTAAAGTAGAGTTTTATAAATTTAATTTTTTATGATGAGGATGATTTGCCTTTTTGATTTGCGCACTAATAATTGTCAACTCGCATCTAGGTAAAGTTGGCTGCAGTTGTGCATGCCAACAGCTGATGTTAATGATGTTGATGTGGGCGTTGATGGCTATAGGGTTACCATTGTTCACTGACGTTAACTAAAAAATCCCAAAAAAAATATTTTAACCCTCTAACCGGCCTAAGCTTTTTTGCAATGAAATTTATACCATGTGTTTCTCACGAAAAATAAACAATAAGTTCTTCTACAAAATTTTTTTTCGTTGCCTACTTTAGGCGATATGGGCCAAAATAGTTTAAGGCTGAATCTCAAAAACCAGCTCATAAAAATTACTAGGTTTAGGCACAAATTACTTCTCTTACCAAGATGTAATTGCAATAAAAAAATTACATTTTTTGTGCTGTTACTTAAGAGGATGTAGCGATTTTCGTTTTTCGAAAAACGCGAAATTGAGCGAAAACGCACCAAAACTTCAATATATATTATTCAAACTTATAAATTTTGCTACTTTTACCAAATATATTATTTTTGCCAAATTTCATAAAAATCCGTTCATTCGTTTTGAAGTTAAGGCGATGTCCTTTAAAGGTATCCTTATGGAATCCTGTGCGTCCTTGGACCAAAGTAAGGAATTTTTTGAATAGCTTAAGCTCCAATCTTACTGCATGGTCACTATCAATTGTTTTAGTCAATTTAAATATGTTTTTAAAATTTTTGAAAATTTTGGTTGTTTTAAAATATTTAATTTTTGAAATTTTACGAAATTTTATCTTTGACACTTTCTCGCTTCCAAACCGTGCATTGTATACAAAAAAATTCTTCACAAAAAAGTTAGTAAATTTTGTTTTCTGTTTAAAAAGCATTATTTCTTATTATAAAATACTCCTTTGGCGCATTTCTGGTCAATTTAATATACCCCGCCTGGAGGCGGGCTTGCCGGTTAGAGGGTTAAGAAAAATTAAAATTTTTATTAAAAAAAAATTACTGGAGGTGCTAAGATCTGTGTTGGAGTACTTTCATATACCAGTGTTTTTTAAGTTACTTTCAGTGGTTTTCTTGAAGAAATATATATACACTCACAATAACTTTACCGTAAAAGTTCAACAGTTGTTTAAAAAGTAAATCAGTAAAGTCGTTTTAATTGAATAAGTATTTAAATTGCAAAGAAATATATTTTTTAACTTTTTGTAGCAGTCATTCAATAAATAAAATACACAAAATACGGACTTTCGGTAGAAGTTAAAATATTCAATCAAAATTTTCTGTTAAAAACAATCAGTTGTTAGAATAAATTAATTTTAAAATAAATGATAAATCTATGATTTTTACCGACTTTGCCAGTTATTAAAATAACAATTAAAAATAAACGACAAAATACAATTGTTTTAAACAAAAAGTGGGTAGTTCTTTTTTTAACTTATTTTCTATTGTTTTAATGTATATATTCGGTTGATTTTAAGGAAAAAATATTGTGAGTGTAATAATATAATTTATATTTTTCTGGAAATATTTATTATCCCTAGTAAAAATGATTTCTATATATTCATATATGATTTTTATATAATCATTTATGATTTTATACAATTATAACTTGTCGAGTATTGTGAAACATATATTTTAATATGATTATATCAAAAGATATTTAATTATATAAAATTATATTAACCAGATCCACCATTTTTCGGATCAAATAATATATTTTTTATATAATTATATTAATCCATACATGATTTGATCCGGAAAATGGTGGATCTGGTTAATATAATTTTATATAATTAAATATCTTTTGATATAATCATATAAAAATATATGTTTCACAATACTCGACAAGTTATAATTGTATAAAATCATATAAGATTATATAAAAATCATATCTGATTATATAAAAATCATATCTGATTATGTAAAAATCATTTTTACTAGGGATATTACTTTCAGTATTTTTCTTTAAAAATATGTATAATATATACCCCTTATAGTGTTTTATTTTACAATGAAATAAATATTTTTTTTATTTATTATTTTTAGATACGACTTAGTGTTGTAACAGCACCGAAACTGAATGGTGAGCTTTTTGAAATAAAAAAATCATTAGGTTTGACCATGATTAAGTTTGAAGATGCCATAATAGAATTTGATAAATTTTGCGATAGACATCACTTTGAAACACTTGAAGTTTATGCAAAAGCTCTGAAAGTTCATTATGTTAATCAGTTAAAGTGGCATGCTGCATCTATATTGGGAAGCGTCGACTTTTTGGGAAATCCTCTGGGTTTTGCTAATGATTTATCGGAAGGTGTATCGGGCTTAATATTTGAGGGATCGGTAAAAAGTTTGGTGAAAAATGTCACACATGGCATATCCAACTCAACTGCAAAACTCACTGAAACTTTGTCTGATAGCCTTGGTAGGGTAGTGCTTGACGAACATGATAACGAAACTCGACAGAAAATACTAGAAGTATCATATCCTTCTTCTGGAAGTCATTTAGCTGCTGGATTAAAGGGATTTGGATTTGGATTATTAGGTGGAGTTACAAGTATTGTTCGACACACCTATATTGGTGCTCAATCCGATGGTTTCCCTGGCTTTTTAAGCGGTCTTGGAAAGGGACTTGTTGGTACCGTAACAAAACCCTTAATAGGAGTTCTTGATTTGGCATCGGAGACCGCCAGTGCTGTTAGAGAAACAAGTAGAGGTTCTCATCACTTTCTACCAGATCGTAAACGTTTGCCTCGGTGCGTAACTGGAGCTCCTGGTGGACTTTTGCCAAGCTATTCCTATAGACAAAGTAAAGGCCAGCAATATTTGTACATTATAAATCGCCGAAATTTTGGTGAGAAACAGATATTTTACGAGCCAAACCTCTGCAATGACAAAGAAGCAAAGCTCAGACTCTTAGTTTCAACCGAATATGTACGAATTTTCTCCAGATGCGAAGAAGATCCAGCAATAATGTTTGAATGCCACTTGAGCGAAGTTTTATCATGCCATCCACTTACTACCAATACAGCTAGTTCAAACGTAAACAAGGTGTTGCCTAGTTACTATATAGAGATATCAACAAATTTACCAAAAGTCACACGACCACGAGTAAGATGTCAAAGTGAAGAAATCGCTGAAAGAGCATCAAGATGTGTAAGTACCGAAATCTAATTGAAAAACTACAAATCAAGCAAATTAGTTAAAATTAGGAGGAGACTATTCATGTACTCGAAAAAGTTTGTCATGCCTTCATGAATTAATTTAAAACAGCTTTCAAAACATTGACTAGTGTTGCGAATACTGTCAATTTTTGATATTATATTTTACGAAATGAAATAAACCACGATACAATCAAAGCAATTAAAAAAAGTATGAAGGGTCATATTCGGGAAGCGAATCAGTTAACTGTGCAATTTCAGTTAACGGTGCAATATAATTATAAATATAACTGCTAAAATTAGCAGATCATGTTATTTGTATTAGTAAGATAGGAACAGCCAAAATAAAACTGTTAAATATACAGAAATTTATTAAAGGAATTAAATGTTCTAAAATCCCAAAACTTATTTAACAAATTGTGAAAAATAATTTGTTGAAGGCATGTCCCTATCCGGATTTCACTTTTGCCTAACCTAGTGTCTTCAAATGCAATGCAATGTGCAAAGAAATTTGAAAATAACACACAAAGCAACAACAAAATTATTTTCGTTTTTGTTGTTTTGTGTGTTATTTTCAAATTTCTTTGCACATTTCATTGCATTTGAAGACACTTGGTAAGGAAATCGTCAGGCGACGACGTTTTTAGAATTCCTCAAAAAATATTTGTTAAGTTAAATTACAAACCCAATGAGAATTTCTTATTCTCGTCTAGGAGCATTATTAAGCATTTAAAATATCAAAGAAAAAACAACAACAAAAAATTTACCACAATTTGCTTTGTCATTTTCCAATATACTACCCTGTTGTTTTGACAGATCTAGCAATGTAGTGACAACCATTCATGTATAACCAACAACAGATAATAACATTATTATATTCTAAAGTGTCAGTAACATTTAAAATTGCACAAGCACTTTCATATAAGTTTTTTTATACCCTACACCACTACGTGGTCAGGGTAGTATAAGTTTGTGCTGATGTTTGTAACACCAAAAAATATTGGTCCTAGACCCACCTTATAGTATACCGATCAGCTCAGAATTTTGTTTTATTTCGATTTAACGTGTCCGTCCCTCCGTCCGTCTGTCTGTCCATGCATTCTTGTGCGCACTCTACAGGTCGGAAATATTAAGATATTTTGATGAAATTTGGTACACAGACCTATGTTGGCCCAAGGACGAAGCCTATTGATTTTGGTTAACATCGGTCCATGCTTAGACCTAGTGCCCATATAAGGGTCCTACCAAAATTATATTGTTTATCCTTCCTATACCCGCGCGTTGGTCTGTGAGACCGAGAAAACACTTTTTTCAAATATATTTAATTTAAGGCTGTTTTGTAAAAGACTAATAATCGGTAAAATTACTGAAAATAAAGTTATTGCATGGTATAATTTTTTTCATTATATCTTTAAGTTTAAAAAAAAAATATTATCTATATAGGTTGTGGTTGAAAAAACTATGAAGAAACAGGTTTTAAAATCTTTGGTCTGTGAGACCGCGCGCGAGTATAGGTGTCACAAAAATTAGCGCGGGTATAGAAAGGTTAAACGCTTCAGGTCGCAAATATTAAGATATTTTTATGAAATTTGGTACACCGACCTATGTCAGCCCAAGGACGAAGCCTATTGATTTTGATTAACACCGGCCCATGTTTAGACGTAGTGCCCCCCAAAATTATATTGTTTATACGCTGCAGTTCGCAAATATTAAGATATTTTGATGAAATTTGGTACACCGACCTATGTCAGCCCAAGGACGAAGCCTATTGATTTTTGTTAACACCGGTCCATGTTTAGACCTAGTGCCCATATAAGGGTCCCCCAAAAAAAATTTTTTTTTTTTTTAAGAGAAGCAACACTCAGGAAATTCTTCCTATTAATTAACGTGTTGCTTCCTTTGGAAAGGGGTTAGAGAAGAAGTGAAAGGTGGTGAAAGATGAAGGGCTTCAATATGGCAACACTGTAATTGCGCGAGATGTTGAATTTTAGAACAGTTGTTGCGCGCCATCTGATGGTGAGTTGGCGAACTTTGTTGAAGCTTTTTAGTTCATAGCCCTGTTATATTACTTTACTTCGGTGGGGTGAAGTGCTATGGGAACACCGAAGGAGGATGCTGCGATATGTATGAGGGATAGAAAAAACTCATACATATTACTATTTTTCATAAATTGATGTTGCCTTGGTTGGTGCTCGAACCCGCAACCTCACGTGTAACAGTCCAACGCGCTAACCATTAAAACCCAGCGCTGCAGGTCGGAAATATTAAGATATTTTGATGAAACTTGGTACACAGACCTATGTTGGCCCAAGAACGTAGCCTATTGATTCTGGTGAACATCGGTCCATGTTTAGACCTAGTGCCCATATAAGGGTCCCCCCAAAATTATATTATATCAATTTTGAGGGCGCAAGGACATGACTACCTCCCATATATCCTTTTTCTAAAAAACTATATTTTGGCTACATTTATGATCAGAATGCACCAAAAACTTTAAATAGTTCCTAAAATAAGACTTGTTAGCTCTTTGGCAAATTTTGTTTCATTCGGTGTAAGGACATGACTACCTCCCATATCTCCTTTTTCTCAAAAACTGTATTTTGGCCAGATTTAAGATCAGAATGCACTAGAAACTTATAATAGTTTATAAAATTATACTTTTATCTCTGTGGCAAATTTTCTTTTTCTCAGTGCAATGATATGACTATCTCTCATATATCCTTTTTCTCATTCATTATCAATTTTAAGGGCGCCACAGGCGAGCAGTATTATTGCTCAATTTTTACAAGTTTTTTATGGTGCAATGTTATTTTATTTCAGCAAAACGTTCAATATGACACACACATGGTCAAAAATATTGGTAACTTCCTAAAAGTGAAAACAATTTTTGACAAAATAATCAATTTTCATAAAATGTCCTGGAAAGGAGTCGCTTCCCACACAAAACCCGAATTATCATTTTTTCAATTTATTATTTTTCTTTAATAATAACTATTATATTGCAAAAATAGCTTTTGACATTTCCAAATTGTGTATTTTAAAAAAAAATTGACAAATAAATAAAAAAATCCGTTTTTGCATTTCTATTAAAATTATGGGCATTTCGGTTCTAGATTAAAGTGGGTTAATGATATCCAGCGAAACCAAAATTCCGTATCTGAATAATTTTAAGTATATTTAATGAACAAGTTAAATAAAAAACTAGTGTTTGCAAAAAATTCGAATTTTGTGAATTTTTAATTGATATGCTATTTTCTTTTTCAAAAATGGGCCATTTTCGGCCGTAATTCAGCACGCGTTAAAGTTTTCTAAAAAAAATTAAATTCTTCAATTTTGAACGTACTAGATGAAAACTTGGCTGTGTAATGAATGAAAATCGAGAAATCGTATTTTAAGGGACAGCATATACATCTACATACATACTAGGGTTCGTCAAAAAAAAATATATTTGATTTTCGGATATCATCACTTTTTTTTTAAAGTTTTTGCATAGAAAAAAAAGAATGGCGTTTTTTTCTTTTTTATTTCATCTCCTTCCACTGGCGCAAGTCGGCCAAAAACGCTGATTTGGAGACACATTTTCTGCAGAGCAAAAACGGCTGCATTTCTGGGAAATCTAACTTTCGATTCGACAGCAAAAATTAATATAAAAAACATTTTTTTTGCGTTTTCTGAATACAGCAGATAGTCATTAGCAGGGCAAGTTTAAATTGGCATGCAAAATGGCACGAAAAAGTAGTAAAATTGGCACAAAAAACGCAAAAATGGCACGCTTATTCGAAAAATTTTAAAGTATAATAGTTGATTTAAGTGTTTTTCTGAACGTTTTTAATAAAAATAAAATAATGAAGGAATTTACCGTTGAACTGCTAAAGTGCATTCGCCGTATATTAGTACACTTATATAAAAAGTCCGTACAGATAGGTCGAAATTGTGCTGGCGCAAATACATGTACTATTTTCTGTTATTTTAGCAGAATTTTGACCTATTTTTACGGACTGTTTTAGAGCAAATAACAGAAAAATTAGTTCAATTTAATCAGAACGCGTTTAACAGACTTTTATAAGACTTTATTAAGGCCCGATTACTGAATGTTCAGTTAGCTACTAACTGGGACTTTAACTGACACATTTATTGTTGTTTCTCATATAAAATTTTAATTTAACTGTTGGCTAAAGTTTAATTGGATATTAAGTAATCGGGCCTAAATATTAAAAAAATATCGTTTTTTGTAAATTTTTTACAAAAAATTATTTACAAAGATTGAGTTTTTACTGAATTTTATAGCATTTTTGTAATGAAAAGTCTAAAAAAATATACAAAATGGCTTTTTTTTGTAAGGATTTGTAAAAATGACATTTTTACAAAATAAGTGAAAAAATGGCAAAAATGGCATTTAATGGCAGATGCCAAAAAAAACTTGCCCTGGTCATTAGAGTGGTCCAAAAATCCACATTTTTCAAAAATTTAAAAAAAAAGTTACTTTTTTATTACACACAATGAAAATGTATTCCCTGCTCAGAATATTGGTATAAAAATGTTTGATATACCGCGACCCGTTAAAAAGTTATTTAGTAATCAAATATGTTTCGTAAAAAAATCTTTGTAATAAACATTAGAAAAAATATAATTTCAAAAAAAGTACTTTTTTCCTCCCCCACGGATATCTCCACTAAAACAAGGTTTCTTGATATTCGGCATAGACGTGCGCTAAGACGGGATTTTTGGAAATTCCTACCGGAACAGGCAAAAAGGGGAAAAGTTTCCCCATAAAGTCTCACAAATTGGAAAAGTGCCTGCCCAAACCACTGGAGGTAAGAAGTTGAAATTTGGTATATAGGTTCCTCCACTGTAATAGACATCGACTAAGTTTGTATTTTTGGAATTCCCTACAGGGGTAAAAAAGTACCTCTTTCCAAAAAAAGTACCGTTTTCAAAAAAAGGTACCGTTTTCCAAAAAGAAAGTACCTTTTTCAGAAAAAAGTAACTTTTTCAAAAAAGTACTTTTTTCCAAAAAAAAGTACCTTTTTCCAAAAAAAGTACCTTTTTCTAAAAAAATTTACCTTTTCCAAAAGAAAGTACCTTTTCCAAAAAAAGTACCTTTTTCCAAAAAACATACATTTTTCCAAAAAAATACCTTTTTGAAAAAAATTACAAATAAAGTACTTTGTAAAAACAAAGTACCTTTTTCCAAAAAATTTCGCTTTTTCCAAAAAGTACCATTTAAAAAAATACAATTTAAAAAAATATAATTTCAAAAAAAGTATTTTTTTCCCTCCCCCCCACGGATATATCCACTAAAACAAGGTTTCTTGATATTCGGCATAGACGTGCGCTAAGACGGGATTTTTGGAAATTCCTACCGGAACAGGCAAAAAGGGGAAAAGTCTCCCCATAAAGTCTCACAAATTGGAAAAGTGTCTGCCCAAACCACTGGAGGTAAGAAGTTGAAATTTGGTATAAAGGTTTTTTCCCCTACAGGATATCCCAAAAGCAAATTCGGTATGTGAGTTCCTCCTTCTGTGTAGGCGTCCGCTAAGACGGAATTTTTGAAATTCCTATCGGGAGGGGAAATAAGGGGAAAAGTCTCCTCCTTGGTGGCCTGTAAAAACCCCTTCGGCTAGAAACCTGAAATTTAAAATGTGGGTCCCTGGAGTAAGGGCTAACTTATTAGAAAAATATTTTTTTAAATTTTGGACAGCGGCGTTATAAAATGGGGGCTCAAAAAGGGAAAGTGGCCCCTTAACGACCTGTCCAAACTGCTGGAACTAGGAAGCTGAAATTCGGTACTTAGGTTCCTCTTCCAGCCTAATTCCAACCGGGAGGGACAAAAAAAGAAAAAGTGTCCCCCTTGAAAGCGTGCTCAAACTGCTGGAACTAGGAAGCTAAAATTCCCTGTCGATGGATTTTCGGAAATTCCTACCGAGAGGGGCACAAATAGTAAAAGTTAGCTAGAAACCTGAAATGTAAAACATATGTTCCTTGGAGTATGGGCTCACTTATCGGGAAGGTGCTTTTTGGAATTTTGGACAGGGACATTACAAAAATGGGGATTAATGAAGCAAAAAGTGCCGCTTAAAGGCCTGCCCAATCCGCTGGAGGTAGGATGTTGAAATTTGGTATTAAAGTTCCTCCTCTATTGTAGACATCCGCTAAGATGAGATTTTTTGAAATTTCCACAGGTAGGGTCAAAAACAGGAAAAGTCTCCTTCTTAACGGCCTGGCCAAACTGCTGGAACTAGAGAGCTTAAATTCGGTATTTGGGTTCCTTCTCCAACGTAGACGTCCCCTAAGACGGTATTTTTAGAAATTCATACCGGGAGGGGTAAAAAGGGAAAAAACTTCCGCCTTGACGCCTGCTGGATATAGAGACCTAAAATTATGTATGTAGTAGGTTCCTCCTCCAACGCAGACGTCCTCTAAGACGGAATTTTTGGAAATTCCTACCGGGAGGGGTAAAAACGGAATAATAATAATTCTGAAACCTGTAATCTATAATATGTTTTCCTTGGAGTATGGGCTAACTTATCGACAAGGCATTTTTAGGAGTTTGGACAGGAACGTGGTAAAAATGGTGGTTCAAAAGGAGAAAATTGCCCCCCCCCCCTTAACGTCTGCGTCTTTAGCTAGAAACCTAAAACTTAAAGAACAAGTGCATATGGAAAACTAAAATTAAGAAATTAAATAGGAAACGAGTGGAATTGAAACACTACACAAGTGGAACGAAATGGATATAAACATTGAACGAGTGGAATTGAAATTATAGACAATGGAAATGGATTGGAAGAGGGAACGAAATGGAATGGACTATAGAACGAAATGAAATGAGGAGCGAGATGGCATAGAATGGGGAACGAGTGGAATTGAAACACTGCAGTTAAAAGAGGAATGGAACGGAGCAAGTGCAAAGAAATGGAATGGAAATAGAAGCGACTGATATCAATATCGATACACAAGACAGTAGAAAGGAAATGGAATGAAACGGGGAACGAGTGGAATTGGGAGAACAGATAATGGGAAAGAAATGCAATGGAATGGTGAACGAAATGGAATCTTGGAAGGAGTTGCATTGGAACAGTAAAATTGTTAAACAAAATGGAATGGAATTTGAATGACTCAAACTGCCGGAGTTTGGTACTTGAAATTTCGCATGCGATTGAGGCAGATTATATATATTTGGGATTTTTACTGGGAGGAACAAAAAGGGGTGAAGAACTCCTTTTAATTACCTGTTCAAACACTATCCACGGAATATGAAACTTATGTAGCATTGAAACATACTCTCCAAAAAATTAAACAAATTTTCTAAAAGAGAAAAAACCTTAGAAAAGGAATGGAACTTATTTATTCTGATATTTAAACTGCAGGTAACGAAGCACCGGTGGAAGAAACCGACGCAGTAAATTCTCCAACTGAATTTGTGAATTTACTTGAATTGCCTTTACATAAACTGGAATTAAAAAAACTTTAAGGCACGCTAACAACGTAGCGGGCTTTGCCCGCTATCTTTAATATTATAAAATACTTTCCACCCTTGCTTTACGTTATTTATTTTCATTCAAAACACAAATGAACAAAACTACTTACGGGTCTATCTACCTAAGTTCGCACTTTAACAAATTACCACGTATATTGCAATTTATAATGGATTCATTAGTAACAATCCACTTTCTTGAGAAAAAGTGATCACATATTTATTTATTTTGAACCCATTGTTGTGCAGAATTATTTATTTGTGGTGGCTGGGTGAAGGCTTTTATTATAAAAACTGTACGCCGATGGTTGAACAACAGACAATTAGTTGTTACATGCTCACGTGTTGGTATACTAAATGATTTATTTATATAAAAATGAAGAGGCAAAAAATAGTGGTTGTACTTAAACATTACAATAAATTTAACTTAAGAATTATTTTACCTTAACAACAAATATTGTGTTTTATTTTATCTAAAAGAAATTTAATTCTAAACTTTAAGGCAAGCAAAAAACGTAGCGGGCTTCGCCCGCTAGTTGTATATACAGGCATTGAATAACTTTTTTAATTCTCTTACTTCATTTGACAAAATTGTTATCATAGCAATTAAATCATTAGATCCTTTAGCACATTTATTGCAGTTGTAAACAATATTATTTGATGAAATTAAAACATTAAAATCACGATCACTATTGACACCAGAGCACCCTTTATGGAATAGACCACTGCATGTTATCCCAACAAACATCGATTCTAGCCTTTGAGAAATTTTATAATTGTTGTTAAATATCAAACGTATTTTTCAAGTCATTCTCTATAAAATAAATCTAGCCCTTGAATTCCATTGAAATTGTTTCAAAATAACTTGAACACTACACAAGAAAATCTTTATAACAGCTCCGAAATGTTAAATTACATTCTTTTGTATTTCTCAAATATGTTTCTAATAATATTTAAGGGTTTAGTATTTAATATTGATATAATATCAGTCTCGAGTCGAAATACACAGATTTTTCATAAACAAAATGTGTAGAAAATATGAAAAATTCAGACTGATTATCGAGTTATAACTCGAATAAAATAATTATTTTCTTGTTAGAAACATGCTTTTTTGCCTTTGCCTTTTTTGGTTTTTTGTCTGTGCGGTGTGCGGTGTGTGCGGACGTGTTCTTTAATTTGATCCGACAAAAAACCGAATGATACTACGTTAAAGTGACTTAATATTACTAAAAATTGCGAAAAGACGCTTAAAGTTATATTTTATTTTAAATGAAGCCTAAATATTACCTGAAAAAAATCTTTAAGGAAACAAATTACAAGAAAAATAAAATCAAAGAAAAAATAAATAAACAAAATTCTAAATACTAAAGCTCTTTAGTTCTACTAAGTAAAACAAAAACAATGCCAATAGAGCGTTCTCCACCAGATTTAACAGTGCAAAATCTAACAACAAAAAATGTTATTTCACCCGCGCAAATTGCGTCGCCCACTAACAACACAAATAACTCTCTCTCTGCGCATGTGCAAAAAACACCACTATCGTGGAGTTCTCAATGCACAACTCCTACATTAACGACAATTACACCAAAAAATAATTTTTCTTTCCCCTTACCTCAACCTACAAACACCCTTCCTTACTCAGCTAGTGTAAATACTTGTTCAACTGTAACAACTCAAGCATGTACAACTACCACAATTACAACATCATCAAACTTTTTATCAACACCGATTATGTCAGTAGGTAATTCGCTCTTTACTAATACTCCCACTAATACACAGAACATTATTACACAAACTAACATTAATAAAGAGCAAACAAGTGAAGCTCTTAAAAATTCTCTTACACTGAATTTACAATCAACTGATCTTACCACAAATGAGTCGGTAATGGTCGCCTCAAAAGGTGCTATACCTAAAACAACCAAAGTAGATTCTATAGAAGATAGCAACAAAACATTGAAAGGGATTGATCGATACTTTACAATATTAAAGCGAAAGCGTAGCCCCAATTCCTCCAAAAATAACCCCACTCCGAAACAAACAAAAAAGGCAGTCACTACTCAAACGATGAGCCAAAATCGTTTTTCTTTGTTAGCTACTAACGATGTCGAAGAAGATACAGATGAAATAGTTAAACAGCACAAGCCCCCAGCAATTTTCTTACGCGAACAAAACTCTAACTTTTTAGTAAATTCCATAACAGCAACAGTCGGAAAAGATAATTTTTTTGTAGAATCTCTGCGCAGAGGAAACGTTCTTGAAACGAAAATTCAGACATTTACAGAAACTAATTTCCGTAAAATTGCTTCTTATCTCGACTCAGAAAATAAAAGTTATTACACTCAACTTAAAAGCTCAAAAGGTTTATCAATCGTCATAAAAGGATTGAAAGCAACGTCCCAACAAGTGAAATAACAAATGCTATAGAAAATGAAGGCTACAAGGTAAAATCAGTGCACAATATAAAAAATAAGGACAAAATACCTCAACCACTTTTTAAAGTCGAAATTGCCTTTGAGTCCAGCAAATTAAAAGGAAACGAGCCACATCCAATTTATAATCTTCGATACCTGCTTCACCGAAGAATCACTGTAGAAGAACCACGCAAACGCAAAGACCCACCTCAATGCTTTAACTGCCAGGAATTCGGTCACACTAAAAGTTATTGCAAGCTTCCAGCAGTATGTGTAATCTGCGGTGATGTCCATAAAACTTCCGATTGCTTGAAATCTAAAAACGACCCAAGTAATAAAAAATGTAGCAACTGTGGTGGTAACCACACTGCAAATTATAGGGGATGTCCCGTCTTTATACAGATAAAGAATAACGCTCCTAATAAACCCTCTTACCGGCGCTTTCAGTCAAATGATTTCCCATATATTTCAAAAAATAATATATCCACACAACATATGCCTTCTGGTCAAACTAATAACAACCACGCCAATTATACTTCCAACCCACCTCCGAATCCCACGAATAACACGTCGTATGCTCAAATCGCTCAATCCAGTAGTATGCCTTTTGAAAAATTGGTCGCTCACAAAATCCCAGAATCTCGAACTCCTAATGAATCATTACAGAAATCGCCCTCAGAAAGCTCAATAGAGCTTCTGATACAAACTATGAACAACTTTATATCAAATATGCAAGTCATGATGCAGGAGTTGTTAAGAAATCAGGGTATGCTACTTCAAGCATTTGCCTATAAACAATGAACCAGATAAGAATATGTTACTGGAATGCAAACGGCTTAAGCCAACATAAGATAGAAGTAGAAAGTTTTCTAAAGTCACAGTCTATTGACATATTGCTGGTTTCTGAAACGCATTTTACATTAAAAAACTGTTTTCGAATTAAAGGTTACTCTATATACGACACAAAACATCCAAGTGGTAAAGCGTGTGGTGGTGCAGCTATAATAATTAGTAATCATATTAGCCATTTTCCAATGCTGGAATATAAAACAGATCATATTCAAGCCTCATCAATATGCCTCTCGGCCACAAATATCACCATATCTTCTTTATACTGTCCTCCAAGACACAAAATAACAGACGATCAATTTATTAATTTTTACAAAACTCTAGGCAATAAATTTATAGCGGCAGGAGATTACAATGCAAAGCACACGTTCTGGGGCTCACAACTCACTACTCCTAAGGGTAGACAGCTATTAAAAGCTATCTCATCTCTTAAACTTGACGTTATATCTGGAGGACAGCCCACTTATTGGCCTTCAGATCTACAAAAGACTCCTGATTTAATAGATTTTGCAGTCATTAAAAATATCAGACGCGATCAGCTTTCTGCAGTCTCTTTGTTCGACCTGTCTTCTGACCACTCTCCCACTATTATTTCAATGCTTAATGGGCAAACCATCGAAAAACCTTTTTGTTTCCCTAATAGACATACTAACTGGCTCAAATATATAAAGTATGTAAGCTCACACGTATCTCAAAATATTTCACTGAAATCCGATGATGAAATACAAGATGCTATAAACGTGTTTTCGGAAACATTATCAACTGCAGCTAAAGTAGCTACACCTTTTAAACGCTACGACGGCCCTAAAAATAATAAATACTCAACAACTATTCAAAATCTTATAAAGGAAAAGAGAAATCTTAGAAGACAATGGCAACTACATCGCTCTCCTACCTTGAAAAGTCAACTAAACCACTGTCAAAGAACCCTTCACAGTGCTCTTTTGGAGGATAAACAGTCAGCTCTAAAGGCATATTTAGAAGGTCTAAATCCAACTAAATCCACGGATTATAGTCTTTGGAAAGTCACCAAAAAACTTAAAAACCCAACTAGATACGAATCTGCTATTCGTTATAGCGATGGTAATTGGGCTAGGTCCCATAAAGAGAAAGCAGAAGTTTTTGCCGATCACCTCGAAAGAGTGTTCACGTCTAATATTTCTAGCTCAGACATAACTTTGCCAGATATTGAAGACCTTGTTGTTTCCCCAATGAAAATTCGATTCTCGTCGTTAACTTCAGCAGTTAAAAAATTGAAAACAAATAAAGCCCCTGGCGTGGACAAAATTTCAGGAAAAATGATTCGTGAGCTACCAACATCTGCCCTTAAACTAGTTTTATTCATTTTGAATTCTATCTTGCGAACTGGTTTCTACCCTAAATCATGGAAAATATCAGAAATAATTATGATACCTAAGCCAGGTAAGGACGCTAGCCAAGTATCATCTTATCGCCCGATAAGCTTACTTTCAACTTTATCAAAGCTCTTTGAGAAATTATTTTTAAATGCGTTGACCCCATACCTAAACGACCACCACATCATTCCCGTTCATCAGTTTGGATTCCGAAAGGATCATGGCACCATAGAACAGGTCCATCGAATAGTTACTCTTATCAGAAAGGCTTTCGAGGACAAATTCTATTGCTCAGCACTCTTCATAGATATTTCTCAAGCCTTCGACAAAGTCTGGCATGATGGGTTATTATATAAAATAAGCTCCTTGTTACCCCTAAATACGCACAAGTTAATTCGAAATTATTTAATGGATCGTTCATTTGTAGTAAAGTACAAAGATCACATCTCAGACTCAAGAAAAATCACAGCAGGAGTTCCCCAAGGCAGTATACTTGGTCCTCTCATGTATATACTCTTTACTTCAGACATGCCTACTAATAACCTGATACACACGTCAACTTTTGCAGACGATACAGCGTTTATAAGCGTACATAAAAATCCAGTAATTGCTTCTAGTTGTCTGCAGGCTCATATTAAGGAACTCGAAAAATGGCTTCACAAGTGGAAAATAAAAGTAAATCCAACAAAGTGCGCACATGTTACTTTCACCTTGAGAAAGGGAAACTGTCCCAAACTGAAGATAAATAACATCGATATCCCTGAGCAAAATCACATAAAATATCTTGGTATACACCTTGATCGTCGCCTTACCTGGTCTCAACATATTGAATCCAAATCCACACAACTTAAACTTAAAACTTTACAGCTTCAGTGGCTCCTTTATCCCCATTCTGCTCTCAACCTAAACTACAAGGTTCTACTCTACAAAGCTATTATTAAGCCAATATGGACCTATGGAATCCAACTATGGGGAACAGCTTCTGCTTCTAATATAGAAAAATTACAAAGACGACAAAATAAAATATTGCGGCTAATTACTGGTGACCCGTGGTATATTAATAACGTGATTATTCATAAGGACCTTAATATTCCATTTGTTCGCGACGAAATAAAAACCTTCTGCTCTAAATATGTACGAAAACTGGCAACTCATCCAAACCCTCTTGCACAGGATCTACTATGTTATAATGGACATATTCGCCTCAAGAGGGTCGACACATTGGCCCTCGCGGAACCACATGAAAGATGAACATTTTACGCAACGAAAAATGGATTTTCTATTGCAATGGCAATAGACCCAGAAATTATTAGTTGATTTAAGATTTTAATACTTATTGTTATTTTCTGAAATAAGAAAGATCCAATAAATAAAGAAATAAAGTTAATAAAAAAAAAAGAAACATGCTTGTCAATAACACTTGAGAAAAGTTTTCTTTCAACAATTTTTTAAAGTGTTTTTTTTTAATAACAACAAAATAAATATAAAAAAATTTGAAAGATAAATACAAAATTATGTAAATTATTTAAAATATCGTGTAAAATCTGCCAATTTATTGATTTGCTTGTGTGCCGGAGTATTTACGCATTTGTGAACAAAATGAGAGACGTAAGTGTGGAAACTTCAAATTAAAATCTCTGAAGACAGAAACTGAGAAACAAATGTAATTTTCTATGGTTTTAGAGAAGGATTCTCTTTTTAGCCTAAAATAATAACTTTGTAAGGATGCATTATGTCGACGTTGATTTTAAATACAAATAGGATCACTGAATTTTGGTAAGTTTTGCTAAAATCGTCCAATTATGGCACAATTGAAAACTCTAATATTCTGAAACTTTTTCTCACACTGATTTACATCTACATCTTGAAAATAATGTCAGATATAAATTTTAGACTCAATAATCCAAATCCATTTTTATCGTTTCCACCACGTTAAAATTTCAATAACGGATTTAAAAAATTAGTCCAAAATTAGTTAAGAACTTTCAAGAGTACATTACAACATATTCTAACCTAATCGATTGAAAAGGAGCTTGACTTTTCCTCAAAATCTTCAAATGTGAACCAGATTCATGCTCAGCAGTTTCGAAGATTTATTCAAAATTCTTAAAAATATGTACATATATGCCAAAAAAAAAAAGTAAAACTGATTTGGATTCACTCAGAAAGCAGATTCGGTGCTGACAACCGCATTTGTAGCTAATTGATTAGTTCGGTTGTGGCATTAGCAAAAAATTGTCGATAATGTTTCAAAATAATGAATTCCGATCAAATATATTTTTTGGCCGAACTGTTCGGTCGGACACTAGTCAGATTGGGTAGAAAACAAGTTTTAAACGTAGAGTTGAAACTCAATAGCCCATTTACACTAGTATATATTATTATAAATTTTAACACATCTTTATCATTTTAGGAAAACAAATGAATGTATGCATGTTCAAATTTCCGCAAACTCACCGAAAAATGTAAAATTTATATAACTCACTTCAAACCAAGCTTCTCAAATGGGCTCAACTTTCTCGATGCGATAAAAATCAGAAGGGTAACCGCGTAACTCGATTGGAAAAAAAATTTTCGAATTCATAAATCTTGCAAATATTGTTAAAAATATAATTTTGTATAAAAATTCTACTTTTCAATTTAATTTTATCCTAAACCTTGTACACTACACATAAAAATTCAAAAAGTAAGATTTAGCTATTTACGAAAGGTACAAAATTTACGAATTCGAAAATTTTTTCGAATCGATTTACGCGGTAACCCCCCAGTACTATCGTGAACGTATTAAAAATTTGTTCAAATGACGAATGTAAATATGTAAATTTCTAAATATTGGTCTGTAAATGTATTATTTTTTATAGTGTAAATAAAATAGAAAATAAAATTCAAGAGAATAGCATTTGAAATTAAATACAAAATAAAATTGAGGTTGATTTGAAAAATTATATTGAAATCAAGCTAAATAAAAGCCTATTTCTCGATTTGATAAATACAGTTGTTATCGAGCAAATCTCAAACTTCTTGGACAACGCTATGATTTTCAAATTGAAAATTAAAATTCTCAAAGCTATTCTCAAAGGTAATGTTTGAGAATTGAGCTTGCTGTCAAATCGATATTAAGTCAGTTTCAATAGGAAATGTTTGTTGGGATGCATCTAATAAATATACTAAAGCAACTAACACAAATCGCTAATTAAGTTTTTTAATTCAATTCTTGTAGTACAAAGTATTTTTTCGCGTTCCTCCCATTATTTTGCAAATTTTTTAAATGCGGTTTTTTTTTGAATTTATAAACTAGGGACTATAATACCCATTTCATACAACAAAGTTTGCTGGCTAATAATAACTCCCATCTCTGATTGCATTAAAGGAATTAAATATGGTAAAATCCTAAAACTTATTTAACAAATTGTGTAAAATAATCCCTATTCGGATTTCATTCTTGCCTAAGAAAATCGTCAGGGGACGATTTGCTGCTGATTTTAGAAGCACAGACTGCTATTTGCATTCTACTGTAGATATAACAGTTTGTTTTTGCTATTTTTGGTCTACTTATATTTATTAAAATTTTCTGCAGATTTTACAACACAATTTGTTATTTTCAGTTAACTTAAATATAACTAAAATTCTGCAAATTTAACACTTTAGTTACTATTATTATTTTACTAGTATTTATTTAGCAAAAAAAAATCTGCTAATTTCAGCAGTTTTTTCTGCTATTTTTACAGATTTATTTCCATATATGAGTGTACGACAAGACCTACTTGGTCAAGTATTTTTGGTAGTAACAATCATCATCATAAAGTTATTATATCCTATATATAGCGAACTTTTCAGGTTTTTCGGTTCCTTATGGGGTCTTGAAACACGTCAATATTTTTCTTTGGGGCATCCAAAAGTTGGTCTGTTAGTTAGACATTAAATCTTACCGAACAGGTAAGATTTGGTCAACAATTAAAACAACGATTAAAAAAAGCACGAAAAATCAATAAAATGTTCGTAAATTTTCGAAATATTTGGCTCCAAAAGGCTTTAACAAAGAAACGGAAGCAACTGACCCAAAGTTGGACCCGGGTTGTTTTACCCGGAATGAGCACTATCTAACATTAGTGAATAAATTTATATAGGTCCCGTGCAAGAAATAGTTTGAAACCCCTTTAGGTTACCAATGCCATTTAAGATTAATACATTCAAGCTCAGTAGTGCAATTCTCAAACTTTCTTAACGATTCTACCGATTTCGTTAACTAACGATAATTGTCGGTTGAGTTACCGAAAAAGTGATTCACTATATTTTAGTTAACGATATTATTCGCTAGAAAAAGGTACCGACAAATTTCGGTAGAAATAGAAAATGCCAAACAAAAAGTATTTGTAAATAAAAAACAAAATGAAAAACAAATTTGTATCAAGAATTTTTTTTTTTTTACCGGCGAATTAGAACTTTTTTTCGTGGTTTTTTGCTTGCTATCGGGCTTAAAAAATATGGAATACCGTTCCATATAGTGTTTTTTTAAATTGCGAAAGACTAAATGCGTTAAATTTAAAGTGTATTTTTTTTCACCCTATAGCAGTATTATAATATAATCCATAAAGTAAGTGTATGTAATAAAAGCGACTTAAAATTTAATTAAGTGTCTTTAAAGGCGTTACCCGCCCCACCGCGCTTCTTGTTTTTCTTTTGTAATTGTGAAACTGTTGGATCGTTAGTGAAACTAAGGCTATTCAAGTGAGTTGTAAGTGTTCGAGTTTGAAATAATCGCCGTTAAACAGTTTCAAAGTCAGTGGCACATTTTTGCGATTACCGTGATTTCCCCTGCT
This sequence comes from Leucophora obtusa, assembly GCA_949987735.1. Taxonomy (NCBI): domain Eukaryota; kingdom Metazoa; phylum Arthropoda; class Insecta; order Diptera; family Anthomyiidae; genus Leucophora; species Leucophora obtusa. Next base: position 84,638,738 of record OX465296.1, read on the forward strand.
TTTCTATTTTGAATTTGTTCATTCAGCGACTAAATTGCATAAAGTTGAGTGATACGAAACTTTCGCGGTTTGCATATGTGAGATTTTTCACAAATCTTGTATTGATTACGCGTTGAACCAAAAAGTTAAATAAGTTCAAATTGTAAAAGCACAAAGAAATCGCGTTAATCGCAAATGTGTCAATAACTTTGTAGCTGATTCACAGCTATTTTTTCAATCACGTATACGCACGACTTACTTGAATAACTTTAATTTCACTAAGAATCACACAGTTTGTCAATTAAGAAAGTAAAAACCGCGGTAGAGCGCGTAAAGCATAACTTTTTAAAGAAAATAAAAAAAAAAATAAAAATGTTCAGTCGCATTTATAGCATACACCTAATAGAATTAATAACGGTTCGAAAAAAATATGTGATTCGGTTTTCTATATATTTATTTTCTGGTTATTTTGAAATAGGTTATTTTATTTCCCAGCAAAAAATATACATGGTTTTAGCAGCACTATAGAACTAGAAGATGACTTTCATTGCTACTTGTATCCAGAGATGGGCCAACATTATTACCATTACATTTTAATTACAATTTCTTTATGTAATGGTAATGAAAGTTTTATCTTCATTCCTTTTATATAAAGTAATGGTTTGATTTTCATTTCCATTACTTTTTTGTAATATAATAAAAAAAATTCATTAATTGTAATGAAATGAAAAAAAAAATCATTACTTTACTAAAAGCGAAATACATTTGATTTTTCTATAGTCGCGCCTTTATTGGCAAAGTTATAAATTGTCATATAAAATATTGTGGTTGAGGAGCGCTTATGGGGCATTTTATACCTTAAGCCCCCCATACATTTGCAATGTTATGTCCAATGTAATGGCACAGTATTTTTCTCGTTTTGCCACACACCATACAATAAAATGCAACATATATGTAACAAAAGATCGCCACAATATTTTATGCAATATATGAATTCAACATAACCTCAAAATGCACACAAACATAAATAGCGCAAAATTAAAATTGCACAGTGCTGCCAATAGATTATACAATATTTCAAGTTGTCCAATAAAAATCAAAAGTGTTTTGATTCACTACATAATATTGCTCAACCTTCAATTTAATACATACACGGTCAATATGCTTGCAACACTTGGAAAGTTGTACCATAATATTGCAAATGTATGGCCCGCTTTAAGCCCTCGAAATTTTAGCTTATTCAATATTTGAGCTTTAAGCGATGAATCAGCATACCATGAATTCAAATTAAAGCAGACGAAAAAAGAAAAATGGTTATCTTTGTATAAAAGTAACGGTTTCATTACAAGTACTTGAATGTAATGGAAATTAAAAATATTTCATTACAATTACGTATATGTTATGGTAATGAAAGTGCTTGTATCTTTAGCTTACAAGCAGAAACACAAAAATGTCTATTTTTGCTGGGTTGATATTAATTATCACTACAAACAAATTCAAAAGCACGAAAAAAATTAAGCAAATACCTAAAAACGCGTGAAAAACAGTCATTCATTAATCCCAGTGTAGAAAATCATTACCAGATATGTGGTTATGTAACATACCTGGTAATTGTAACTACTTACTTTTATTATTACATTTCTTATTACCTTTATATGGCGATGTCGCGAAAAATAATGAGTTACACACCAGCATACGAAAAATCAAAAAATATGTCGTTACCTATGTGCTTACCAGTGTTGATCAAAATAATGATTCTAAAAATAGATTTTCAAAAAAATAAGTTTTATAAAAAAAAATAGTTTTTTAATGTAAAATTTTTTTAAATAAAATTTTCTCGTGCGGAGAATCGAACCTGGGACTCCAGACTGTCAGTCTATAGCTGTACCATCTGAGATATCTCGACATATAATATTTGGTAGATAAAAACATAATTGACTTGCTGCGCACAAGCCAGCTTACTCTCCAACATACAAAAAATCAAAAATATGTGGTTACATATATCATTACTAGTGTTGAAAAAATATTGTGCCTAAAAATAGATTTCAAAAAAATTAATAAAAAAAATCTAGAACATTACTTTTTTTAAAAATAATGATACAAATAAGTCATTATTGGTAATACATTATTTTTTATTTTGAAATAATGAAAAAAGTAAGTATTTATTAGTAACTCATTATTATATATTTTAAAATAATGCAAAAAGAAAGTCGGTGTCATTACTGGTAGTCCAAAAAATAATGACATGTCATTACCGTTTCTATACTGGGATGTTAATGTTAAAATTAATCCAATTGAATTAATTTGATGCAATTGAATTAATACGATCCAGGGTTGGCAGGCAATACCGCTAAAATACCGTTATCGATTTAAAACCCTTTCACCGTTACACCTAAAATACCCTTACCGAAATAAACGAAATACCGTTATCCTTAAAATACCGTTACCGAAATAACTGAAATACCGTTATCCTTAAAATACCGATACCGAAATAAATGAAATATCGATACCCTTAAAATACCGTTACCGAAATAAATGAAATACCGATACATATTATAAGCTTTAAATTCAATGCTGGTAGTTTTAATAACTAAAATTATTATCGACAAATTTTTTTGTAGAAAAAAAAACTGAAAATTATTACAAAGTCAAAAAACTTGCATTTTTATATAATTAATAAATACCGGTAAAATACCGGTAACTACCATTAAAAATAACGGTATCGGTAACGATAACGGTATTTGAACAATTTTTTAGAGGTATTGGTAACGGTAACGGTATTCAATTTGAAACGGTATTTTAGCGATAACGGTATTATACCGATAACGGTAACCAACCTTGGAAAAAATTCATAACAATGAATTTTCATTCAGTTACTGAATTTTTTCAATAAATCAATGAAGCCATTTTAATGAAATCGATTCATTAATGCTATGAACGAAAATTCTATCAGTGCAGTCTGATTTAAAGCCAACTAATGTTTGGATCCGAAATTTTGAATGGGTTAAAACAGACTTGTGTCAAAATTTTCTATAAAATCATAAAAGTGAAAATCGAAAATATAGCCCATATGGGCAATAGGTCCAAATATGGGCCGATCCTATTTAGAATCAATAGGCTTTTTCCTTGGGACCATGTGAGTCAACGAACCAAATTTCATTGAAATATCATGCAGCGTGTAACCAAGCCAATTTTGGGGGGACCCTTATATGGGCACTAGGTCTAAACATATACCGATTTTAACCAAAATCAATAGGCTTCGTCCTTGGGCCGACATAGGTCTGTGTACCTAATTTCATTAAAATATCTTCGTATTTGCGACCTGCAGCGTGTAAAAAAGAAAATTTTGGGGGGTACCCTTATATGGGCACTAGGTCTAAACATGGACCGATGTCAACAAAAATCAATAGGCATTGTCCTTGGGCCGATATAGGTCTCCGTACTAAATTTCATTAAAATATCTTCGTATTTGCGACATGCAGCGTGTAAATAAGCCAATTTTGGGGGGTACCCTTATATGGGCACTAGGTCTAAACATGGACCGATTGCAACCAAAATTAATAGGCTCCGTTCTTGTGCCGACATAGGTCTGTGTTCCTAATGTCATTGAAATATCTTCGTATTTGTGACCTGCAGCGTGTAAAAAAGAAAATTTTGGGGGGTACCCTTATATGGGCACTAGGTCTAAACATGGACCGATTTCAACCAAAATCAATAGGCGTCGTCCTTGGGCCGATATAGGTCTCCGTACCAAATTTCATTGAAATATCTTCGTATTCGCGACATGCAGCGTGTAAATAAGCCAATTTTGGGGGGTACCCTTATATGGGCACTAGATCTAAACATGGACCGATTGCAACCAAAATTAATAGGCTTCGTTCTTGGGCCGACATAGGTCTGTTTACCTAATTTCAGTGAAATATCTTCGTATTTGCGACCTGCAGCGTGTAAAAAAGAAAATTTTGGGGGGTACCTACCCTTATATGGGCACTAGGTCTAAACATGGACCGATTTTAACCAAAATCAATACGCGTCGTCCTTGGGCCGACGTAAGTCGGTGTACAAAATTTCATCAAAAGATGTGCCTTAATAATATCAGAAATAGTTTCTGGATTAAATTTTTTTCGTTTTGGTGTCCACTGGGCTTTTGTTTTGTTTATTCAGTTACTACTAATTTAAGGTTCAGAATGATTTTTTATTTTTTTTGGAAAGTTCTTTTTTAATGAAGGCCAGAAAAAAATTGAATCCAGAAACTATTTCTAGTTCTATTTCTGATATTATTAGAGTCAAATAAAATTTTGATATGAATTTTCAAGAGTTTTATGAATATTTGAAGAAATGCGACAGTACTATACTAATTCAAATTGGAAGCATTGAAAAACATTCATGAAACCCTTTACAATTCGTATCAACAAATTATAGAAATGTATATTCCTGCACTGAACCAAAAGCAGTAAGTGAAATCAACATAAATATTTTGTTACTTTTTGATGAAACAAATTGTTAAAACAATATCTTTTTTATTCAAATTAATATATGTTTTTTCAAATCAACTGTTTTGTTTTTTAAATGCACATACTTATTGTAAGCAAAAATACTCTACGAAGCAGTTGTTGTTTTGAAAATTTTTTGTGAAATAATTAACAAAATTGTATTTGTTAAGTCGAAAAAATTTTGTTGAAAAGTCAGTAAAGTTATTTTATATTAAAATTGTTCTTCAATTTGATAAAACGTATTAAATTTGTAGAAAAAATTTAGTGTGGTTAGTTTTGTCGGGTCATTCCTCATGTAAGCGTGTAATACTTAGTCGGAAATATTAAGAAATTAAATTTAGGGACTTGTTGCGACTTGTTCAGTGAATATTTATTAATTTTAGTTAATATAAATTTATATAATTTTATAGTTACGAGTATTACGTGAATTGTAAAATTTAATATAAAATGTATTCAATATAAAATGTATTTTAATTATTAAAAATATTAAATAAATTACATATTTCTGGACATGTGTTTCATCCCTACGGGGAAAGGGACCGGTCCCAGATGACACGCAGGATAAGTCCCAAGGAGGCGGAGACAGGTCGTTGATCGGTCTTTTTGTTTGAAAAAGACATATCACTTTAACATGGCGTTGTCATTTGAAATGACCAATTGCCACAGTTTAGACACCTTGTGACAGTAAGGTGGTGTGTCTAAAAATAGCTTTTCAAATAAACTAATAAAAAATTAAGAATTAAAAATAATCTACTTGGCGTCGAAGTAGGGCTCGATAACACAACCTCCTGCTTGAAAGACAAACGCTGTACCGTCTGAGCTAATGTTGCTTATGCGTGATGGCTGGTTGATCGTAAAGTTATATATTTTTCGTTTCTGTTCAAATAAAAAAGAAAAAACAAACACTACAAGCAAATAAAAAAAATGAAAAAGAAAAAAAAAATAGAAAAGAAAAAAACACTAACACACACACACACATATAGTGGAAGTGCCCGCAGTATGCCCCCATTGACCGGTCATGGGATAAGTCCTTTAATGGCAGTTGACTCGTTTTTTGCGTTGGCCATAATTAAATTAAAAAATCAATTAAAAATTAGAAAATTACCTCATAAACTCTGATAATATAAATAAAAATTTTAAAAATTGCACTTAAGTTAAAAAGTAAATTAAATGAAATACCAATTCCCGGGTAAAAATCTTAATATGGTGTCATATATAATTATATCTTATTTGATAAGTCCCCATATACAACGACATACAACTAGATCCGAAAAATGGGTCATCTACTTGTGTCTAATTATATCAAATTATATATAATTTGATACAGTTTGATCCGAGATTTGTCCATATCCACGACATCAAATTACATCTAATTCGTTATAAAAACATCTGATTTTATATAATTTTGTCTAATAGTAGGTATACTTTTTATGCATACAGTCTATTAAATTGTTATTGAAATTTCTTTAGCTTGAGCAATTTTAAAGGCCCAAATTTTATAACATAAAATAAAAAGTTTAATGCTTTTGTCTTCTAAATCGTACGCATCATTTTTTAATATAATTTTATATGCAAAAAAATCACGTGAAAATTATATGGCTGCACCCGGGTAAAAATTTTAATATGGTGTCTTATATAATTATATCTTATCTGATAAGTTCCCGAAATGGGTCATCTACATGTGTCTAATTATATCAAATTAGATATAATTTGGTGCAATTTGATCCGAGATTTGTCCATATCCAAGATTACAAATTATATATACTGCCATATAAATATATCTGACTTTATATAATTAAACCAGATAGTAGGTAGGCTTTTTATGACTGGAAGTTATGCTTAACACCTATTAAGTTGACAATTGAAATTTTAAACAATTTTAAAGGCCCAAATTTTATAAAAAATAACCCAATTTTTAAAAATTTTCATAAAAAAATTGGTTGTGTTTTATAAAAATGCATTTGAATGCTTTTGTCTTAGGAAACGTATGCATAACATTTTTAATATGAAATTATATATAAAAAAATAACTTAATTTGTTTATGGAGCCTTATATGGTTATATGTGAAGCCATGTTAATTTAAATCTTAATTTACAGATAACTAAAATTTATGTTGAACTATATATTAGTTTGTATAGGATTATATATAAAGTTATATAAAATTACAAAAAAATATTTATAGTATGGCGTCACATACATTTTTATGTAACTTTGCATGGAACCATATATAATCATATCGATCACTACATATATTTTTATTAATTTCATATGGCTTATGTAGTTATATATGGAGTAAGATTTGGGGACATATACTAGTATCAATTACCATATAAAAAATTTGTTCAAAAAATAATATCAGATGTAGTTGTATATATTGATATGTGTCTTAATTTGACTCCATTCATAGCCAGATATAGCACAATCACATTATATATGACCATATATAACTATTTTTACCCGGGAATTGTTAAAACTAAAACAGCTTTAACACTAAAAAACGTTCAAAATACAAAACTTAAAATTTTTTAGCAAACAATTATAAAAATTTTAAATACCCGGGTAAAAGTCTTAATATGGTGTCATATATAATTATATCTTATTTGATAAGTCCCCATATACAACCACATACATCTTGATCCGAAAAATGGGTCATCTACATGTATCTAATTATATAAAACTGGATATAATTTGATACAGTTTGATCCGAGATTTGTCCATATCCAGGACATCATATTATATCTAGTTCGATATAAAAATATCTGATTTTATATAATTTTGTCTGATAGTAGGTATACTTTTTATGCATAACAGCTATTAAATTGAGATTGAAATTTGTATAGTTTGAACAATTTTAAAGGCCAAAATTTTAGAACATAAAATAAAAATTTAGTTGAATGCTTTTGTCTTCTAAATCGTACGCATCATTTTTAACATGATTTTACATGAAAAAAAATCACGTGAAAATTATTTGGCTATGGAGTAATTAACTCTTAATTTGCAGACGGGAAAATAATATATTTTTCCCGGGAAAGCGGGAAATTTTAAAAATATTAAATTTTTTAAATTGTTTTTGTTTGGAATAGGATTTTTTAATTTTAGTCATAAAAACATTTTAAATACCAAAACAAAAATGTCATTGTTAAAATCTTTTAAAAGGGAATCAATTTATTTGACACAAAAAAAATATTTGCCAAGTAATTAGGAGCATTCCAACTAATAAAGATTTTTCGCATAACTTATTAAAATTTAAGTAGTAAAATCAAAAACTTGGTAAAATGTTAAAAAGAAATATGAAAAAAAAAGTTTTGTTTCTTACAAATAATCGCCCTTCAATATATATACAATTTTTCAAATGTATATTTTAGTTAAAGTCGACTTTAGTTATAATATTGGGTATTGTTTGGATCCGAAATTCGAATGGGTTAAAATGGGGCTTGTGTCAAAATTTTCTATAATGTGAGTCAGCGCACCAAATTTCATTAAAAAATATCTTAATATTTGCGACCTGCAGTTCGTTACCAAGCCAATTTTGGGGGGACCCTTATATGGGCACTAGTTCTAAACATGGTCCGATGTTCACCAAAATCAATAGGCTTCGTCCTTGGGCCAACATAGGTCTATGTAACAAATTTTATCAAAATATCTTAATATTTGCGACCTGCAGCGTATAAACAATATAATTTTGGTGGGACCCTTATATGGGCACTAGGTCTAAACATGGACCGATGTTCACCAAAATCAATAGGCTTCGTCCATGGGCCAACATAGGTCTATGTACCAAATTTCATCAAAATATCTTAATATTTGCGACCTGCAGCGTGTAACCAAGCCAATTTTGGGGGGACCCTAATATGGGCACTAGGTCTAAACATGGACCGGTGTTAACTAAAATCAATAGGCTTCGTCCTTGGGCCGACATAAGTCGGTGTACCAAATTTCATCAAAATATGTTAATATTTACGACCTGTAGAGTGCGCACAAAAATGCATGGATAGACAGACGGACGGACGGACATCGTTAAATCGAAATAAAAAAAATTCTGAGCCGATCGGTATACTATAAGGTGAGTGTATGACCAATATTTTTTGGTGTTACAAACATCAGCAGAAACTTATAATACCCTCTCCACGTAGTGGTGTAGGGTATAAAAAGCTCGTTAATTTTCAGAAAACAGTACCTACTGGCAAAGCACGTTTTAAGTAGTACCGGCAGTGCTCTCCCAGTACAATTTTTTTTGTAACGTCGGCAATTTCTACCTGGGTAGGAGCATTTCAACTAATAAAAATTTTTCCGATAACTTATTCAAAATTTAGGTAGTAAAACCTAAAAACTTGGTAAAATGTTTAAAAGAAATATGAAAAAAAAGTTTTGTTTCTTACAAATAACCGCCCTTACTATCTAAATTTTTCAAATGTATATTTTAGTTAAAGTCGACTTTAGTTAAAATATTGGGTGGCAGTATACCCTGACTTGGTTTATTTTTGGAGCATTCTGTATGGTTAATTTATTTTCAACCAATCAAAATGTTTGAAAATATAAATATTTTCAAACATAAAATGAACAAAACCGTATGATTAAAAATAAAGTCGACTTTAAATTTAAAATAATCCTTTATTTTATGGGCCAATAATTTTATAAGTAACGTTTTCATTAATAAATGTGATATTTTCAAGTAAGTTTACTTTATTTTAATACACCAGCTTTTAAACTAATATATTCTTTTATATTAAAGAATAAAATGTAAGGAGTATGGAAATACTTCACAAAAAAGGACAATGCAGCGCAGTGCAATATTTGCCCTAAAAGACTAATGGTTAACGGAAATATCTGAATTTGGTAATCCGACACTTAAATTTGGTTCCCAAAAAAAAAAAAAAATTATGGTCATGCAACTTCTCTTGAAGAAAACAACAAAAAGAATAACGTTCTAGCTAAAATTAGCAAAGTACCCGAAGAAAAAAGTGTAAGCTGAGGCATTGAACGTTTTATGGTAGGGCAAACATTTCCTAAAATGGTATCCAAATTAGCCGCAGTTGACGGAATGTCAATCCGCACCATAACTAATTCTTCGTTTATTCGAGAATTAGTTATATTATATATTTTATATAGTTTTATTATTATAAAAACTTATAATAAAAACCTGGCATTGCCAAAAACTTAAACCGATGTAAAGAACATTATATTAAATTAATACAATCATGTAAAAAATATCATAATAAAAGAAATATCCAGCAATATTTCTAACAATAGGAGATTTACTATAATCTTAGATAAATGGACAAGAATATCATAAAAGAGATATTAGAACATATGTATAAACGGAAATAATTCATTTTATAACCTGGGGTTGGTTTATATATCAGGAAGCTGTAATGCTGATGAAATAAGAAGAATTGTAGAAATAAGACTAGAAGAGTTTTATTTGTCTTTGGAAAATAACATTGTGGCCACCATATCTAATGGGCCAAATCTGATGAAAAGGTTTGTTTCCGACAGTCCAGCAGTGGTTGTTTTCTGCTGAAATCATGCAATTCATTTGGCAGTGCTTAGAGTAATTTATGTGAAAAAATTAAATGTTCGACATTCTGATAGTTTTACTTTGAATTCTCACTACACAGACTGAATTTGTACTGAAATAGTGTTTTTTTAAAAAAAATTATTTATATAGGTGGTTTCATTAACAATTTTGTTCAAAAATATTTCCCGGGACTTTTTTATTCCCGTTTCCCGGGAAATAAAAAAGTCCGGGAAATCCCAAACCCTAATGACGACACATACATTGTTATATAACTTAGTATCGAACCATATATATATATTATATGGCTTATGTAGTTATATGTGGAGTCAGATTTGGGGGTATGTGATAACATCATTTACCATACAAAAAATTAGTTGAGAAAATAATATCAGATGTAGTTGTATATAATGATATGTGTCTTAAAGTGAATTCATTCATTGTCAGATATAACCCAATCACATTATATATGACAATATATAACTATTTTTACTCAGGTAAGAGCTAAAATAAGCAAATCGTAAAAAATAAAGTTCAAAATAAATAAAAGAGTAAAATAAATAAAAAAATATTTTAAATGAGTAAAAAGGTTAAAGTCGGGCATGCCGACTATACAATACCCTACACCACTCTGGTGTATTGTTTGGATCCGAAATTCGAATGGGTTAAAATGGGGCTTGTGTCAAAATTTTCTATAATGTGAGTCAGCGCACCAAATTTCATTAAAATATCTTAATATTTGCGACCTGCAGTTTGTAACCAAGCCAATTTTGGGGGGACCCTTATATGGGCACTAGTTCTAAACATGGACCGATGTTCACCAAAATCAATAGGCTTCGTCCTTGGGCCAACATAGGTCTATGTACCAAATTTCATCAAAATATCTTAATATTTGCGACCTGCAGCGTATAAACAGTATAATTTTGGGGGGACCCTTATATGGGCACTAGTTCTAAACATGGACCGATGTTCACCAAAATCAATAGGCTGCGTTATTGGGCTAACATAGGTCTGTGTACCAAATTTCGTCAAAATATCTTAATATTTACGACCTGCAGCGTATAAACAATATAATTTCGGTAGGACCCTTATATGGGCACTAGGTCTAAACATGGGCCGATGTTCACCAAAATCAAACTTGTTCGTCCTTGGGCCAACATAGGTCTGCGTACCAAATTTCATCAAAATATCTTAATATTTGCGACCTGTAGAGTGCGCACAAGATTGCATGGACAGACAGACGGACGGACGGACAGACGGACATCGTTAAATCGAAATAAAAAAAAATCTGAACCGATCGGTATACTATAAGGTGGGTCTACGACCAATATTTTTTGGTGTTACAAACATCAGCACAAACTTATAATACCCTGACGACATAGTGGTGTAGGGTATAAAAATATGCCGCGAATTTTATTTTTTATTTCGGTATCGGTCAAGTTTTTTAAAACCAACAGTGAAAGTAACGAATCAGAAAATACTTGGAAAATTAATTCATTCTATTTGGTTCATATTTGTACTAATTTAGTAATATGTTTTGGGTTGACCGGTCACGGGATAGGTCCTTGGAGGGCAATTGACTCCTCATTCCCCGTAGGGATGTGTTTAAGGAATTGAGTTTTGAGTGTGTACATAAGTATTATTATTTCAATCTTATATTTCATTATTTTTATATTTTATCAAATTAAATAATTTTGTTTAGACCTTATATTGATAAAATATAATAAATAATAAAATATAAATCTATAAAATATTAATCTAAAATATATTAATCAATCGATAAAATATGAATTAATTGAACAAAACGCATTGTTGAATTGAATAAAATGTATTGCTAAAACAACAAAATAGTTATTCTATTTGATGAAATATAACTGTTGGCGTAACTAATTTTTGTTAATATATTTGACAATATTTTGTCAAAATAACACCACATCAAATAGTCAAACGTCAAAATGTAAATTTACTAAACAATATGTTAAAGCGACGATAGGTTTTGTTGGTTGTATAGTGATCACTAGGGCAAGGAATTTCATGCACATAAAAATGGAAAATATGCGGCTAAAAAGGAAAAATATACATTAAAAATATAAGAAATATGCACTAAAGACTAGGGATGCCGAACGGGACTGGTTTTTACAAATCCCGGGATTCGGGATTTTGAAAATTTAAATCCCGGGATCCCGGGATTTTTCGGGATCCCGGGATTTATCGGGATCCCGGGATTTTTCGGGATTTCGGGATTTTTCGGGGTTTCGGGATTTTCTTGTTTCGTCATATTTTTAATTTTAAAAGTAAATAGCTGAAATAAACCCTAAAAATTTAAATAATTCATTATAAATCTACTTATTATTTCTTGTAGTATGAAGAAATAAACAAATTAAGCCGGATTCACAATGCTGGAGTACTCCACGCTGCAGAGTTGAGGGTGTAAAATAGAGATAGCATGATACAAAAAATATATAAGTGCAAAAAAGAAAGGAACAAAATCCACTCAGAGTGAAGTACTACAGCATTGTGAATCTGACTTTAAACAGAAACTACACTTATAGAAATAAGTATGTAAAAATAGCAGAAAAAGCTACCAAAAATTAGCAAAAAAGGTTCCGCGATTAAAACTACTGAAATCAACGGAACTTGTTTACTAAATAATTGTTAAATTTCCGAAATATAAGAAATATACTAATGACTTAAATTTAAGCAAATTGCAGTTTACCTCTGAAGAAACTTTTTAACCAAAAGTAGCTAAAACACTGCTATATCTACAAATTTTTAGTTATATTTGGCTAAAATTAATTGAATGCAAATACAAACTACTCTGCTGAAATCATCAGAAATATTTAGTGACTATTAGTTTTTTTTTAAATCAACTAACAAAAAATATTAAGCACATACCTCTGATGATTTCCGAAAAGCAGATTGTTAGATTTTTTAATTTAACAAAAATTTGCTGTTTTTAGTCGACAAAATTATTTTGCATGAAGTTATGATTTTAGCAAATCATCAATAAAATAAATAAAAACATGTCCGTTAAAGCTAAATTACGATTTTCAAAAGTTTCACAACTGAATAGAAGTTTTTAAATTATTATAAGGTTTTTATTCAGATTTATTTAATCTCTAATCTATTTTAATCTATTATTTATGAATGGGAAAAATTAGTTCTTTAATAACATTTAATAAGATATTAGATTTATGTGATTTAGGTCGAATATAACAATGAAAACAAATAAAAAAAGAGATAAAATATGCCAAATAATAAAATCGGAAATCCCGGGATTTTTTCAAGACCAATCCCGGGATTTCGGGATTTCTAAATCCCGAAAATCCCGGGATTTTCGGGATCGGGATTTCGGGATCGGTATCCCTACTAAAGACTAATATTTTTGCAAAACTACTGCACTTTAAAACTTAAAAATATATTTAAGTTAGTTATTTTGCAAACAGACACAGAACTCGAAGATTTTCCATAGGTCAATAAGGTTTTTAAGAATAATTATTTTGATTGAATCAAAATATGAAAATATCAATTTTTATATTTTTTTACAAAATAAATAATGCTCCTAAGAATGAAAAATATGCATTAAAAAACACAAAATATGCATTAAAAAGGCACCAAATATGCATTTAAAGCCAAAATATGCAAAAACATGCATTTTTGACAAAATATGCAAGAATATGCAACTACAAATCGATGCCATTTTGTTCTAAATTTGATGATTAGTTTTGGACTATCTAGGATCGTGATGGCTTGCCTCCAAATAAAACAATTTTGGACTTGTTTGTCCAAAGAAAATATCTTAATTTTTTAGCTGGATAGTAAAAATGGTCTTTAGCGGCACATTTCGGGGACTACATGCGTTTAAGTTGCTATCTCACATTCTCCCAAGAAAAGTTTCAATACTTACTGTTAAATTTATATCCTTCTTAAGCCCTAAAGCTAGCATAAATGAGTCTTTATTGCATTGCCCGAACAAACGCTTAACTGTTAATGGTGACGCTATTTTTTTCACCGGCACTGTATGTATTTCGTCTACAATACACATCTCATTTTTATGGTGGTGTTAATGAGTATGTGATGTCTTTACTTCTTGTTCACGAAACAGGAATGGAAAATGAGTTTTTAGATTTTGTATCAACCAGACAAATAAAATGTACTTTTTCGACCCTCATGCGGAAAATATTGCTTTAAGTACAAAAAATTTTATTTTCCCGGCCTTCAATTTGTTTTTAATATAAAGCGGTGTTTGTGCGATCCAGGTCAAACTTGCAGGACTATTGCTCTATACAAAACAAAGACTTGCCAACTTTGCCAAAAATAACCATAGTTTAGTACTTTCCCATATTTTAAATGTCAAATTCATATAAAAAACAAATGCCTTCAGAAAAGAGTAAAACATTTTTCACTTTTAAAAAAATAGTCGAAAGAGGCGGGCCATTTGGGCATGATACTCACTACATACCCGTAAATTATCGAATTTCATTTTTTAAGCCCGATAGAACTTGAAATTGTAAAAAATAACACAAAAAATTAAATTGTAATCAAAATTTTTTTTTTATTGGAAAGATCAATACGTGACATTAACATTTGAAAATGATTTCGGGCATATGGGCACCGCGGCTGTTCTTGACGAAGCGCATTCTGGACGTCCAATTTTGGGCCACTTTTTCGAGCACTGCTGGCCGTATGTCACGAATAACACGAACAATGCTGTCCTCCAAGGCATCAATTGTTGCTGGTTTATCAGCATAAACCAGTGACTTCACGTAGCCCCACAGGAAATAATCGAGAGGTGTCAAATCGCACGACCTTGGAGGCCAATTGACAGGTCCATTTCTCGAAATCAACTTATCGCCAAATTTTGATTTCAATAAGTCGATGGTTGCGTTCGCCGTATGGCACGTAGCGCCATCCTGTTGAAACCACATCTCCTCCGGATCAATGTCATCCATATTTTCAAACAAAAAATCATTGATCATGGTGCGGTAACGATCTCCATTGACCGTAACGCGAGCTCCGGCCTCATTTTTGAAGAAATAAGGTCCGATGATGCCACCAGCGTGAAAACCGCACCAAACGGTGCATTTTTCTGGATGTAATGGAGTCTGTAGGGTCTCTTGTGGATTGGTCTCACTCCATATGCGGCAATTTTGCTTATTAACAAACCCGTTAAGCCAAAAATGCGCCTCATCGCTGAACACAATTTTGCGTCTATAAGTTGCGCGAATCGACGACTGATTTTCAAAGTAAATTTGGATAATTTCGTAGCGTTGTTCAAGCGTGAGTCTATTCATGATGATTTGTCAGAGTATACTGAAACAAATAAAAAAAAATGTTTCATCAAAATTTAATTTTTTGTGTTACTTTTTACAATTTAAAGTTCTATCTAGCTTAAAAAAACACCCTTTAGTAGCACTCAAACGATGCTTATTGATAGGCTGATTACGGGAAAAATTTTTTTAGTTTAAAAAAGTTTCGCTTTTTTTTCTTTTTAGCAACATTGGACTCAAAAGTTGACATTTAAAGTAGAGATGGGCGCGTGAGTGAATTTTGACTCACGCTCACGCACGCTCACGAAAGAAAAATAATAATCACGCACGACTCATGCACAGACATTTTTTTATAATCACGCTCACTTGATTAATTTTAATTTGAATCACGCTCACGAAATACTCACGAAAAATATGAAATTTGTTTTTTATCTTAATTACACAGTACAACCAAATAAGAAAAATTTGATGCATCGGGATTGCGACACATCATTTGTAATAGACCTTAAGATGTACATCACGGATATGGCCTTAGAATTTTAAAGTTACCCAGCAAAAAAAGAGATGCCGAAGCAGTAGAAAAAGCACTACAATTGATGATCTAGATGTACTTCTTTTTTAACATAAACACTAATGATTTTAACATTGAATTGTCATAGGAGAGGAGTACTCCCACTTCACATTTTTTCAGTACTTTTTGAACGAGTGCAAAGGAAGCTCTTTTCACCAAATAAAAGTTAAAAAAAAATTCTTCACAAAAAAAATTCTATTTGTTTTTTCAAAATCACATAAATATTTCGGCTGGAAAAGTTCATGGGATGTTGAGAAACCTGTGAGCTGTTAAAGCGCCGACGCCATTTAAAATACGTATGCTCCTGGCAAAAACATATCTAATACCTGTTTTGCTATATGGATGTGAAATATTTGCAAATTGTGACACCACTGATTACTATCGACTTCGAGTCACATATAATAATATAGCCAGATATGTATTTAATCGCAGTAGAAGGGATAATATATCATCGTTCACATATCAGTTGCATAATGTTTGTTTTAAAGACTTACTAAAGTATAAAAGCCTTTTGATGATGCATAAGCTGATATATTCAAAGGAACCTGAATATCTCTATAGAAGAATTACTTTTGCCAAATCTCCACGTGGAAGAGGCCTGATCTCACAAAAATATAAATACGTTTTAGCTACAAGACAATTTTTTAATTTCACAATCGGTCTTTGGAATGACTTACCATCAAATATTCAATTGGTTAGCAACACAATACGCTTTAAAATGGAACTATTAAATTTGTTTAAAATGTATTAAATGTTTTTCAATTTTATAATGTTTATTTTAATTTATATGTATGTTCGTGCAATTTAAATTTCACTATGTTATTTTTAAGTTTTTTAATTTATAATTAATATCAATTTATAAATTGTATTTGAATTTGACAAAACATTTACTTGAAAGTTTTACGTGCTATCACTGTAATTTATAAGATTTATTCTTGTTGTGATAGTTTGAATCAATAAACTAAACTAAACTAAAAAAAAAAAAAAGTTTTTTTATTGCCGCCACCGGGTATCGAACTTGCGACCTAACGATTGCTAGTCTAGCGCTCTACCACTGAGCTATTCTTTGATATGAAAGTTGATGCGCAAAAAAACACCACTTTGTTACTGATATTGTTCCTTATTCTCTTCAATAAAAGTACTTATTAAACAAGTGTAAAATGTGCACTCCAATTCAATATTGTTTTCAGTACTATTTTTACAGGTGCATAAAAAGCAATTTCTCATCATTTTTTTATATATATTAGGGTGACTTACCTTATATGGACGAAAAAAAATGTCGACCTGTGACCCCCCCCTAGAAATGTGCCTTTGGGTATAAAAGTACACCATGCCAAAACTTAAGGTGATCCGATAACGGGAACACGTGTCGCATCGGCCCTGAGTTTGAAATACGAAAAAATCACTTTTTTGGTTTTCTTTCAAAATACTGGCTCTTTAATAACCGTATTTTTGAAAAATGTAAATAGAATCATAATCTAGACTGCATAACATTTCTGGTAATGTATAAAAATTAAAAATCGGTTGGAAAATATTTTAGTAATTTCAATTTTCTCAGACCATTGTAAGGTTAAAATGAGATAAATTATGAAAATCGTAGAAAATAAAATATTTCTTTTAAAAATTTACAATGTTATACTCTAGTTTCATTTCTTAGATCCACAAATATTCATATATAAATTTTTGTCTTTCTTGGCTTATTATAACCTAGTCCCAGGTATGGCCAAAGATGGGATTTGTTTTTTTTTATAAATTTGCAAAAATCTATTTTTGAGTTTTTTAAAATTTTATTCAACAAAATATAACTTCCAACTTAACAGTGACGGCGTTTTAAATTTACAAATTTTAGAGAAAAGTCTGATTTTGGGCAATAATTTAGGTAATAGTATTAATTTTTGTGTTTCTAGCTAGCTGGAACAAAATCACTTCCGATTTCCTTTAATCCTGACATAAGAGATTGTTTTCCGAAAATTTTGTAAAAGTCCGACAATGTTAACCCTTTCTTTACCAAAGTCAAAAGTGAAATTTTGAAATTTTTCGATTTTTCCTGCAAGTTTATCAAAACAATATGTTGTTTCTTGCGGAATTTGGTAAAAGTTGTTCAAATAAGTCAGTTAACACCAAATTTAATACATAGTAATAAACACTTACAAATTGACCCTTATAGGCACATAGGGTCAAAATTACCCCAAATTTTTGAAATGTAAAAAAGTGTCATGTGACATGAAAATTTATATAAAAATCTTTACTTAAGCATTTTCTAGAAAGAAAAAAAATCTATATCTTAATATTTGCGACCTGTAGAGTGCGCACAAGATTGCATGGACAGACAGACGGACGGACGGACGGACGGACGGACAGACGGACATCGTTAAATCGAAATAAAAAAAAATCTGAACCGATCGGTATACTATAAGGTGGGTCTACGACCAATATTTTTTGGTGTTACAAACATCAGCACAAACTTATAATACCCTGACGACATAGTGGTGTAGGGTATAAAAATATGCCGCGAATTTTATTTTTTATTTCGGTATCGGTCAAGTTTTTTAAAACCAACAGTGAAAGTAACGAATCAGAAAATACTTGGAAAATTAATTCATTCTATTTGGTTCATATTTGTACTAATTTAGTAATATGTTTTGGGTTGACCGGTCACGGGATAGGTCCTTGGAGGGCAATTGACTCCTCATTCCCCGTAGGGATGTGTTTAAGGAATTGAGTTTTGAGTGTGTACATAAGTATTATTATTTCAATCTTATATTTCATTATTTTTATATTTTATCAAATTAAATAATTTTGTTTAGACCTTATATTGATAAAATATAATAAATAATAAAATATAAATCTATAAAATATTAATCTAAAATATATTAATCAATCGATAAAATATGAATTAATTGAACAAAACGCATTGTTGAATTGAATAAAATGTATTGCTAAAACAACAAAATAGTTATTCTATTTGATGAAATATAACTGTTGGCGTAACTAATTTTTGTTAATATATTTGACAATATTTTGTCAAAATAACACCACATCAAATAGTCAAACGTCAAAATGTAAATTTACTAAACAATATGTTAAAGCGACGATAGGTTTTGTTGGTTGTATAGTGATCACTAGGGCAAGGAATTTCATGCACATAAAAATGGAAAATATGCGGCTAAAAAGGAAAAATATACATTAAAAATATAAGAAATATGCACTAAAGACTAGGGATGCCAAACGGGACTGGTTTTTACAAATCCCGGGATTCGGGATTTTGAAAATTTAAATCCCGGGATCCCGGGATTTTTCGGGATCCCGGGATTTATCGGGATCCCGGGATTTTTCGGGATTTCGGGATTTTTCGGGGTTTCGGGATTTTCTTGTTTCGTCATATTTTTAATTTTAAAAGTAAATAGCTGAAATAAACCCTAAAAATTTAAATAATTCATTATAAATCTACTTATTATTTCTTGTAGTATGAAGAAATAAACAAATTAAGCCGGATTCACAATGCTGGAGTACTCCACGCTGCAGAGTTGAGGGTGTAAAATAGAGATAGCATGATACAAAAAATATATAAGTGCAAAAAAGAAAGGAACAAAATCCACTCAGAGTGAAGTACTACAGCATTGTGAATCTGACTTTAAACAGAAACTACACTTATAGAAATAAGTATGTAAAAATAGCAGAAAAAGCTACCAAAAATTAGCAAAAAAGGTTCCGCGATTAAAACTACTGAAATCAACGGAACTTGTTTACTAAATAATTGTTAAATTTCCGAAATATAAGAAATATACTAATGACTTAAATTTAAGCAAATTGCAGTTTACCTCTGAAGAAACTTTTTAACCAAAAGTAGCTAAAACACTGCTATATCTACAAATTTTTAGTTATATTTGGCTAAAATTAATTGAATGCAAATACAAACTACTCTGCTGAAATCATCAGAAATATTTAGTGACTATTAGTTTTTTTTTAAATCAACTAACAAAAAATATTAAGCACATACCTCTGATGATTTCCGAAAAGCAGATTGTTAGATTTTTTAATTTAACAAAAATTTGGTGTTTTTAGTCGACAAAATTATTTTGCATGAAGTTATGATTTTAGCAAATCATCAATAAAATAAATAAAAACATGTCCGTTAAAGCTAAATTACGATTTTCAAAAGTTTCACAACTGAATAGAAGTTTTTAAATTATTATAAGGTTTTTATTCAGATTTATTTAATCTCTAATCTATTTTAATCTATTATTTATGAATGGGAAAAATTAGTTCTTTAATAACATTTAATAAGATATTAGATTTATGTGATTTAGGTCGAATATAACAATGAAAACAAATAAAAAAAGAGATAAAATATGCCAAATAATAAAATCGGAAATCCCGGGATTTTTTCAAGACCAATCCCGGGATTTCGGGATTTCTAAATCCCGAAAATCCCGGGATTTTCGGGATCGGGATTTCGGGATCGGTATCCCTACTAAAGACTAATATTTTTGCAAAACTACTGCACTTTAAAACTTAAAAATATATTTAAGTTAGTTATTTTGCAAACAGACACAGAACTCGAAGATTTTCCATAGGTCAATAAGGTTTTTTTTAAGAATAATTATTTTGATTGAATCAAAATATGAAAATATCAATTTTTATATTTTTTTACAAAATAAATAATGCTCCTAAGAATGAAAAATATGCATTAAAAAACACAAAATATGCATTAAAAAGGCACCAAATATGCATTTAAAGCCAAAATATGCAAAAACATGCATTTTTGACAAAATATGCAAGAATATGCAACTACAAATCGATGCCATTTTGTTCTAAATTTGATGATTAGTTTTGGACTATCTAGGATCGTGATGGCTTGCCTCCAAATAAAACAATTTTGGACTTGTTTGTCCAAAGAAAATATCTTAATTTTTTAGCTGGATAGTAAAAATGGTCTTTAGCGGCACATTTCGGGGACTACATGCGTTTAAGTTGCTATCTCACATTCTCCCAAGAAAAGTTTCAATACTTACTGTTAAATTTATATCCTTCTTAAGCCCTAAAGCTAGCATAAATGAGTCTTTATTGCATTGCCCGAACAAACGCTTAACTGTTAATGGTGACGCTATTTTTTTCACCGGCACTGTATGTATTTCGTCTACAATACACATCTCATTTTTATGGTGGTGTTAATGAGTATGTGATGTCTTTACTTCTTGTTCACGAAACAGGAATGGAAAATGAGTTTTTAGATTTTGTATCAACCAGACAAATAAAATGTACTTTTTCGACCCTCATGCGGAAAATATTGCTTTAAGTACAAAAAATTTTATTTTCCCGGCCTTCAATTTGTTTTTAATATAAAGCGGTGTTTGTGCGATCCAGGTCAAACTTGCAGGACTATTGCTCTATACAAAACAAAGACTTGCCAACTTTGCCAAAAATAACCATAGTTTAGTACTTTCCCATATTTTAAATGTCAAATTCATATAAAAAACAAATGCCTTCAGAAAAGAGTAAAACATTTTTCACTTTTAAAAAAATAGTCGAAAGAGGCGGGCCATTTGGGCATGATACTCACTACATACCCGTAAATTATCGAATTTCATTTTTTAAGCCCGATAGAACTTGAAATTGTAAAAAATAACACAAAAAATTAAATTGTAATCAAAATTTTTTTTTTATTGGAAAGATCAATACGTGACATTAACATTTGAAAATGATTTCGGGCATATGGGCACCGCGGCTGTTCTTGACGAAGCGCATTCTGGACGTCCAATTTTGGGCCACTTTTTCGAGCACTGCTGGCCGTATGTCACGAATAACACGAACAATGCTGTCCTCCAAGGCATCAATTGTTGCTGGTTTATCAGCATAAACCAGTGACTTCACGTAGCCCCACAGGAAATAATCGAGAGGTGTCAAATCGCACGACCTTGGAGGCCAATTGACAGGTCCATTTCTCGAAATTAACTTATCGCCAAATTTTGATTTCAATAAGTCGATGGTTGCGTTCGCCGTATGGCACGTAGCGCCATCCTGTTGAAACCACATCTCCTCCGGATCAATGTCATCCATATTTTCAAACAAAAAATCATTGATCATGGTGCGGTAACGATCTCCATTGACCGTAACGCGAGCTCCGGCCTCATTTTTGAAGAAATAAGGTCCGATGATGCCACCAGCGTGAAAACCGCACCAAACGGTGCATTTTTCTGGATGTAATGGAGTCTGTAGGGTCTCTTGTGGATTGGTCTCACTCCATATGCGGCAATTTTGCTTATTAACAAACCCGTTAAGCCAAAAATGCGCCTCATCGCTGAACACAATTTTGCGTCTATAAGTTGCGCGAATCGACGACTGATTTTCAAAGTAAATTTGGATAATTTCGTAGCGTTGTTCAAGCGTGAGTCTATTCATGATGATTTGTCAGAGTATACTGAAACAAATAAAAAAAAATGTTTCATCAAAATTTAATTTTTTGTGTTACTTTTTACAATTTAAAGTTCTATCTAGCTTAAAAAAACACCCTTTAGTAGCACTCAAACGATGCTTATTGATAGGCTGATTACGGGAAAAATTTTTTTAGTTTAAAAAAGTTTCGCTTTTTTTTCTTTTTAGCAACATTGGACTCAAAAGTTGACATTTAAAGTAGAGATGGGCGCGTGAGTGAATTTTGACTCACGCTCACGCACGCTCACGAAAGAAAAATAATAATCACGCACGACTCATGCACAGACATTTTTTTATAATCACGCTCACTTGATTAATTTTAATTTGAATCACGCTCACGAAATACTCACGAAAAATATGAAATTTGTTTTTTATCTTAATTACACAGTACAACCAAATAAGAAAAATTTGATGCATCGGGATTGCGACACATCATTTGTAATAGACCTTAAGATGTACATCACGGATATGGCCTTAGAATTTTAAAGTTACCCAGCAAAAAAAGAGATGCCGAAGCAGTAGAAAAAGCACTACAATTGATGATCTAGATGTACTTCTTTTTTAACATAAACACTAATGATTTTAACATTGAATTGTCATAGGAGAGGAGTACTCCCACTTCACATTTTTTCAGTACTTTTTGAACGAGTGCAAAGGAAGCTCTTTTCACCAAATAAAAGTTAAAAAAAAATTCTTCACAAAAAAAATTCTATTTGTTTTTTCAAAATCACATAAATATTTCGGCTGGAAAAGTTCATGGGATGTTGAGAAACCTGTGAGCTGTTAAAGCGCCGACGCCATTTAAAATACGTATGCTCCTGGCAAAAACATATCTAATACCTGTTTTGCTATATGGATGTGAAATATTTGCAAATTGTGACACCACTGATTACTATCGACTTCGAGTCACATATAATAATATAGCCAGATATGTATTTAATCGCAGTAGAAGGGATAATATATCATCGTTCACATATCAGTTGCATAATGTTTGTTTTAAAGACTTACTAAAGTATAAAAGCCTTTTGATGATGCATAAGCTGATATATTCAAAGGAACCTGAATATCTCTATAGAAGAATTACTTTTGCCAAATCTCCACGTGGAAGAGGCCTGATCTCACAAAAATATAAATACGTTTTACCTACAAGACAATTTTTTAATTTCACAATCGGTCTTTGGAATGACTTACCATCAAATATTCAATTGGTTAGCAACACAATACGCTTTAAAATGGAACTATTAAATTTGTTTAAAATGTATTAAATGTTTTTCAATTTTATAATGTTTATTTTAATTTATATGTATGTTCGTGCAATTTAAATTTCACTATGTTATTTTTAAGTTTTTTAATTTATAATTAATATCAATTTATAAATTGTATTTGAATTTGACAAAACATTTACTTGAAAGTTTTACGTGCTATCACTGTAATTTATAAGATTTATTCTTGTTGTGATAGTTTGAATCAATAAACTAAACTAAACTAAAAAAAAAAAAAAAGTTTTTTTATTGCCGCCACCGGGTATCGAACTTGCGACCTAACGATTGCTAGTCTAGCGCTCTACCACTGAGCTATTCTTTGATATGAAAGTTGATGCGCAAAAAAACACCACTTTGTTACTGATATTGTTCCTTATTCTCTTCAATAAAAGTACTTATTAAACAAGTGTAAAATGTGCACTCCAATTCAATATTGTTTTCAGTACTATTTTTACAGGTGCATAAAAAGCAATTTCTCATCATTTTTTTATATATATTAGGGTGACTTACCTTATATGGACGAAAAAAAATGTCGACCTGTGACCCCCCCCTAGAAATGTGCCTTTGGGTATAAAAGTACACCATGCCAAAACTTAAGGTGATCCGATAACGGGAACACGTGTCGCATCGGCCCTGAGTTTGAAATACGAAAAAATCACTTTTTTGGTTTTCTTTCAAAATACTGGCTCTTTAATAACCGTATTTTTGAAAAATGTAAATAGAATCATAATCTAGACTGCATAACATTTCTGGTAATGTATAAAAATTAAAAATCGGTTGGAAAATATTTTAGTAATTTCAATTTTCTCAGACCATTGTAAGGTTAAAATGAGATAAATTATGAAAATCGTAGAAAATAAAATATTTCTTTTAAAAATTTACAATGTTATACTCTAGTTTCATTTCTTAGATCCACAAATATTCATATATAAATTTTTGTCTTTCTTGGCTTATTATAACCTAGTCCCAGGTATGGCCAAAGATGGGATTTGTTTTTTTTATAAATTTGCAAAAATCTATTTTTGAGTTTTTTAAAATTTTATTCAACAAAATATAACTTCCAACTTAACAGTGACGGCGTTTTAAATTTACAAATTTTAGAGAAAAGTCTGATTTTGGGCAATAATTTAGGTAATAGTATTAATTTTTGTGTTTCTAGCTAGCTGGAACAAAATCACTTCCGATTTCCTTTAATCCTGACATAAGAGATTGTTTTCCGAAAATTTTGTAAAAGTCCGACAATGTTAACCCTTTCTTTACCAAAGTCAAAAGTGAAATTTTGAAATTTTTCGATTTTTCCTGCAAGTTTATCAAAACAATATGTTGTTTCTTGCGGAATTTGGTAAAAGTTGTTCAAATAAGTCAGTTAACACCAAATTTAATACATAGTAATAAACACTTACAAATTGACCCTTATAGGCACATAGGGTCAAAATTACCCCAAATTTTTGAAATGTAAAAAAGTGTCATGTGACATGAAAATTTATATAAAAATCTTTACTTAAGCATTTTCTAGAAAGAAAAAAAATCTAAATTAACCTGTTTGAGGGCATGGTGTCAAAATGACCCATTTTTTATGTTAAATAACATTGGTTGGCTGAAAAATGTATTTAGAAACCATAAAAAAATCGAAATTACTCCTTTCTTCACATTTTTTAAACAACAATTTATGGTTTCTAAAAAATGCGTCAGTTTGACACCATGTTCACAGGCAGGTTAATTTATATTTTATTTTCTAGAAAATGCTTAGTTATAAGTTTTTATATCAATTTTCATGTCAAATTACACTTTTTTACATTTCAAAAATTTTGGGGTCATTTTGACCCCATGTGCCTATGTGGGTTAATTTCTAATTTTTTATTACTATGTATAAAATTTGGTGTTAACAGAGTTATTTGGACAACTTTTACCAAATTCCGCAAGAAACAACCATTGTTTTGTTATACTTCCAGGAAAATAGGAAAAATTTCAAAAATTTCACTTTTGACCTTGGTAAAGAAAGGGTAAACATTGTCGGAGCTTTACAAAATTTTCGGAAAATAATCTCTTGTATCAGGATTAAAGGAAATCGGAAGTGATTTTGTTCCAGTTAGCTAAAAACACAGAAATTAATACTATTATCTAAATTATTGGCCAAAATCACACTTTTCTCTAAAATTTTAAAATTTAAAACGACGTCACTGTTAAGTTAAAAGAGGGATATGTGTAATTTTCATTAGAATTATTTTCCAAGGTGTGTTTAATAAACCCCTATGCGTTGAGCACTTTTTTTTATATTTTGTTGAACAAAATTTTAAAAAATTCAAAAATAGATTTTTGCAAATTTATAAAAAAAAACAAATCCCATCTTTGGCCATACCTGGAACTAGGTTATCATAAGCAAAGAAAGACAAAAATTTATATATGAATATTTGTGGACCTTAGAAATGAAATGAGTATAACATTGCAAATTTTTTAAAGAAATATTTAATTTTTTACGATTTTCATAATTTATTTCATTTTAACCCTACAATGGTCTGAGGAAATTGCAATTATGTACTAAAATATTTTCCAACCGATTTTGGATTTTTATACATTACCAGAAATATAATTCAGTCTAGATTATGATTCTATTTACATTTTAAAAGATGTAAATATGAATGGAGGAAATGTTTAGTTGATCTGTTATTTAAGTAAATGAATGTTATTTTAGTTTGACTCTAGATCATAAATTAATATCGCTTTCTGTTTAAATTATTTTCAAATCAAAGAAGGATGATACAATTTTTAAAAGTAATCGCAAGTTGAAAAATAAGGTCCACCCTAATTTATATACATCCCAGTGTAGAAAAGGTAATGACATATCATTATTTTTTGGACTACCAGTAATGATACCCACTTACCTTCTGCATTATTTTAAAACATATAATAATGAGTTACTGATATTGACTTATTTTTATCATTATTTCAAACAGAAAATAATTTTCTAAACACTGGTAAGGATATACATATCGTTAGCTGAAATGCAAAACCACGTAACTAACATTTTTACTATTTTACAGGAGAAACAAAAAATGTTATATATTGAAAAATAAATGGAGTTTTGATAATCAAATACCGCAGATTTTCTAAATATAGACTGATTAATTCATTTCTGGAATAAAAGTAATAATTTATTAATGTTTCAAAGAGTTAAGTTAGTTATGCGCTTTTGAACTCGTATTTTCTTAAACAAAAACACGTAACTACAATGAATTTTTTTTAAGTTTCAAGGAAAATTTTGTTTTGCATTCATAAAATGTAGAATAAAAGAAGTTGTTCTCTTGTTATTTAATATATCGCTTTATATATTTATTATTTTTTTTTAAATATGAAAATAAAAAATGATTTACAAAAGCAAAAGATAATTAACAACAATAACTACAATACAAATAAAGGAAAAAATTAAACCTTTACTTCTCAAATGGAATTTCATTGTAATAATAATGACAATCGGGAGGAAGAAATGGTTTAAGGTCCTGAAGATGTTGCCATTTTTTGCTTGAAATTTTTATTCTTTGTAAATGCAACTTCAAAGTTTCAAACGCTTTTAATTTGTTTCCAATTCTTTGTGGAAATTCCTTAAACTCATCTGTTGCACTTAATTTAAAATAAATTACTCCAGAGGGATCATACGCTAATACACGAATCATATTGACTGTGGGATCTCCAAAAAAAAATTTATTATAATTAACAAAGTAAAAATTTCAAACTATAATCACTATAATTATGAGAAAATAGGACTACTAGGGGAGGGGAGCGTAGTAGCACTATCCGCTAGTGAAATATAAAAATTCAAATCCTACTATGAATAAATAAAATTCAATAGAAATAAATATGTGTTAGTTACAATTTTCAAGCAATAAGTATGTAGTTACGTGCTTTCGATTTTCACTAATAATATGTCTAATTTTTATTATATGACAGTAAAAATTGGAGAAGACGTGGAACTCGTTGATATGCATCATAATCGATCAAAAAACCGATTTTGAATTTTTAGTTAGTTACGTGGTTTTGCATTTCAGCTAACGATATGTCACATATTTTTTTGTTTTTTGTATGTTGGCGAGTAAGCTTACTTGTGTGCAGCAGGTCAATTATGTTTTTAGCTATTAAATATTACATGTCGATATAGCTCAGATGGTAGAGCTATTGACTGGCAATCTGTAGACCCAGGTTTGATTCCCGCACCAGCAAATTTTTTTGATGGCGATATCATATTTTAACCAATTTTAGAAAGAAATTTGGGCGCTTCGAAAATGATTTTTTTGATATGTCGTGGTGGAACTTGTTTTCCTCATGCCAAAAGCTATCGAAAAATCGATGGCACAATATCGGCAAATTTTTGTCCTTACAAATCGGCCACCCTACTATACATACATATATGCATTTAAAATTGAAATTTCTCTTTTTTCGTCAATAAATAATCTGCGATAAAAGGAATATCCAATATTTGAATTTGTACCTTTAGTAAACATCTCATGTTACTTAATTTATCAAAAAAAATTGCAATTTTAATTTTAAATTAAAGTTGACTAAAACTGGAAAAGATTGACTTTTTTTGATACCTAAAAATAGAGGAGTCTGTGACAAATCTTAAATTATAAAACTCAGATACATCCATTCAGAAATGTAAAACATATATTTTTTAAGCAATTTCAACGAAGTTTTAGATAATTAAAGTGCAAATTCCTAAGAAATAACGATTTTAAAAGATGCATGTTCAAAAATGTACTTTTTTTCTTTTTGCCATAGTAAATACATTTAAATTAATTTGAAATAAAAAAGCTGTAAAATTTGTATTTCAGATTGAATTTTCTGCAATTTTTGATGCAGTAGTTGTGATTCTTTTAATAAAATGAATTTAGTGGAATATGAATTTAAGTCGTGTGTTAAGATTTTGCAAATCCTATTAAGGGATTTTACTAGATTTGCAAAATAGGAAAATAAGTGTAGTTTTCAATTTAATTGCAATTATATCCTAGATCCTTTACTTAATCAAAATAAGTTTGTATGGTTCTAAAAGTCCAAAGTATATAATTTTAAACCATATTAAAAATTATCTGTGGTTTAGTCCGGTATATGAATAAAGAAGAAATTTTAAGAAATTTTAACAAAATTTTAAATTTTCTAATTTTGAAATTTGGTCTTAACATTCGTGATATTCATCCTAAAATCTATCCGAATTGATATGTGGCAAGCCCGATGCATTTTTAGGGTTGTACTGTGTTATTTAAGGAAACTTTCTTTATTGAATATTAGTTTTATTTATTTAGAATTAAAAATAGCTTAACTATAAAGAAATTTTGTTAAAAATTTAACTAATATGCAAATGATTGTGCAAATATAAATATTACTGACACTTTAGAAAATATATTATTTTCTATTGTTGATTATACTTCAATGGATGTCACTACATTGCTAGATCTGTCAAAACAACAGAGCAAATTGTGGTATTTTTTTTTTTTTTTTTTTCTTTGATATTTTAAATCATTAGAAACGCTCCTAGACGAGAACAAGAAATTCTCATTGAGTTTATACTTTAACTTAACAAATATTTCTAGAAATACCAAAAACGTCGCCCTGACGATTGCCTTATTCAAGAATAAAATT
Source organism: Leucophora obtusa (assembly GCA_949987735.1). NCBI lineage: Eukaryota > Metazoa > Arthropoda > Insecta > Diptera > Anthomyiidae > Leucophora > Leucophora obtusa. The sequence continues at coordinate 84,667,894 of OX465296.1, forward strand.
TGGATAGGGACATGCTTTTAACAGATTATTTTTCATAATTTGTTAATTAGGTTTTGGGATTTTAGCGCATTTAATTCCTTTAATTTAAGTTTATAAAATTCTTAAAAAACTTAAAAAATTCACCGTAAATCTTTCAATTTTATTCCAAATTTTTGTGGAGGAACAAAATTTTTCAATGTTTTGTATAAGAAGTCGATTTCTTCTTTACATAAGGATTCTGGCAGAAGTAGAAATCACCCGGTCGCTAGTTCCTGAACTGACTTTAATACACATTATTAGCCCACGAACGAAGCCTGTTGATTTTGGTTTGAATCGGTCCATGGTTGGACATAGTGACCATATAAAGGTCCCCCAGAATAGGATTTTCCCACGCTACAAGTCACAAATAGGAAGATATTTTAATGAAATTTGGTTCGCTGACTCCGTTCAAGGACAAAGCCTATTGATTCTAGATAAGTTGTGTCCATATTTGAACCTATAGCCCATATGGACTGTATTCCCGATTTTCCCTTAAATGCACCTAAAATTAGGTGAAACCAAAATTTCTTACCGTTACCCTGTTTTTTTTTATCATTTTATAGACAAATTTTGACACAAGTCCATTTCAACCCATTCGAATTTCGAATCGAAACATTCAACCATATTTATAGCTTTACCATACCATAGCTGTCAACCATACTGGAGTAGGGTATCATATTTTTCGTTTTAAATTAGTTAAGTTTTTAATTTTTGGTATATTTTTTTAAGTTTTTCTTCTTTGATCCCCGAAATCTGCCAAACGATAATTTAAAACTCTAATCAGTTATAAGAGAGTGAATAAGAAATAGCCTCCTTGATTAAATTTTTATTTAATAATTTTATTGCGCAGCGCAAACGAAATTGCAGTTTTTAAAGGAACGGCATTCACTAAAGGAGTAATTTAAATGGTGATTTCTAGGGCAAGGAATATCGTGTAATTAAAAATGGAAAATATGCGGCTAAAAAAGAAAAAATATGCATTAAAAATATAAGAAATATGCAAAAATATTTAAGTTAGATATTTTGCAAACAGACACAAAATTTGAAGATTTCCTATAGGTCAATAAGGTTTTTAAGAATGTTTAGTTTGATTGAATCAAAATATGAAATTTTATATTTTTTTACAAAATAAAAAATTTTCCTAAAAATGAAAAATATCCGAAAATACGCATTAAAAAGAACAAAATATGCATTAAAAAGGCACCAAATATGAATTTAAGGTCAAAATATGCAAAAGCATGTATTTTTGACAAAATATGCAAAAATATGCAACTACAAATCGATGCAATTTTGTTCCAAATTGATGATTCGGATAAATATTTAGTTCCTATTAGTTTTCGACTATCGAGAAGAAATATGCATTTGCATGGAATTCCGTGCCCTAACTAACTAAAAATTTTCGTGGTCTTTATGAAATCTCCACCGGAATTGGATTGGAAACGAATTCGAATCTCTAAACGGATTTATAAAAATTAACGGAAATGGCATTACAATGACGTCATAAAACTTTTAATATATTTAAGCTTTAAAATATTAAATCAAAACATATAGTAAATATATAACGCTTAAAATTTTTTATTAAAATTAATTAATGTAATGAAACCAATTTTAATTGGATTGGAAATTTCCTCATCAAATCCGTAGAGGATTTATAGAGCCGAATACCAGAAATTTCTGTTTCAAAATTTCCGTACAAAAAAAATTAGGAAATTTCCTACATTTTTCTTACGGAAATTTGCGATTGTTGAATTCTATAAATCAACTCTACGGATTTGATGAGGAAATTTCAGATCTCACTAAAATTTTTTTATTGAAATAACCTATTTTGACAGGCAATTTTTAAATATTGATTTGGTACTCATATTCATTAAATTTTCTGAAATATGAGGCCATTGTAATGCCATTTCCATTAATTTTTATAAATCCATTTATAAAATCCAATCAGTTTCCAAACTAATTCCGGCGCGGATTTTATAAAGACCACGTTGGTCAGTAATTTAAGTGCTTTTTGATAATTTAAAACACTAACTTATCACACAGTTCTCAATTTACTACTAATAGTATTACGAATTTTTACTAAAACTCAATTAAACAATTTTCAAACAAAATTCCTACTTAAGCAAAATTTGGTGCTTAATTCTGACTATAAAACTGTACCTATAGGTGCTATTTTGACTTTAACTTTAATTTGAATTTAAATTTGATTTTCAGCAAGGGCCGCATTTGCCCACCGTTGATATATACGAAGCTTTTTTTTTGTTATCGAATTAAAGAAATTGTTCATTTATGTCGTGAAGAAAACTTCAGTAGTTTATCGAAAAATTTCATTAAAACCCGTCCAGAAAAAATCTCTTTGTGTAGTGTCTTTCTTCGTTAAGCTATCGATATTTAACTTTGGAGCAAAATTGCGCAAAAATATTTTTATCCTAACATTATTTAAGATTTTAAAATCATCCTATTTGAAGATAATTATTTTAAAAGTGACAATGGGTCATATGAATAAAACTTAGCAATTACTTCGAAGTAATTACTTTGGGCTTAGGAATGTCTTTTAACTCCAAATTTACCAATTGGCTGGTAGAATATCATGAAATGTAAACGAAAATTAAAAAACTAAATTTCTAGTCTACTCCCAAGCAGACTAGATTTGTGAAGTAATTGCTTAAAAAACCCTGTATTTCCCCCTATTAGTAATATCTATTTTTTATTCATATGAGCCAATGGGTCATATGAATAAAACTTAGCAATTACTTCGAAGTAATTACTTTGGGCTTAGGAATGGCTTTTAACTTCAAATTTACCAATTGGCTGGTAGAATAGCATGAAATGTAAACGAAAATTAAAAAATTAAATTTCTAGTCTACTCCCAAGCAGACTAGATTTGTGAAGTAATTGCTTAAAAAACCCTGTATTTCCCCCTATTAGTAATATCTATTTTTTATTCATATGAGCCAATGTGTCATATGAATAAAACTTAGCAATTACTTCGAAGTAATTACTTTGGGCTTAACTCGAAATTTACCAATTGGCTGGTAGAATAGCATGAAATGTAAACGAAAATTATAAAATTAAATTTCTAGTCTACTCCCAAGCAAACTAGATTTGAAAAAATAGATATTACTAATAGGGGGAAATACAGGGTTTTTTAAGCAATTACTTCACAAATCTAGTCTACTTGGGAGTAGACTAGAAATTAAATTTTTTAATTTTCGTTTACATTTCATACCATTCTACCAGCTAATTGGTAAATTTGGAGTTAAAAGCCATTCCTAAGCCCAAAGTAATTACTTCGAAGTAATTGCTAAGTTTTATTCATATGACCCAATATCAGAAATACAAATTTACATAAATCAAAGTACCTAGAATTTAGTGTTTAAACCATATTCTCCTGAATTAAGAATAATTGTGCCACTTGTTTGAAACTTACATGATTTGTTACTGAGGGCCCTAGGAACACGAAACTGAAGTTGAAATTATTTTGTCATATATAGAGCCGTAGTTACTGCCTGTCGTCATATGACGACGCTAGGAGAATATGTGTACAATTATTACAAAAAAAATCCAAAAATTGTTTTTAGAATAACAGGAATATTTATTAAAAACTACATTTTTCCTATGGTTCCATTATGTCCTATGGTTCCATTAGGAACAAAGGGCCACAAAGGTATAGAAAATTAGCATTACTTTCCAAAATAAATTCAAATATACTTCAATTTCTTAAATAAACTAACATTATATCATTGAATAGCGAGAGAAAATAAAAATTATAACTCTCGTAAGTGGCATATATAAAAAGAACATCCAGCCTCGCATTTGGAACACTCTGCCCGACCTGTCGATTTGATATCGAGGCCTCCACATTGTATTTGCTTATCGTTGTGGCTATTTTTTAGGAAGTGTTCTATTCGACCATAACGTAAAGTATCTACTATGGGAAGTTTAAGGCTATTTTCCCGTCGATCCGGGTAGATTCCATACTGAGGTAAGGTACGAAGCTCCAAACCTTGTCAAAGACAGCCCAAAATGACTATATTAAAAAAAAACAAATAAAAATTTTGTACATTTTGTACACATATTCTCCTAGCGTCATCATATGACGACACCCAAATTCATTAAATTATATAATATTTCCAAATTGCGATGGGGACATTGTAGTTTTACCAATATGGAGCAAATCAAGGCTTTACGAAAAACCAAACAAGAAAATAATATTAATGTAACAAATTTCAAAGAAATCATAACTTTTGCAGTTTTGGAATTTTTGTGATTTTCGGTCATTCACTGTGTCCAGAAACAATAACCAAAGTGGATAAAATAAACACAGAATGAATATTAGACATTTTTTGTTTAAAAAACTCTTAACAGAAGTCCTTCCATATTTAAGGTAACGGTATTATGCACATTTAAAAATAGGCCTTTCATGTCGTCATATGACGACGCTAGGATAATATGGGTTAACTGCAGTTATAAAATTCAATTTTAATTAAGAAAAACTTGCATTATATTTACTTTTTTTTAATTTTTTAAGTTAAATCTTCATTTGAATAAAATTTATAACTCTGTATTTTTTTATTTTCTGACACGCATAAAACTTTCTGAAAATAAAAAAAATTCATAAAATCTTTCGTTTTTACTTCCACATAAAATTAAATATAAAAACTGTAAAAAAAATTCCCCTCATTTTTAGTTTTTATAACGATTTGTATGGTAAATATTTTTGTCGTATATGCCGACCTTACCCTATGCTAGCAACTGACATCGAGATTTCTTAACATTTTTACAACCCGATAACCCCGTGATTATCAAATCAATTTAAACATTTTTACTAACAATTCAAATAAATTTGGCAATCAATTTCGATAATTTCGTTATAGTAAACTCTGATTGAATTCATATCATTTAATATTCAAATATTTAAGTTAAAACAAACAAAAGAATTTAGATATGAAACGAAGTTAACAGTTGTCCAGTTTTTCTAGTCGTGCGATAAATTCAAATTATTTTTATAAAATAAAATTGTGTGCGGGGTACATTTGTTTGTTTAAATTTCTTTTTGTTTTATAAATAAATATGTGAAAACATTTTTAATTCAAATTTAATTCATACAATTTTCAAATCGGTTGTGGTGTAGATGTCTGGAAGATCAGGCATTGGCAAAATTTAAATTTTTGAGGGTGGTGGTTCAAATCTCATGCAAAAAATTTATTTTTTATTTTTTATATAACTATGTATATCTCGTTAAAGGAATTAAATATGCTAAAATCCCAAACGTATTCAACAAATTGTGAAAAATAATCCGTTGTAGGCATGTCCCTATCCGGATTTCATTCTTGCCTAAGAAAATCGTCAGGGGACGACGTTTTTAGAATTTCTGGAAATATTTGTTAAGTTAAATTACAAACTCAATGAGAATTTCTTGTTATCGTCTAGGAGCGTTATTAAACATTTTAAATATCAAAGAAAAAACAAAAAATTTTCCACAATTTGCTTTGTCATCTTCCAATGTACTACTCTGTTGTTTTGACAGATCTTGTTTTTTACTTTTTATTTTGATACTAAAAAGCATAAACAAAATTATTAATCGCATAATTTTTGGATGTAAAATTAATATCGAGAAATTTCAACATTTAGACTTGAAATAGATTGAACGGAGTATCGAACACGAAACAAACTTTCGAATAGTAAAAAATACGATAAATAAGAAATAACGAATAGATTTCGATTTAAAAATGTTTTCGTGAAACATTGAAATGACGACTCTGTTTGATATCGACTTCTATTAATTTTTTCGAAAAAACTTCGATAAAGTTTCGAAAAAATGAACCGCCTCGAAACTCTGCACACCCGAGTAAAAAAGTTTTGATATAATCATATATTATTTTATGTAATTGCATATAGTAACTTATAGTTACATATGGCCACATATGCTTTTAAATTCAAGCAGATATACTTTTATATAGTCATATGTTAGATATTTTTTCCTCAAAGGTTTTAATATGGAGACATATGTGATTTTATATTATTACATATTGGCCTACATATATATGTATGTGCTATATATAAGTACATAAAGTAACATATAAAAGACATAATTACATGTACGTTTATATATAGTTTAGTATGACACTATACATAATAATATAAAACTATGTGGATCCATATAAGAAATCTTTTATAATTTGTGTTAGTTATGATTATATATTGACCCGACTAAAAAAGATATTATATAATCATATATCACCATATATAAACCCATATATACGTCCATATCTAATTTGATCCGAATATTGGAATATATAATTATATCAAGCGAGATAAGCATGTTATCTAACCTGATACAATTTGATCCGAAAAATGGGTCTATCTAACTTCATCAAATTATATATTAATACACATAATTTGATGAAGATTTTCAAATAAAATTTTAGTAAATATTGTTGAGATCACTTATTTTCATTCATTTTAAATACTAATGCTTAATGTTTAGAAAAATTTTTGTTAATAAACTTGGAAATAGCTGACAAAATAAAACATTACAAAAATTTGCCGGAACAACTGTCTTATAAAATAAAAAAAATAACTTTCAGAATTAATTTTTTTTCACCGAAAAAATAACTGAACTTAAACCATATTTATTTCAACATATGTTTTTCTAATTTTTATTTTTAGATTTAAAAATTGCAATTAAACTTTATAAAATTTTGTATAATTAGATATCATGTCAGATATAATTACATATAAAATTAATACAATTTTCTATTAACTTTGTTATATATTTTGATATAATATGGTTTATAAAAGCTTATATGCCATTATATATAATTATGTATGAAGTATATTTGCAGATCTCTTAATATATGGCTGGAGACCAAATCGCATATGATTATATATAACGTTATATCAAACATATTTATAAAACCAAAGTGTTAATATAAATGTATATGGTTATATAAAGCCACGCATATAAACATTTAAAGTTATATCAAATCATATAAGATTATATAAAAACTTTTTTAGTCGGGGACTAATATGAACCCATATATAACTTATAACATTCTTTATAAAATCATCTATAATGATATATCATCCCACATAGGCAATTTTTTCAAAGTGATTTTATATAAAAATATATAAGGTCCATATAAAACCGTATTGTATTATATTTGGTTCCATGTTATCAATGATTTTGAACTAGTTTTAGATCTAGTAATTACTAGGGATTGGCGCGTGACACGAAATGTTCGTGAGTCACGTTATTCACACGTGATCGTGAGTAATAATTACTATACTTAAGTGATTCGTGCGTGAGCGTGAGTAAGAATAACCCGTGATTGATTCGTGTGTGAGTTTATTTTTTGCATCATATGTTTTTAGTAATTTTTACTGTTTTGCGTGAGAATTTTCTGATTGTAAGTTTAATAAATAAGTTAATATAATCATGTGTGCTGAGTAAAAAACGAAATGCTCGTGCGTGAGTAATTTGTTTTTTTTTTGGTTTTTTTTTTGAGCATGAGTAAAAATTGCCTTTAATACGAAATTCTCCATACTATAACGTACACTTGACTGATTTCTTATATCTTGGTTGTATATCATAATCCTATTAACTTTAAAATTTCAGTGTTGTTAACTTTATTTTAAAATTACTAAATTAAAAGAAATTTTTTTTCATGTTTATTGCACTGTCATGATAAATCTGGATAAAAGTAATGGAAGATTTATCGAAATTATAAGATCTCCAGCAGGCCTGAGGTTAATCATTACATTTTGTAATTAATTACACATGCAATTACACAATTACATGTAATTGTAATTGAAAAAAAACTCATCTATAATTACATATTCGGCCTTATTACGAGGTTCGTAGTCGTAGTCGAAACTAAGTCGAATTTGCTGAAAATTCACTAAAAACGCAACTTTTGAACAATTTTTCAATTGGATTTACCATAGCACTCAGATTTAAAAAAATCCAGCATCAGAGTTTCATTTCTTTATAATTTCCATTATATACAAAATCATTTTATATGGAGTCGAAAATTTCGACTACAAATTCGACACTTGTAATCAGGCCGATTATTTGTAATTGCAATTCAAAAAAGAACAATTACAATTACAAGCAATTGAAAATTTTTTTTTATTTAAAAAAATTATTTTTGTATGTATATTGTTAGATATGGTCCTATGTAAAGTATAAGGTTAATATTTAGATATAATTGTATCAAACTATGTCCACTTTTATAACATTTTATATAATTTTATACAAAAAGATATAATTTGATGTAATTGGATGAGGACAAAATTCGGATACAATTGTATCGAATTGCATTAAATTGTATCAAATTGTACCAAATTGTATACAATTGTATACAATTCGATACAATATGATACAATAAGACGTTCTCATTTTTCGGATATAATTATATCTAATTACATAAAAGATTATATATAATTAAATATAATTTCATATGGCTCCATATCAATTTTTTTTACTTGGGCACTGGGTAGGGATTATACAAAATGTTAAATGTTGATGGATAAAGTCGAAGTTTTCAGTCCGGAAATTTCAAATCTGACTAAAATTTTTTCTTTAAAATAACATATTTTGACAGCCAATTTTTAGTTATTTATTTGTTACACATATTCATTAAATTTTCTGAAATATAAATATTTAAAAAGTTCTATGACGTTATTGTAATGGCATTTCCGTTAATTTTTATAAACCGGTTTACAAAATCCATTTCCAATCCAATTCGTTTCCAATCAAATACCGGTACAGATTTCATAAAGACCACGTTTGTCAGTAATCTAAGTGCTTTTGATGAATTAAAACGCTAACTTTTTACACAGTTCTAAATTTACTACAAATATTATTATAGTCGGAATTAATTACGAATTTTTACTAGAACTCAAGTAAAGAATTTTCAAACAGAATTCCTACTTAAGTAAAATTTGAGTATAATGTCTTAAGTGTTTATTTCTGACTATAACTCTATATAATAGGTGCTATTTTAACTTTAAATTTAATTTTAATTTAGTTTGTAAATAATTAAGAGTCAGTTTAGTAGTCAGAACTAGGGATGCCAAACGGAAAATCCCGAATCCCGGGATTTTCGGGATTGGCAAAATCCCGAATCCCGGGATTATTTCTCAAAAATCCCGGGATTTTCTTATTTTTTAATATTAGTATAAACGCAAATAAACAAAGTGAGCAATTTTAGATTACCTACGTTTTTCTTGAATTTTCTCATATTGACAAGAAATTGATGCCAAGATATTGGTAAAATTATTAATTAAGTAGATTATTCGAGTAAACTATGCAAAGACTTTGCAGAAAAATATGAAATTTTGGTAAACAATATTAAGTTTTTAAGTAATACATGCGAAAAATCAAGTTTGTTTGTTATTATTTATTTACCGATTTATTCTTCCAAGCGAAATTCGTTTTCTGAAACTGGGACTGTGAGTTTTGGCTGGGACTTTAAGTTTGAATTCTTCCATGAAAACATTTGATAACGATAACCAAATAACTTTGTTGCTGTAATTACACGATTTAGTGGGCAAGGTTATCGCAACGAATCTGTTTTAAAATATGCTTACAAAATACTGGGCGCAAGTGTACTTAATGACAGGCCTTCATATATTATCCCAGCCAGAAGGTATTTTAACAGGTGGTACAAGTACTGACAAAAATTGCTTTCCCATTTCCAATATGATAACGTCAATAGACAAAAGGACCGCCAGTTCAAAAAGCGCCGGAAAAGTACTGTAGAAACAAAATTTATAACTTTGGCAAAACGCTGCCAAAACCAATAAATAGGTGGTTTGGAATTATATTTTCCAAAATAAAATTTAAAAAAAGTTCATATGTATCTTTTTTTTGGCCTGCCGTGATGTTTTGTAAAACAAATACTGGCAAGACGATTTTTGCAAACGCTGGCAAAGCGTCCCAAATGAGTGTTCTGCCAGTCATTTATTTTTAACATCGCGGTTAGTTACATAACATACAAATTTTTACAAATAAAGGAAAATTTAAATCCCGAAATCCCGAAAAATCCCGGGATCCCGAAAAATCACGCAGTGCCGAAAATCCCGGGATCCCGAGATCGGGATTCCGGGATTTCATACAAAATCCCGAATCCCGGAATTTTCAAATATCAATCCCGATTGGCATCCCTAGTCAGAACTAACATCGATTTGATTCTTGAATATTTCTTAAGTGAGAAATTTTTAAACCAAGATCTTACTTTTAATAAAAATTGTGAAAAAAGTACTTTAAAAAAATTTAAATTTGAATTTCAGCAAGGGCCGCACTAAAATCAGCAAAGGGCCGCATTTGCCCACCGTTGATATATGCAATTACATAAAATAAAAAGTGCGCCGTTAAAAAATGCAAAACACATTTTTCTTAATAACTTTTTCCACCTTTAATTAAAGAAATTTTTCTTGTTCAAAATATTTTTTAAAAATATGTCTGCATCGGTTTATCAAATTCGAGTGGATTAGTAGTTTATAACGGACCCAGCAAAAATATATGTAAGTCATTCAAAACAAACAACTTTTAAATTGGTTACAATGGAGCGATAAGTGCTCTTTTTCTGTTTCGAATGTATGTGCTTTAAAACAACTTTCAAAAATGTTTATACAGTTGCGAGCATAAAAAATGCAACACTATGCTTAATCATCTAAGTATGCTTTGATTTGTTCTAATGGTTTTTATTTGCGCTTATCTTTTGTTATTGTATTCGTTGATGTGTACTTTCATATTTTAAGTGGTTTGATTTGCATTTATTTATGTGAATTAGTTTTTACGAACTTTTTTAGAATAGAATCCACGAGCGCAACCAATTTTGTGAAGGTATGCCTTGATACACCTGTTTGGCAACAATTTCGAAATCCCTTAAATTTGAACGCTTTTTCTTTCGTATTTCGCCGTCTACATGCTCCCATAGATTCTCTATGGGGTTTAAATCGTGTGACTGTACTGGCCACAGTAAAACTTCTACACCGTTGTTCACTCTAAAAAATGTTTGTAAATTTACTACTGTAAAATGGGTAAAATTTTGTTTAATTTTAAGAAAATTCGGGAAATATAAACAAAAAATGCGTAAAATTTTTTTATACACACTTCCATACACAATAATACACACACAAAGTATTTTTAGACAATATGTGTTTATAAATAAACGCATTATGCCTAAAATTAATATCCTTTTGTTTAATCAAGTTTTTAAGCAAAAAGTTGGTAAATATACTAACATGTAATAGTAATAAATACTCTGACAGTTTAGAAAAATTTTAATTGGAAAAAATTAAAAAAAAATTTTTAAATTAAAAAAAATCTAAAAGCGATAATTTTTTGTGAACAGAAAAGAAACACATTTTTATCTGGGAATATCTACCTAAGAATGAAGTAGTTGTTGGTAATTATTGTTGGCACATGTGGTTGTGTAAATCTCTTTTTAAAATTGCTGTTAGTTCAATCTTTATAACAAAATTTTATTATACCAATGGTATAGATATTACTTATTTATTTATTTATTCAGCCAATGGAAAATACAATCCTTACAGGCAAGATACAATTTACTTAAAACTATTTCAAATAAGTTAATAAATTATATTTAAAATTATCTTTGGATTTCGAAAAATCTAAATTGAGATCTTTATCATTATAAAGTATATTTAATAAGTTCAAAATACGATTAATTGGCTCATTTTTGGCATATTCTGTTCTACGTATAGGAATATAAAATAGTTCATTAGACCTTAGTATGTAGCAAGGAATATGAAGAGTTATTAAATTTAATAAACAATTACAATCAATAAATCCATTAATTAAATCAAAAATTAGCATTGCAGAATGCACAGTTCTTCTTAACGAAAGAGGCCGCAAATTTAAAAGCAAACAACGAGCATTGTATGAAGGGAAATTTTCAGTTAAATTAAAATGAATACCACGAAGCGCAAATCTTAAAAATTTCTTCTGAATTCGTTCAATTCGAACTGAATGAATCACAATATGGGGGTTCCAGTCGAGAGAACAATATTCAATTTTGGATCTTACAAAAGAAGTATATAAGACTTTAACTGTAAAGGGATCATTGAAATCTTTGCAGTTTCTCTTTACAAAAGACCAAGCAGAGTAGGCTTTGGGAATAATGTAGTTGAGATGGGATACAAAAGTAAGTTCAGTGTCCAAAACTACACCAAGATCCAAAATCTCATCTACAGACTCCAGAACGTTATTAGATATATAGTAAGGGCATATAATACGATTACTAATATTAGATTTGCTGAAAGTCATTTTAAAGCATTTGCTAATATTCAAGGGTAGGTGATTAAGATCACACCATGTTTTTATATTATTTAGATCATTTTGCAAAATAATGGTGTCATTGACAGACCGAATCTCTTTAAATATCTTCAAGTCGTCCGCATATAATAAAAATTTAGAGCCAACAATGCAAAATCCAATGTCATTTATATAAAGTAAAAATAACAAGGGGCCCAAGATGCTACCCTGGGGTACCCCAGATGTAGCAATATAAGACTGAGACACGTATTGGTCAATAACCACAGAATATATTCTATTTTTAAGATATGAAATAATCCAATTCACGAATATCTTGTGAAACCCCATTCGCAACAACTTAAGGCATAAAATATCATGTGGTACTTTATCAAAAGCCTTACAGAAATCCATAAAGACTACATCAATTTGACAATGCTTTTCAAAAGCAGAAATGCAAACATTATTAAAAACTGCTAAGTTTGTAGTTGTAGAACGACCAAAGAAAAACCCGTGTTGTTCAGGACATAAGTGACGTTTAACACAGAAAAAAAGTTTATCTTTAATGATGTTGCCAAAAACTTTTGAAATAGTAGGCAATTTAGAAATAGATCGATAGTTGCAAATGTCAGATTTTTTACCACTTTTAAAAACAGGAGTAACAGAAGCAATTTTCCATCTGTCGAGAAAACACCCATTAATCAAAGATAAATTAAATATATATCTTAGTGGTTTAGATAAAGACAGCGCACATTTCTGAACGAAAAATGCCGAAAAACCATCAATATCTAGAAGATAGAAGATTTTATTTTTTTTTTTTTTTTTTATCCCATTATGCCATTTATAACATCTTGTTCTGATAACTGAATTAAACCAAAATCAATAATAGGCTCAATAGAATTAACCACACTAGGTGTAACAGAACCATTAGAATTCATTTCAAAGTTAGATTTAAAAAAGTTAGCAAATAAGTTGGCAATATCAGAACCAGAATTTGCGACAGTATCTCGGAGAAACATTGTCGAGGGATAAGATGAAGTCGACTTTTTTGACTTAATAAATTTCCAGAAATTCTTAGGATTACTTCTTATTGCACTTTCATAATTCAACAAATATTGTTTGTACAGAAATTTATCCAGGAAATTGAACTCCCTTATATAGTACTCATATTTTACTTTATGTTCATTATTACCATTAGATTTAAACTTATTATAATACTTGTTTCTTTGATTCTTTAATTTCTTCAATCCCCTTGTCTATCATGGAAGCTTATGAATCTTACGCGGCACACGAGGAATAAACTTTTTAATTTTATCATTAATACTATCCGTAAATAATTTATAACACTCGGAAAGACTCTTTTTCTCGAAAAGAGTATTCCAATTTATAGCACTTACTACCACCTCCAATTCACTATAATTACAAGCTTTAAAGTTATAAATGTCATCGTCATAATCACTTACAGACAAGTATTTATAACCAGATATTTTTAAAACCAAAGGGACGTGATGCATATCCGTGGTTACCATAGGAAATTGACAATGAAGTAATTCGAATTTGATATCATCAGACAAAAACATTAAATCAAGAATTCGATTTAATCTATTTCTAAAATAATTTACTTGTACTAAACCAAGACTTAGAAAAGCATCAATGAGATGAATTTCGTGCAAATGATTAACATTGAAAGCAGTAAGGGTGCAATTATCAAATAAATAAGACCAACAAATTTCACTAAGATTAAAGTCACCAAGTATACAAAAATTGTCCTCACCATGAATCGTAACGAGATGAACCACATTATCAACATGAGCTTTATAAGTTTCGTAATCACTCCTTGGAGGAATATAAGACACACATACCAAAAATTTCTGCGTACCATTTATGGAAACGCAAAGTTGGTCAAGAGCAGGATTAGAATCATATAAACTGACCATAGCAGCTTCAAATTTTTTCTTAACTGCTACAAATACACCACCACCCATATTCTTGTTAGTTAAATCAGGATCGCGATCTTTACGAAACAGCTGATATTGTTGAAGATCACAAACTTCTCCATCAAAAAAAGCAGATTTTAGCCAAGATTCCACTATAACAATTACATCATAATCGGCTTGAGCAGTAAATTTGAAAACATCATTGAGTTTAGTACGGATACCAGAAGCATTTTGAAAGTATATACTGAGATCATCATTGCAATTACAAGCAGCAGGTAACAAATTATCATTTAACCCGTTACTTGATTGAAGCCTCTTTTGGGAAAAAACTTAAATGGGCGAACTCTTACATTGGATTGCCAAAGATATGGTTTAAACAGATCATTATAGAAAGACGAAGAGATACCAAGCTTAAAGTTTACAAGCTTTATTTGATCTAAAGGCGTCTTATTTTTTACCAATTTATAACAGGACAAATGCTCACTACTTATATCTAAGTGTTTTCCAACATAAGATATAATATTTTCTTCAGTAACACTGGGCTTAAAGGATCATAAAACTTCAAGATCATTGTTATCATTATCACCATAAATAATTTTTGATTTATTATACTTTTTCCGACGAACTGCCAAATTACTTTTATCATTTACAATTATCAAATCCGTATCCTGATTTACATCTGCAGCCGCAACGTTGTGTCTCTTCTCTAATATAGAGGAAGACGAAGAACTAAAATCAGCAACAACTAAAATATCATCAGATGCTTGTGTTTGTTTTTGAGAAGCATTGTGTTTTTGTTGTACATGACTAACACCAGAATTAACTTTAATAACACTAGCATTAGCTTTTTTCTTTTCGCGGGAATTGTCTTTATTTCTCACGAGAGAATTGTTATTATTTTTGCATTTTTCTTTATCAATATTCGTAAACTCATTTATTATAGTTTTAAGTTGAGCAACTTCATTTAACAAAAAATTTATAGAATTTTGCATACTAGTTGCACCATTTAAACAAAAATCACAATTAAAAACAATATTGCGATTATTCTGTAAAACAGATGAAATATTAATATCATCTAGTTTAACACAAAGATTATGAAATGTTTTTTTTGCAAATATTGCAAGTAATATCTCCATTTATTTTAAAGCAAATTCCACAGCGCGACATTTTGACGACTGAAACATTTTATATAAATTTCATTTATTTAATTTTTCTTAGATTTTTAAGCTAATTGCATTATTTTTATTTGAAATCGTTTTCGTTTAATTTATTTTATTTATTTAAGTATACAACCCATTATTAATAAAGTAAGTGTCAAAAATTAATTTGTTTTATTTAAAAAACATGTTTTTGGGTGGTTTAAATTTAAACACAGCTGTGGTAAATGTACTAATTTTTGGGGGATTTTTACTTTTTTTCGTGGATTTTTACGCATTTTGAGAGTATGTTTACACATAAAACATGCTTTTTTACTAACGAATTTAGTATATTAACACACCAATTTCAAAAATTCTTTTAATTTTTACGCACTTTCAATGTAAAATTACTCAGTATTTGTGCACCAACTTAAACAAATGTGCGTATTTTTTTTTAATTACACACATGGAGTAAATTTACCCAATTTATAGTAGGAGTACAGTTTCCTATTATAAGTTGGGTAAATTCCAACAGAATTTAATTAGAGTGTATTTAAGACGACGATTTAATACCCCACAGCATAAGGGATCCTCCGTCGTGTTTAACGCGTTGTTTCTAGTATCTAAAAGAGTACCGTTTTTTCGGTGGTCATCGGATCCAAATAAATTTAATTTTGTTTCGTCACTAAATAAAACCTTTGCCCATTGTTCTTTTGCCCAGTGCCTATGACGCTTTCCAAAATCAAGACGCTTCCTTGTATTCACTTTACTTATGAAGAGTTTCTTTTCTGGACGTCTTGCTAACAAGTTTGCTTCCTTTAAGCATCTATGTGCGGTATGAACTCCGACGTTTGCGCCTAAATGTTCTGAAGCATACTGCATAACATCTACGGCGGTCTTTTTGGGGTCGTTTTAACTATAGAGATCATATTTCTGTCCTGTCTTTTAATTCCTTTTCGGGGTCTTCCATTTCCTATTTTTCTATGAATATAACCGCGACCCTAATGCCGAGTTGCAATTCGTGACACAGTGGACTTGTTTCCTTGAAACATAGTTATGATTTCAAGTAAAGGTTTGCCTTCCCAAAGCGCTGTAATAATAGCAGCACAGCTATCACTTCATAGTTGTTTTTTGTAAAGAATAAACAATTAAGTTAAATTTGGCTAACTCAGTTCAAATTTCGTGAATAAATAAAATTTTTATACTTACCTGATACATATTATTCTTTCGTTGCATTTATTTTGCTCGCACAAAATAGGCGCTAGTTTCAAAAAAAGTTCGTAAAAACTAATTCACATAAATAAATGTAAATCAAACCACTTAAAATATGAAAATACACTTCAAAGAATATAATAGCAAAAGATAAGCGCAAATGAGAAACCATTAGAAGAAATCAAAGCATTCTTAGAAGATTTATCAGAGTGTTGCATTTTTTATGCTCGCAACTGTATAATGTTGTATTTTTCTTTGTAAATCCATTTGTTTGTAAATTACGAATTTATTAGAAATTCCATTTTTTATCTCTAAAAAAACAACAAAATAGTTAATTTTATTAGCGTACTTTATTAATTTACGATTATTTACATATATTTTAATTATTCGTACATATTTTAAAAAATACTTCAATTACAATTCCCATTGAAATAGGGAAGGAAATAAAGAATTGGATCCCATTGAATCTCCTGGACTATGACCCAAATATGAATTCTTCTTTTCACTAAATGCAAATATATAAAAGTTAACAATTAAAATGTATTGTTAAGGCTCTATGAAGTCGCTCGCGTGCTTTTGCACCGTGCACCAAAGAAATGTGTTAATAAAATTTGTTGCAATGTTAACATATTTTATCGTTTAAAACAGACCAATCAAGAGGTTCGTTAACAGAGGTTGGTCCCTTACATTTTCTTATACATAAAAAGTTCTATAAATGTCACCTGCTTTGAATGTCAATATGCTTTAATTGCTACAGAGACTATTAATTATAGAGATAGGAAATCAAAACTTACACTACTCACCGGTAGAGGGCGCTGAAATTTAGTATTACCTAAGAAAAAATTTAGTATCAGTTTAGTATCAGCTGAGCCTATATTTTAAAACTTAAAAACAGCTGAAAACTGCTCAAAATAAGGAAAAACCAAGTGTTTTGTTGCTTGTGATTATTTAAATTTAAGTTTAAATAAAAAATAAAAATTTTCAATTTTTTGAACAAAGTGCCATCTAGTGACAACGATATTTTTATAACTTATTTTTTTGGTGATGCCATACCCCTGAATTTCTAATACACCTTAAAAGTCGTAAAATCAAACTAAATAAATAATTCTATAGTGACGAAACATATATTATTTCTTCAACTTAAAAATAGATTTAAAAAAATAACTGCCGTCAACTTTAAAATGTCCATTAAAGTTCCAAATTTTAATTAAAGTTAAAATTTTGCTAAATGAACTTCAACATAAGAATTTAACTAATCACGATTGCAAATTATAGCATTGGAACTTAATGCATGTTTAATGAAAGCGTTGATTTTAAGCTAACGATGGTTGACTTGTAAAATTCAAATGACGACATGTTATTTGCCTTCAAAATATGTCTGGGGAAAAAATGTCCTCCAACGGTTCTCGGATTCTTTAATGAATTTAAGGCTAAAATTTCAATCATAGATCTGCGGCTTCAGCAAATCTATAATGATGGCCTTATTACTGTAGAGTTGTGAAATGTCGATGCTTTTCTTTCCTTTATTTGTTAAAATTAAAAATAAATATATGAAAAAATAGTTTCCTAGTACGCTTTAATATTCTGAAAATTCCTTGAGTAATGTTTTCAAAAAAATTAATCAGAGGGTTACATATAACTTTTAGGCCAAGCTTTTATGATGTAGATTAACTTTAAACTTAGTTTAACGCAGTTTATAACTGGAATACTGCTTCTAAAATCTATTTTATTTTCTTTCAATTAAGACATAAATTCTAAACGAGAAAAAGTTGTTCGGGCAAATTTTTGGTAATAAAATTTAAATGGCTGATATAATTCGTTTTCGGTTTAACTAAACCAAGTTCTTAAGGTCTTAATTTAATAATCTTATTTAATTCAATATCGTATCTTTTTTGAATTTAAAGACTGAAGTAAACATGTTAGAAACTTATTTAAAAAAAACTGATGAAAAAAAATTTTAAAAAAATTTTGGTTAGTCTGATTTTGACTTAATCGAATTGATTCAGATGCAAAAGAAGTGTTTCCTTAATATTGACTGACGACCATATGTCATAGTCGCATGTTCTAATTTTCGTAGAATTTGTGTTCCCTAAAATTAAAATATTCTAAAACTATTTTATATAATAATATAAAAATTGTAAAACAAACATTGAGTTGAAAATAAGGAACAACTAACTAACTAACTAACCTACAAATAATAATAAATTGAAGCTTTTGTTACACAATAGGTTCAGAAATGGGCTCTGTAAAGGCTAAACATTAAAATTGCCTCTAAAATATGCTATTTCAGACATAAAAAGCACATTTAAATCATTTTTAAAAATGTATTATATTATATATTATAAAGAGTACTTCTAAATCACTCTAAAAATGCAAACAAAATGTACTCGTATTGATGTGATGAAAATGTATACCTACAAACCATACTTTATTACCATCATGTAATCACTTTTAAATTACTAAAAAAAATGCTTAAATTGAACTACTGACAACATGGGACATCATGTGTAAAATAAATCAGTGTTAAAGCTAAATTGTAACTACTTCATAATCAGTTGATGCTATTCGGAGTGTTTTTAAAATAACTTTTTTGTAATGACTTTTTTTGCTGGGGAGTATCAAAGGCAAGTGCACAAAAAAAATATTGAAACTATTTAAAATAATCGACTGTGAACTTATAAAAAAATTCATCAGAAGTACGCGTGACCAGACATGTCTTTCCAGAGTGGTCAAAAAGTTAAAAAATTACCTAATAATTAAAAGGAAGCATGGAACGGGTAAAATAAAAGGACACAGGAACGAAGCCAAAGCCAAAAAGGTGGAGAAGCTATTGAGGCGATTTTTTATTGCCTGGACGGATTCTGATGAAATTTCACACGCCCATAGAAAACGGAATTCTGAGCCAAAGTTTTGACGTCCAATCCCCCAGACCAACCGGGAGATACGGTACTGGACTCCAAAGTAGGGCACCTCGAGGATGTAAAAATTTTTAAAGCTTGCCATTTTTGGATTTGTGGACCAATTTGAAAAAAGGGTATATTTTTATAGTCTGCTAGTAAAGCCCTAAAATAAAAATACTTACACATGTGGTATATCTCTTAAAATATAAAAGTTATTCGCGTTTGAAAATTTAAATTTTGCGTTTTTGCAATAACCTAGTCAGGTTTTTTGCCAATGGCATTCATTAAAATGTTCAAAATTTGGAGGAAATCGGTTGGTATTTAGACAAAGTTTACTTATAAATGTCATATAAATGAAATATTTCAAGGTGTATTTCATAAAAAAAACAGAACGTTGCAGGTAAACTATGTCTAAATATCAACGGATTTCCTCCAAAATTTGAATATTTCAATGAAATTACCTCCATAAAACTATATGCCGAGTTTTAACCGAATCGGATAAAATTTTCGGATATCCGAAAAAAACTTTTTTTGGTAAATTTTTTGAATACGTTATTTTGTAGTAGAATATTTATTTGTTATTGTATTGTAATGAAATGTTCTTTACATTAAACTAAATAAAAAATTTCAGATAAGATGAAACAAATACCACAATTCCCAAAAAACTGTAAAAAAATTTACAAAAATGGGATTTTTACTGTTCTTTCTGTCTTGTTCATACTTAAAACGATGTTAAAAATTGACAAATTTAGTCATATTAGATCCCTATTGGGTATCTTTGTCCGCTTTTAATTTTTAAATTTCGGTGGTGCACTCAGAGAAAAAAGTGTTTAAATTAAAAATTTTATAAAAAATGCTTGAATTTGGAATGCCCTGGGGGAAGAACAATTGACAAGTGGAGAATATTTTTCCGATTAGACGCATCTAAAAGAAATATGCTTTCAGAAAAATATAAATACTATATATGTTCTTAAACAAACTTTTAATATATAGGCAAATGAGGCTTGGTACTTCTTTGACCAAAAAATTACTTAATTTACTCTTTTTTAATTTTCAAGTTTAAAGGCCTGCAATTTTAAGCGTGAAAAAGATATTGCATTGAAATTTTCCTTGTGAAATAAGATATTTAGTTGCAAATATAACTGCAATTTTTTTAAATTATTGAACTTGATTTGGTTCTACCATTGGCAAAAAACCGGACTAAGTTATTGCAAAAATGCAAAATTTCAATTTTCAAACGCCGATAACTTGTATATTTGAGGAGATAACCCAAATGTGTAAGCATTTTATTGTAGGGTTTTACTAGCAGATTATAAAAATATTTTTTTTTTCAAATTGGTCCATAAATCGACCAAATAAAAATTTTCACATCCGCGAGGTGCCCTAATTTGGACTCCAGTAGCGTAGATGCCGGTGGGTATGGGAGATCGGCTGTCAAAACTTTAGCTCAAAACTTTCTATGGGCGTACGAAGTTTCATCTGAATCCGCCAAGTCAATAAGAAATGGCTGAATTATTACCAAAATATTTCTAAAACTCCACACTGTGCAATGTTGGAAACTTTTGTGCGCAAAGTTAAAGCTAATGTTGGGCTTAAAACATTTGAAGCTCAGAAAGTTCCGGACAGAACTTCTCTGTGTTAGATTTTTTAATTGCGCACTATTTAATATACAATTATAGCAACATTTTTTTAAAAATCTTATAAACAAAAATACTTTAAACAAATCAGTGTTTGCAAAGCACTTATTTTACCACTGTTGCCAAAGCTTTGCCAACATTTTAAAATGCAAACGGCCATCCGGAAATCAGCGTTATCATTTCAAGGTTGGCAAAGAACTTTAACTTTAAAAAACGGGCATTCTGTCAATGTGGGTACCACTATCTACAGTGCTTAGCCAATGCGTTGCACTGTACGAATTTTGAATTTTTATAACTGCGAATATTTTTAATAAACTTGTAATGAATTCTATTAAATATCTAATAACATAATTTACAACTTTCTTATTTTCTAGATAAATTACGCAAAAGCTGCTTTTGATGAAAGAGAACTTTCTTTGGCTAACTTTTAACAAATTTAAGTTAATATATCAACGCAGGTATATATTAGATTTCGAAATAAGCTTATGTATTATACACAAATCAAAACAATACTAACCATCCGTTTTGCTTAAAAAACTATGTAAAATCCGTAATTGTTTCAATAGTCTTTGTTAATAGGGTTATCTAAGTTAATTGATTTACAAAACTGAATAAACCCATTGTTAATAAAATTATTTGCACATTTGTTTTATTTTTAAAATTTACTTTTTGTACATTGACACTAAAAAGGTTATAGGTTCTTTTAGCGTAATATTATTGGGTTAAAAAAACTATTTAAAATTATTTTTAAACATCCGTAACGGTATCGAATTTTGTTTGTTTCGGCAACTGTAAAGGTAACGGGTTTTGAGCAGTGACGTTCCCTCTAATGTGCGGAGGTGTTCTCTGCACACTTTAAAAATATTTCACATGTTTGTAAATTTAAAATTTTTATAAATTTTCCCAGGGTTCTATAATATTTCCGCACATTATTCACTTACTGCATACATGAGACTAATTAATTATTTGGACAAATTAATTGGTGATTTCATTACCATTAAATTGAAACTAATGCTAATGAAATTTTTGGCATTATTATTACTTGGACTAATGCTAATGCTTTGAAATACATCGATTTCATTACTAATGCCAATTGTATAGTAAATTCATTACGATTACTAATGCCTCAATTATAAGAAAGAATTGGCATTTGTAAACGTCATTTTATAGATTTCAAATTCATTTCTGAGCTTGCAAATGCGGAATGCGAAAAGGGTTTTGTGGTATAAAAAATTATTAAAAATACTTAATCAGCGATTTACATTGTGCAAAGGAATATATTGATTCAAGAATTTTACTTTTTGCAAAATTATTTTCGCAAACTTTTTTTTCAAACTAATTACCAGTCTTTGGTATGAGTTATGGGTATTATAGTAACCAGATTCTAATTTTACAAAAACCACACTTAAAAAATTGCAAAATAATGGCGGAACGCGAAAAAAAGCTTTATGGTACAAAAACTTTATCAGCGATTTTCATTCTGCAAATAAATATTTATACTGATGTAAGAATTTTCCTTTTGCAAATTTTTTTCCGCGACATTTTTTCGCAATTTTTTTTTTCCACTAGCCACCTAACTATGTTCTATGAAATGGGTGTTATAGTCCCTAGATTATAAATTTAAAAAAACCGCACTTAAAAAATTGCAAAATAATCGCGGAATGCGAAAAAAGACTTTATAGTACAAAAGTTGAATTAAAAAACTAAATCAGCGATTTTTATCCTGCAAACGAACATACTGATGTAAGAATTTTCCTTTTTGTAAATTTTTTTCCGCGACTTTTTTTCGCGATTTCTTTTTTTAATTAATCACAGAACTTTGTTCTATGAATTGGTATTATAGTCCCTAGATTATAAATTTTAAAAAACCACACTTAAAAAGTTGCAAAATAACCGCGGAACGCGAAAAAAGACTTTATGGTACAAAAGTTGAATTAAAAAACTAAATCAGCGTTTTTATTCTGCAAACAAACATACTGATGTAAGAATTTTCCTTTTTGTAAATTTTTTTTCCGCGACTTTTTTCGCGATTTCTTTTTTCAATTAATCACAAAACTTTGTTCTATGAATTGGGTATTATAGTCCCTAGATTATAAATTTAAAAAAACCACACTTAAAAAATTGCAAAATAACCGCGGAACGCGAAAAAAGACTTTATAGTACAAAAGTTGAATTAAAAAACTAAATCAGCGATGTTTATTCTGCAAACAAACATACTGATGTAAGAATTTTCCTTTTTGTAAATTTTTTTTCCGTGACTTTTTTCGCGATTTCTTTTTTCAATTAATCATAGAACTTTGTTCTATGAATTGGGTATTATAGTCCCTAGATTATAAATTTAAAAAAAAAACCACACTTAAAAAATTGCAAAATAACCGCGGAACGCGAAAAAAGACTTTATGGTACAAAAGTTGAATTAAAAAACTAAATCAGCGATTTTTATCCTGCAAACAAACATACTGATGTAAGAATTTTCCTTATAAAAAGGCCATAAAGCCTTTTTTCGCGTCCGCGATTATTTTGCAATTTATTACTTGTGGTTATTTAGAATCATAACCTAGGGTCTATAAGCCCAATTCATAGAATAAAGTTCGGTGGCTAGTTGCAAAAAATACCGAGAAAAAAAGACGCGCAAAAGAAATTTTGCAAAAAGGAAAATTCTTACATCAGTATATTTGTTCGCAGAATGAAAATAGCTGATTAAGTTTTTTAATTAAATTTTTGTACCATAAAATCTTTTTTCGCGTTTCACGATTATTTCACTATTTTTTAAGTGCGGTTTTGTTAAATATATAATCTAGGGACAATAATACCCAATTCATAGAACAAAGTTCTGCGATTAATTGAGAAAAGGAATCGGTGAAAAAGTCGCGGAAAAAAAATTTACAAAAAGGAAAATTCTTACATCAGTATGTTTGTTTGCAGAAAAAAATCGCTGATTAAGTTTTTTAATTAAAATTTTGTACCATAGTCTTTTTTCGCGTTCCGCGATTTTTTTGCAATTTGTTTATTGTCGTTTTTTAAAATCTAGGGACTATAATACCCAATTCATAGAACAAAGTTCGGTGATTAATTGAAAAAAGAAATCGCGAAAAAAGTCGCGGATAAAAAATTTCCAAAAGGAAAATTCTTACATCAGTATGTTTGTTTGCAGAATGAAAATCGCTGATTAAGTTTTTTAATTAAAATTTTGTACCATAAAGACATTTTTCGCGTTCCGCGATTATTTTGCAATTTTTTAAGTGTGGTTTTTTTAAATTTATAATCTAGGGACTATAACACCCATTTCATAGAACAAAGTTCGGTGGCTAGTTGAAAGAAAAGCAATCTATCCATCCTCCTTTTTTTTTTTGTAAACAAATGCTTTTTTTTACTCAATTGTTCATAGTTTTTAAGGCATTAGTGCGATTTCATTAGCATTAGTATTACAAATTCTAATGCCAGAAAATTTCAGTACCATTAAATGGTAATGAAATTTTTTTGCCATTAGCATTAGTCAACTAATGATAATGAAATTTCAATGCCAATGAAAAAATCCCAAGTATGACTTACTGTATTTATATTAAGTAGATCGTGTACTGTTGTGATGTATTTTGTATACATACACGATGTTCAAGACTACCCTACAGGCAAGTCAGCTAACTTTTAATGCACTTAAATCTAACTATTGCGCAACTAGTGGTGGTTGATACTTGGATTATTTTTAATGGAGCCAACTGACTATTTTAACATTACGATGTCATAGGCGGTAGTCAATTGTCCGACTCTGCATGACTTTTCAACTGACTTAAAGTTAATTGAATAGAAGTTAGCTAAAAGTTGGCCATAAACTGACTTTATAAAAAACCCAAAAGAAAGATAAATGTAAAAATACAACAAAATTATAAACAAAGCTTTTTATTCCTTCTTCAGTGGAATTATTAAAATTAAAATTATTAAAGATTTCACATTTTCTGTTTATTTATTTTCACATTAACCGCACGCACGAGCGCTGATTTTGATAATGAGCAAAAGAAAATGAAAAATATGTAAAACAAATCTAAAAGAAAGAGATAGTAAGATGTAAAAACAAGTGAAAATGTCACTGCACACAATATCCAAGCTTCGATTTTGCATTACATTGTAGTTAGCTTATAGTTAGCTCATAAAAGTTAACTAAAAGTGTGATTTTTACGTAGTCGACTACCGAATTGCTTATAGGATTATTACTACTGATATAGTAGTAGTAGTAACACGCAAAAGAAACATTTGTTCAACAAAACAAAGAGCACAGACCTGCTATCAAAAAATATTTGTTGAGCAACATAGTTTAAACACAAATATATGTTAGAAATGTGCGAAAATTTTTTGCGAACAAATTAATAAAAAAAAAACACAATGTTGCAGAGAAAACACGCATACATACAAAAACATATTGTGTGAAGAAAACAACTGCACATTACTAATAAATAAGGCTAGAGCTTGCAAGAAATATATATTTTTTGAATCAATTCGTATAAAAATGTATTAATTTTATGAATCAGTTAATAATTTATAGTCATATTAAGTAAAATCTAAGAAAAAATCTGACTACAAAATATAGGAAATCAAAATAGCAAACAAATTAAATTGTATTGCCTCATTGCAGAGATGAAATTTTTGCTATTAATTTGTTATTAATTAATTTCATTTTTTAAAAAATTTTCTTCATTTTGCGGAAAAGTAAATTCTAAATACTTAAGAATTAAATAAAAGGAAATATTTCAAACAAAAATTAACTTTCTAATTTTTTATCTCTGTTCTATTGTAACTGAAAAAACCTAAAAATAATACACTACTTGTTATCCAAAAAATAACAATTTCAAAATGGAAATCAAACTCAAATGATTCATTCTGCAAATTAAAAAATTGCAATTTCTTTTTAAAGCTTTATTTGAAATTAATAAAATATACATTGTTGAACCCAGTTCAACAGTAAGGGTTAAATAAGCGATTGGCAAACTAACTCATTAATTCAGTTTGTATACTCTTTAAATCTTTTCTCATAAAACAGGGAAGGGAAAGGAAAGGGAGTTAATAGACTCAACATACATAATAACCAAAGAACAGCTTTTGTATTTTGTAACTAGCAATTTTAAATGAAAAATGTCTTTTGAAATTCGAAAAAATAGCATTTGAAATTAAAAAAATGTTATTTCAAATTCAAAAAACGCCATTTGAAATAAAAAAACCCGGAATAAAAAAACACAAAGGAAATAAAAAAAAATGAATGTTATTTTAGTTTGACTCAAGATCATAAATTAATATCACTTTCTGTTTAAATTATTTTCAAATGAAAGAAAGATGATACAATTTGTACAAGTAAATTACAAAGAATAAAAATTATTGAAAAAATTCGATAAGACCAGCAAGGCAGAATGCGCATTTTCGGCTTTCGCTACAAAGCCATCATCAGTGCCTTTCGCCTTTGAGTGGGTTAATATTTGATAATCGTCTACTTATATGAATGTTGAAAGCAAATCTAATTTGTTATCAACAACTCAACTTAGACTAACATCAACGAAATTTAATAATGCTATTTTTATCTTTTTGTTATTATTACTCTTTTTGCTTTGAACCTTAATTCTTAAGATATCTCAGCTGATTCTATTCAACTCTGTGCATGATAAACACAGATGTTTTTGAATTACAACGAACCGTTAAATTTAAATTTAAATGTATGTTATTAAATTATATTTTTGCACCGTGTCAATGTGTTTAAGATGAATGGGGGAAAAGTTTTTAGTTGATCTGTTATTTTAAGTAAATGAATGTTATTTTAGTTTGACTCAAGATCATAAATTAATATCACTTTCTGTTTAAATTATTTTCAAATCAAAGAAAGATGATACAATTTGTACAAGTAAATTACAAAGAATAAAAATTATTGAAAAAATTCGATAAGACCAGCAAGGCAGAATGCGCATTTTCGGCTTTCGCTACAAAGCCATCATCAGTGCCTTTCGCCTTTGAGTTGGTTAATATTTGATAATCGTCTACTTATATGAATGTTGAAAGCAAATCTAATTTGTTATCAACAACTCAACTTAGACTAACATCAACGAAATTTAACAATGCTATTTTTATCCTTTTGTTATTATTACTCTTTTTTGCTTTGAACCTTAATTCTTAAGATATCTCAGCTGATTCTTTTCAACTCTGTGTATGATAAACACAGATGTTTTCGAACTACAACGAACCGTTAAATTTAAATGTATGTTATTAAATTATATTTTCGCACCGTGTCAATGTGTTTAAGATGAATGGGGGAAAAGTTCTCAGTTGATCTGTTATTTTAAGTAAATGAATGTTATTTTAGTTTGACCCAAGATCATAAATTAATATCACTTTCTGTTTAAATTATTTTCAAATCAAAGAAAGATGATACAATTTGTACAAGTAAATTACAAAGAATAAAAATTATTGAAAAAATTCGATAAGACCAGCAAGGCAGAATGCGCATTTTCGGCTTTCGCTACAAAGCCATCATCAGTGCCTTTCGCCTTTGAGTGGGTTAATATTTGATAATCGTCTACTTATATGAATTTTGAAAGCAAATCGAGTTTGTTATCAACAACTCAACTTAGACTAACATCAACGAAATTTAACAATGCTATTTTTATCCTTTTGTTATTATTACTCTTTTTTGCTTTGAACCTTAATTCTTAAGATATCTCAGCTGATTCTGTTCAACTCTGTGTATGATAAACACAGATGTTTTCGAACTACAACGAACCGTTAAATTTAAATTTAAATGTATGTTATTAAATTATATTTTCGCACCGTGTCAATGTGTTTAAGATGAATGGGGGAAAAGTTCTCAGTTGATCTGTTATTTTAAGTAAATGAATGTTATTTTAGTTTGACCCAAGATCATAAATTAATATCACTTTCTGTTTAAATTATTTTCAAATCAAAGAAAGATGATACAATTTGTACAAGTAAATTACAAAGAATAAAAATTATTGAAAAAATTCGATAAGACCAGCAAGGCAGAATGCGCATTTTCGGCTTTCGCTACAAAGCCATCATCAGTGCCTTTCGCCTTTGAGTGGGTTAATATTTGATAATCGTCTACTTATATGAATTTTGAAAGCAAATCGAGTTTGTTATCAACAACTCAACTTAGACTAACATCAACGAAATTTAACAATGCTATTTTTATCCTTTTGTTATTATTACTCTTTTTTGCTTTGAACCTTAATTCTTAAGATATCTCAGCTGATTCTATTCAACTCTGTGTATGATAAACACAAATGTTTTCGAACTACAACGAACCGTTAAATTTAAATTTAAATGTATGTTATTAAATTATATTTTCGCACCGTGTCAATGTGTATAAGATGAATGGGGGAAAAGTTCTCAGTTGATCTGTTATTTTAAGTAAATGAATGTTATTTTAGTTTGACCCAAGATCATAAATTAATATCACTTTCTGTTTAAATTATTTTCAAATCAAAGAAAGATGATACAATTTGTACAAGTAAATTACAAAGAATAAAAATTATTGAAAAAATTCGATAAGACCAGCAAGGCAGAATGCGCATTTTCGGCTTTCGCTACAAAGCCATCATCAGTGCCTTTCGCCTTTGAGTGGGTTAATATTTGATAATCGTCTACTTATATGAATGTTGAAAGCAAATCTAATTTGTTATCAACAACTCAACTTAGACTAACATCAACGAAATTTAATAATGCTATTTTTATCCTTTTGTTATTATTACTCTTTTTTGCTTTGAACCTTAATTCTTAAGATATCTCAGCTGATTCTATTCAACTCTGTGTATGATAAACACAGATGTTTTCGAACTACAACGAACCGTTAAATTTAAATTTAAATGTATGTTATTAAATTATATTTTCGCACCGTGTCAATGTGTTTAAGATGAATGGGGGAAAAGTTCTCAGTTGATCTGTTATTTTAAGTAAATGAATGTTATTTTAGTTTGACTCAAGATCATAAATTAATATCACTTTCTGTTTAAATTATTTTCAAATCAAAGAAAGATGATACAATTTGTACAAGTAAATTACAAAGAATAAAAATTATTGAAAAAATTCGATAAGACCAGCAAGGCAGAATGCGCATTTTCGGCTTTCGCTACAAAGCCATCATCAGTGCCTTTCGCCTTTGAGTGCGTTAATATTTGATAATCGTCTACTTATATGAATGTTGAAAGCAAATCTAATTTGTTATCAACAACTCAACTTAGACTAACATCAACGAAATTTAACAATGCTATTTTTATCTTTTTGTTATTATTACTCTTTTTTGCTTTGAACCTTAATTCTTAAGATATCTCAGTTGATTCTATTCAACTCTGTGTATGATAAACACAGATGTTTTTGAATTACAACGAACCGTTAAATTTAAATTTAAATGTATGTTATTAAATTATATTTTTGCACCGTGTCAATGTGTTTAAGATGAATGGGGGAAAAGTTTTTAGTTGATCTGTTATTTTAAGTAAATGAATGTTATTTTAGTTTGACTCAAGATCATAAATTAATATCACTTTCTGTTAAATTATTTTCAAATCAAAGAAAGATGATACAATTTGTACAAGTAAATTACAAAGAATAAAAATTATTGAAAAAATTCGATAAGACCAGCAAGGCAGAATGCGCATTTTCGGCTTTCGGTACAAAGCCATCAACAGTGCCTTTGAGTGGGTTAAATTTGATAATCGTCTACTTATATGAATGTTGAAAGCAAATCGAGTTTGTTATCAACAACTCAACTTAGACTAACATCAACGAAATTTAACAATGCTATTTTTATCCTTTTGTTATTATTACTCTTTTTTGCTTTGAACCTTAATTCTTAAGATATCTCAGCTGATTCTATTCAACTCTGTGTATGATAAACACAGATGTTTTCGAACTACAACGAACCGTTAAATTTAAATGTATGTTATTAAATTATATTTTCGCACCGTGTCAATGTGTTTAAGATGAATGGGGGAAAAGTTCTCAGTTGATCTGTTATTTTAAGTAAATTAAATATTTTAGTTATTTTAGTTTGACCCAAGATCATAAATTAATATTACTTTCTGTTTAAATTATTTTCAAATCAAAGAAAGATGATACAATTTGTACAAGTAAATTACAAAGAATAAAAATTATTGAAAAAATTCGATAAGACCAGCAAGGCAGAATGCGCATTTTCGGCTTTCGCTACAAAGCCATCATCAGTGCCTTTCGCCTTTGAGTGGGTTAATATTTGATAATCGTCTACTTATATGAATTTTGAAAGCAAATCGAGTTTGTTATCAACAACTCAACTTAGACTAACATCAACGAAATTTAACAATGCTATTTTTATCCTTTTGTTATTATTACTCTTTTTTGCTTTGAACCTTAATTCTTAAGATATCTCAGCTGATTCTATTCAACTCTGTGTATGATAAACACAGATGTTTTCGAACTACAACGAACCGTTAAATTTAAATTTAAATGTATGTTATTAAATTATATTTTCGCACCGTGTCAATGTGTTTAAGATGAATGGGGGAAAAGTTCTCAGTTGATCTGTTATTTTAAGTAAATGAATGTTATTTTAGTTTGACCCAAGATCATAAATTAATATCACTTTCTGTTTAAATTATTTTCAAATCAAAGAAAGATGATACAATTTGTACAAGTAAATTACAAAGAATAAAAATTATTGAAAAAATTCGATAAGACCAGCAAGGCAGAATGCGCATTTTCGGCTTTCGCTACAAAGCCATCATCAGTGCCTTTCGCCTTTGAGTGGGTTAATATTTGATAATCGTCTACTTATATGAATTTTGAAAGCAAATCGAGTTTGTTATCAACAACTCAACTTAGACTAACATCAACGAAATTTAACAATGCTATTTTTATCCTTTTGTTATTATTACTCTTTTTTGCTTTGAACCTTAATTCTTAAGATATCTCAGCTGATTCTATTCAACTCTGTGTATGATAAACACAGATGTTTTCGAACTACAACGAACCGTTAAATTTAAATTTAAATGTATGTTATTAAATTATATTTTCGCACCGTGTCAATGTGTTTAAGATGAATGGGGGAAAAGTTCTCAGTTGATCTGTTATTTTAAGTAAATGAATGTTATTTTAGTTTGACCCAAGATCATAAATTAATATCACTTTCTGTTTAAATTATTTTCAAATCAAAGAAAGATGATACAATTTGTACAAGTAAATTACAAAGAATAAAAATTATTGAAAAAATTCGATAAGACCAGCAAGGCAGAATGCGCATTTTCGGCTTTCGCTACAAAGCCATCATCAGTGCCTTTCGCCTTTGAGTGGGTTAATATTTGATAATCGTCTACTTATATGAATGTTGAAAGCAAATCTAATTTGTTATCAACAACTCAACTTAGACTAACATCAACGAAATTTAATAATGCTATTTTTATCCTTTTGTTATTATTACTCTTTTTTGCTTTGAACCTTAATTCTTAAGATATCTCAGCTGATTCTATTCAACTCTGTGTATGATAAACACAGATGTTTTCGAACTACAACGAACCGTTAAATTTAAATTTAAATGTATGTTATTAAATTATATTTTTGCACCGTGTCAATGTGTTTAAGATGAATGGGGGAAAAGTTTTTAGTTGATCTGTTATTTTAAGTAAATGAATGTTATTTTAGTTTGACTCAAGATCATAAATTAATATCACTTTCTGTTTAAATTATTTTCAAATCAAAGAAAGATGATACAATTTGTACAAGTAAATTACAAAGAATAAAAATTATTGAAAAAATTCGATAAGACCAGCAAGGCAGAATGCGCATTTTCGGCTTTCGCTACAAAGCCATCATCAGTGCCTTTCGCCTTTGAGTGCGTTAATATTTGATAATCGTCTACTTATATGAATGTTGAAAGCAAATCTAATTTGTTATCAACAACTCAACTTAGACTAACATCAACGAAATTTAGAAATGCTATTTTTATTTTTTTGTTATTATTACTCTTTTTTGCTTTGAACCTTAATTCTTAAGATATCTCAGTTGATTCTATTCAACTCTGTGTATGATAAACACAGATGTTTTTGAATTACAACGAACCGTTAAATTTAAATTTAAATGTATGTTATTAAATTATATTTTTGCACCGTGTCAATGTGTTTAAGATGAATGGGGGAAAAGTTTTTAGTTGATCTGTTATTTTAAGTAAATGAATGTTATTTTAGTTTGACTCAAGATCATAAATTAATATCACTTTCTGTTAAATTATTTTCAAATCAAAGAAAGATGATACAATTTGTACAAGTAAATTACAAAGAATAAAAATTATTGAAAAAATTCGATCAGACCAGCAAGGCATAATGCGCATTTTCGGCTTTCGGTACAAAGCCATCAACAGTGTCTTTCGCCTTTGAGTGGGTTAAATTTGATAATCGTCTACTTATATGAATGTTGAAAGCAAATCGAGTTTGTTATCAACAACTCAACTTAGACTAACATCAACGAAATTTAACAATGCTATTTTTATCCTTTTGTTATTATTACTCTTTTTTGCTTTGAACCTTAATTCTTAAGATATCTCAGCTGATTCTATTCAACTCTGTGTATGATAAACACAGATGTTTTCGAACTACAACGAACCGTTAAATTTAAATGTATGTTATTAAATTATATTTTCGCACCGTGTCAATGTGTTTAAGATGAATGGGGGAAAAGTTCTCAGTTGATCTGTTATTTTAAGTAAATTAAATATTTTAGTTATTTTAGTTTGACCCAAGATCATAAATTAATATTACTTTCTGTTTAAATTATTTTCAAATCAAAGAAAGATGATACAATTTGTACAAGTAAATTACAAAGAATAAAAATTATTGAAAAAATTCGATAAGACCAGCAAGGCAGAATGCGCATTTTCGGCTTTCGCTACAAAGCCATCATCAGTGCCTTTCGCCTTTGAGTGGGTTAATATTTGATAATCGTCTACTTATATGAATGTTGAAAGCAAATCGAGTTTGTTATCAACAACTCAACTTAGACTAACATCAACGAAATTTAACAATGCTATTTTTATCCTTTTGTTATTATTACTCTTTTTTGCTTTGAACCTTAATTCTTAAGATATCTCAGCTGATTCTTTTCAACTCTGTGTATGATAAACACAGATGTTTTCGAACTACAACGAACCGTTAAATTTAAATGTATGTTATTAAATTATATTTTCGCACCGTGTCAATGTGTTTAAGATGAATGGGGGAAAAGTTCTCAGTTGATCTGTTATTTTAAGTAAATGAATGTTATTTTAGTTTGACCCAAGATCATAAATTAATATTACTTTCTGTTTAAATTATTTTCAAATCAAAGAAAGATGATACAATTTGTACAAGTAAATTACAAAGAATAAAAATTATTGAAAAAATTCGATAAGACCAGCAAGGCAGAATGCGCATTTTCGGCTTTCGCTACAAAGCCATCATCAGTGCCTTTCGCCTTTGAGTGGGTTAATATTTGATAATCGTCTACTTATATGAATGTTGAAAGCAAATCTAATTTGTTATCAACAACTTAACTTAGACTAACATCAACGAAATTTAATAATGCTATTTTTATCCTTTTGTTATTATTACTCTTTTTTGCTTTGAACCTTAATTCTTAAGATATCTCAGCTGATTCTATTCAACTCTGTGTATGATAAACACAGATGTTTTCGAACTACAACGAACCGTTAAATTTAAATTTAAATGTATGTTATTAAATTATATTTTCGCACCGTGTCAATGTGTTTAAGATGAATGGGGGAAAAGTTCTCAGTTGATCTGTTATTTTAAGTAAATGAATGTTATTTTAGTTTGACCCAAGATCATAAATTAATATCACTTTCTGTTTAAATTATTTTCAAATCAAAGAAAGATGATACAATTTGTACAAGTAAATTACAAAGAATAAAAATTATTGAAAAAATTCGATAAGACCAGCAAGGCAGAATGCGCATTTTCGGCTTTCGCTACAAAGCCATCATCAGTGCCTTTCGCCTTTGAGTGGGTTAATATTTGATAATCGTCTACTTATATGAATTTTGAAAGCAAATCGAGTTTGTTATCAACAACTCAACTTAGACTAACATCAACGAAATTTAACAATGCTATTTTTATCCTTTTGTTATTATTACTCTTTTTTGCTTTGAACCTTAATTCTTAAGATATCTCAGCTGATTCTATTCAACTCTGTGTATGATAAACACAGATGTTTTCGAACTACAACGAACCGTTAAATTTAAATTTAAATGCATGTTATTAAATTATATTTTCGCACCGTGTCAATGTGTTTAAGATGAATGGGGGAAAAGTTCTCAGTTGATCTGTTATTTTAAGTAAATGAATGTTATTTTAGTTTGACCCAAGATCATAAATTAATATCACTTTCTGTTTAAATTATTTTCAAATCAAAGAAAGATGATACAATTTGTACAAGTAAATTACAAAGAATAAAAATTATTGAAAAAATTCGATAAGACCAGCAAGGCAGAATGCGCATTTTCGGCTTTCGCTACAAAGCCATCATCAGTGCCTTTCGCCTTTGAGTGCGTTAATATTTGATAATCGTCTACTTATATGAATTTTGAAAGCAAATCGAGTTTGTTATCAACAACTCAACTTAGACTAACATCAACGAAATTTAACAATGCTATTTTTATCCTTTTGTTATTATTACTCTTTTTTGCTTTGAACCTTAATTCTTAAGATATCTCAGCTGATTCTATTCAACTCTGTGTATGATAAACACAGATGTTTTCGAACTACAACGAACCGTTAAATTTAAATGTATGTTATTAAATTATATTTTCGCACCGTGTCAATGTGTTTAAGATGAATGGGGGAAAAGTTCTCAGTTGATCTGTTATTTTAAGTAAATGAATGTTATTTTAGTTTGACCCAAGATCATAAATTAATATCACTTTCTGTTTAAATTATTTTCAAATCAAAGAAAGATGATACAATTTGTACAAGTAAATTACAAAGAATAAAAATTATTGAAAAAATTCGATAAGACCAGCAAGGCAGAATGCGCATTTTCGGCTTTCGCTACAAAGCCATCATCAGTGCCTTTCGCCTTTGAGTGGGTTAATATTTGATAATCGTCTACTTATATGAATGTTGAAAGCAAATCTAATTTGTTATCAACAACTCAACTTAGACTAACATCAACGAAATTTAATAATGCTATTTTTATCCTTTTGTTATTATTACTCTTTTTTGCTTTGAACCTTAATTCTTAAGATATCTCAGCTGATTCTATTCAACTCTGTGTATGATAAACACAGATGTTTTCGAACTACAACGAACCGTTAAATTTAAATTTAAATGTATGTTATTAAATTATATTTTTGCACCGTGTCAATGTGTTTAAGATGAATGGGGGAAAAGTTTTTAGTTGATCTGTTATTTTAAGTAAATGAATGTTATTTTAGTTTGACTCAAGATCATAAATTAATATCACTTTCTGTTTAAATTATTTTCAAATCAAAGAAAGATGATACAATTTGTACAAGTAGATTACAAAGAATAAAAATTATTGAAAAAATTCGATAAGACCAGCAAGGCAGAATGCGCATTTTCGGCTTTCGCTACAAAGCCATCATCAGTGCCTTTCGCCTTTGAGTTGGTTAATATTTGATAATCGTCTACTTATATGAATGTTGAAAGCAAATCTAATTTGTTATCAACAACTCAACTTAGACTAACATCAACGAAATTTAATAATGCTATTTTTATCTTTTTGTTATTATTACTCTTTTTTGCTTTGAACCTTAATTCTTAAGATATCTCAGCTGATTCTATTCAACTCTGTGTATGATAAACACAGATGTTTTCGAACTACAACGAACCGTTAAATTTAAATTTAAATGTATGTTATTAAATTATATTTTCGCACCGTGTCAATGTGTTTAAGATGAATGGGGGAAAAGTTCTCAGTTGATCTGTTATTTTAAGTAAATGAATGTTATTTTAGTTTGACCCAAGATCATAAATTAATATCACTTTCTGTTTAAATTATTTTCAAATCAAAGAAAGATGATACAATTTGTACAAGTAAATTACAAAGAATAAAAATTATTGAAAAAATTCGATAAGACCAGCAAGGCAGAATGCGCATTTTCGGCTTTCGCTACAAAGCCATCATCAGTGCCTTTCGCCTTTGAGTGGGTTAATATTTGATAATCGTCTACTTATATGAATTTTGAAAGCAAATCGAGTTTGTTATCAACAACTCAACTTAGACTAACATCAACGAAATTTAACAATGCTATTTTTATCCTTTTGTTATTATTACTCTTTTTTGCTTTGAACCTTAATTCTTAAGATATCTCAGCTGATTCTATTCAACTCTGTGTATGATAAACACAGATGTTTTCGAACTACAACGAACCGTTAAATTTAAATTTAAATGTATGTTATTAAATTATATTTTCGCACCGTGTCAATGTGTTTAAGATGAATGGGGGAAAAGTTCTCAGTTGATCTGTTATTTTAAGTAAATGAATGTTATTTTAGTTTGACCCAAGATCATAAATTAATATCACTTTCTGTTTAAATTATTTTCAAATCAAAGAAAGATGATACAATTTGTACAAGTAAATTACAAAGAATAAAAATTATTGAAAAAATTCGATAAGACCAGCAAGGCAGAATGCGCATTTTCGGCTTTCGCTACAAAGCCATCATCAGTGCCTTTCGCCTTTGAGTGGGTTAATATTTGATAATCGTCTACTTATATGAATGTTGAAAGCAAATCTAATTTGTTATCAACAACTCAACTTAGACTAACATCAACGAAATTTAATAATGCTATTTTTATCCTTTTGTTATTATTACTCTTTTTTGCTTTGAACCTTAATTCTTAAGATATCTCAGCTGATTCTATTCAACTCTGTGTATGATAAACACAGATGTTTTCGAACTACAACGAACCGTTAAATTTAAATTTAAATGTATGTTATTAAATTATATTTTTGCACCGTGTCAATGTGTTTAAGATGAATGGGGGAAAAGTTTTTAGTTGATCTGTTATTTTAAGTAAATGAATGTTATTTTAGTTTGACTCAAGATCATAAATTAATATCACTTTCTGTTTAAATTATTTTCAAATCAAAGAAAGATGATACAATTTGTACAAGTAAATTACAAAGAATAAAAATTATTGAAAAAATTCGATAAGACCAGCAAGGCAGAATGCGCATTTTCGGCTTTCGCTACAAAGCCATCATCAGTGCCTTTCGCCTTTGAGTGCGTTAATATTTGATAATCGTCTACTTATATGAATGTTGAAAGCAAATCTAATTTGTTATCAACAACTCAACTTAGACTAACATCAACGAAATTTAACAATGCTATTTTTATCTTTTTGTTATTATTACTCTTTTTTGCTTTGAACCTTAATTCTTAAGATATCTCAGTTGATTCTATTCAACTCTGTGTATGATAAACACAGATGTTTTTGAATTACAACGAACCGTTAAATTTAAATTTAAATGTATGTTATCAAATTATATTTTTGCACCGTGTCAATGTGTTTAAGATGAATGGGGGAAAAGTTTTTAGTTGATCTGTTATTTTAAGTAAATGAATGTTATTTTAGTTTGACTCAAGATCATAAATTAATATCACTTTCTGTTAAATTATTTTCAAATCAAAGAAAGATGATACAATTTGTACAAGTAAATTACAAAGAATAAAAATTATTGAAAAAATTCGATAAGACCAGCAAGGCAGAATGCGCATTTTCGGCTTTCGGTACAAAGCCATCATCAGTGTCTTTCGCCTTTGAGTGGGTTAAATTTGATAATCGTCTACTTATATGAATGTTGAAAGCAAATCGAGTTTGTTATCAACAACTCAACTTAGACTAACATCAACGAAATTTAACAATGCTATTTTTATCCTTTTGTTATTATTACTCTTTTTTGCTTTGAACCTTAATTCTTAAGATATCTCAGCTGATTCTATTCAACTCTGTGTATGATAAACACAGATGTTTTCGAACTACAACGAACCGTTAAATTTAAATGTATGTTATTAAATTATATTTTCGCACCGTGTCAATGTGTTTAAGATGAATGGGGGAAAAGTTCTCAGTTGATCTGTTATTTTAAGTAAATGAATGTTATTTTAGTTTGACCCAAGATCATAAATTAATATCACTTTCTGTTTAAATTATTTTCAAATCAAAGAAAGATGATACAATTTGTACAAGTAAATTACAAAGAATAAAAATTATTGAAAAAATTCGATAAGACCAGCAAGGCAGAATGCGCATTTTCGGCTTTCGCTACAAAGCCATCATCAGTGCCTTTCGCCTTTGAGTTGGTTAATATTTGATAATCGTCTACTTATATGAATGTTGAAAGCAAATCTAATTTGTTATCAACAACTCAACTTAGACTAACATCAACGAAATTTAATAATGCTATTTTTATCTTTTTGTTATTATTACTCTTTTTTGCTTTGAACCTTAATTCTTAAGATATCTCAGCTGATTCTATTCAACTCTGTGTATGATAAACACAGATGTTTTCGAACTACAACGAACCGTTAAATTTAAATTTAAATGTATGTTATTAAATTATATTTTCGCACCGTGTCAATGTGTTTAAGATGAATGGGGGAAAAGTTCTCAGTTGATCTGTTATTTTAAGTAAATGAATGTTATTTTAGTTTGACCCAAGATCATAAATTAATATCACTTTCTGTTTAAATTATTTTCAAATCAAAGAAAGATGATACAATTTGTACAAGTAAATTACAAAGAATAAAAATTATTGAAAAAATTCGATAAGACCAGCAAGGCAGAATGCGCATTTTCGGCTTTCGCTACAAAGCCATCATCAGTGCCTTTCGCCTTTGAGTGGGTTAATATTTGATAATCGTCTACTTATATGAATTTTGAAAGCAAATCGAGTTTGTTATCAACAACTCAACTTAGACTAACATCAACGAAATTTAACAATGCTATTTTTATCCTTTTGTTATTATTACTCTTTTTTGCTTTGAACCTTAATTCTTAAGATATCTCAGCTGATTCTATTCAACTCTGTGTATGATAAACACAGATGTTTTCGAACTACAACGAACCGTTAAATTTAAATTTAAATGTATGTTATTAAATTATATTTTCGCACCGTGTCAATGTGTTTAAGATGAATGGGGGAAAAGTTCTCAGTTGATCTGTTATTTTAAGTAAATGAATGTTATTTTAGTTTGACCCAAGATCATAAATTAATATCACTTTCTGTTTAAATTATTTTCAAATCAAAGAAAGATGATACAATTTGTACAAGTAAATTACAAAGAATAAAAATTATTGAAAAAATTCGATAAGACCAGCAAGGCAGAATGCGCATTTTCGGCTTTCGCTACAAAGCCATCATCAGTGCCTTTCGCCTTTGAGTGGGTTAATATTTGATAATCGTCTACTTATATGAATGTTGAAAGCAAATCTAATTTGTTATCAACAACTCAACTTAGACTAACATCAACGAAATTTAATAATGCTATTTTTATCCTTTTGTTATTATTACTCTTTTTTGCTTTGAACCTTAATTCTTAAGATATCTCAGCTGATTCTATTCAACTCTGTGTATGATAAACACAGATGTTTTCGAACTACAACGAACCGTTAAATTTAAATTTAAATGTATGTTATTAAATTATATTTTTGCACCGTGTCAATGTGTTTAAGATGAATGGGGGAAAAGTTTTTAGTTGATCTGTTATTTTAAGTAAATGAATGTTATTTTAGTTTGACTCAAGATCATAAATTAATATCACTTTCTGTTTAAATTATTTTCAAATCAAAGAAAGATGATACAATTTGTACAAGTAAATTACAAAGAATAAAAATTATTGAAAAAATTCGATAAGACCAGCAAGGCAGAATGCGCATTTTCGGCTTTCGCTACAAAGCCATCATCAGTGCCTTTCGCCTTTGAGTGCGTTAATATTTGATAATCGTCTACTTATATGAATGTTGAAAGCAAATCTAATTTGTTATCAACAACTCAACTTAGACTAACATCAACGAAATTTAACAATGCTATTTTTATCTTTTTGTTATTATTACTCTTTTTTGCTTTGAACCTTAATTCTTAAGATATCTCAGTTGATTCTATTCAACTCTGTGTATGATAAACACAGATGTTTTTGAATTACAACGAACCGTTAAATTTAAATTTAAATGTATGTTATCAAATTATATTTTTGCACCGTGTCAATGTGTTTAAGATGAATGGGGGAAAAGTTTTTAGTTGATCTGTTATTTTAAGTAAATGAATGTTATTTTAGTTTGACTCAAGATCATAAATTAATATCACTTTCTGTTAAATTATTTT
The DNA here is from genome assembly GCA_949987735.1 of Leucophora obtusa. Lineage (NCBI taxonomy): Eukaryota > Metazoa > Arthropoda > Insecta > Diptera > Anthomyiidae > Leucophora > Leucophora obtusa. Next base: position 84,708,380 of record OX465296.1, read on the forward strand.
CAAATCAAAGAAAGATGATACAATTTGTACAAGTAAATTACAAAGAATAAAAATTATTGAAAAAATTCGATAAGACCAGCAAGGCAGAATGCGCATTTTCGGCTTTCGGTACAAAGCCATCATCAGTGTCTTTCGCCTTTGAGTGGGTTAAATTTGATAATCGTCTACTTATATGAATGTTGAAAGCAAATCGAGTTTGTTATCAACAACTCAACTTAGACTAACATCAACGAAATTTAACAATGCTATTTTTATCCTTTTGTTATTATTACTCTTTTTTGCTTTGAACCTTAATTCTTAAGATATCTCAGCTGATTCTATTCAACTCTGTGTATGATAAACACAGATGTTTTCGAACTACAACGAACCGTTAAATTTAAATGTATGTTATTAAATTATATTTTCGCACCGTGTCAATGTGTTTAAGATGAATGGGGGAAAAGTTCTCAGTTGATCTGTTATTTTAAGTAAATGAATGTTATTTTAGTTTGACCCAAGATCATAAATTAATATCACTTTCTGTTTAAATTATTTTCAAATCAAAGAAAGATGATACAATTTGTACAAGTAAATTACAAAGAATAAAAATTATTGAAAAAATTCGATAAACCAGCAAGGCAGAATGCGCATTTTCGGCTTTCGCTACAAAGCCATCATCAGTGCCTTTCGCCTTTGAGTGGGTTAATATTTGATAATCGTCTACTTATATGAATGTTGAAAGCAAATCGAGTTTGTTATCAACAACTCAACTTAGACTAACATCAACGAAATTTAACAATGCTATTTTTATCCTTTTGTTATTATTACTCTTTTTTGCTTTGAACCTTAATTCTTAAGATATCTCAGCTGATTCTATTCAACTATGTGTATGATAAACACAGATGTTTTCGAACTACAACGAACCGTTAAATTTAAATTTAAATGTATGTTATTAAATTATATTTTCGCACCGTGTCAATGTGTTTAAGATGAATGGGGGAAAAGTTCTCAGTTGATCTGTTATTTTAAGTAAATGAATGTTATTTTAGTTTGACTCAAGATCATAAATTAATATCACTTTCTGTTTAAATTATTTTCAAATCAAAGAAAGATGATACAATTTGTACAAGTAAATTACAAAGAATAAAAATTATTGAAAAAATTCGATAAGACCAGCAAGGCAGAATGCGAAAACACCAACATCAAAGGAATAACATGCAACTCATCATTCTTGGGGCACTGTAAGTCTTGAAAAGAAATAATAATAATAACATAAAACGCACACACATAATTATTTATCATCATAATTTATTGTTGTTGAATGAGAAAGTGAATAAAATAAAATAAGTTATAAATTAATAAAAAAATTACTAACTATTTAATATTGCAAATTTTTGAATTTTTTTTTAAAAAGGGGAAGAAATGTGTAGAATCTTTTATTAAAAATCTTATTTCTATAAAACTCTGGAAAAAGAATAATAAGAAGAAAGAAAAAGAATAATAAAAGGAATTTTTGCATTTTCTTTTCTATGTCTTATTCTCAAAAGTACTCACGAAAATTTTTCAATCGGAACGATAGAATATATATATATATAATTTCTTGTGACCTTAATGTCAAAATTTTCAAAAAGATTCTCCCCTTATTCTAAATTGTTTAAAAGCAAATTCCTAGAATCTATCCCGGAAACCGTTCAAGCGGAATTCTCTAGAATGAATTCAGGTACGGAGGGGGCCATTGTAGCGACACATGGCGACATTTTCAATTCCTTAAGGATTCCAGATGCCATCAAAGATTTACCACAATTTGATGGAAATCGGAAACTCTTATACGAGTTCATTAATAACGTAGAAGAAATCCTTCTACATGTAAGGGGTACGGACAATACTCCTTATGGACAGATATTATAAATTAGTGGACAAGGCGAATGAAGTCTTGAACATGTATGGCACCCCACTTATCTGGGACGACATCAAAAATAATCTGATTCTCCATTACTCGTATAAGAGAACGGAAACGTCACTTATTCGAACGGAAACGTCACTTACACTCGATTAAACAGGGGAATAAGACGTTGGAAATATTTTATGGCAAGATAGTGGAAACACTGTATAATAACATTCTTATTCACGAAAAGGATAAGGGTGTGTTTCAGGCAAAGAAGGAGCTTTTTACTGAAATGTGCTTTAATGCCTTCCTGACGGGCTTCAGAGAACCCTTGGGTTCATCGATCAGGGCAATGAGGCCAGAGTCCCTGGCAATAGCTCTGACATTCTGCATAAAAGAGCAGAATATATTTTATGGCCAGGCCAGGCCAGGAACGGGATGAGTTTTAACCAGTCACCTGGTTATCAAGGACGATCAAGTTCTCTTTCTGGAAGACCCGTTGGACGCAGAGGCGTATAATCCACATGAATATGTGGAGATGAATAATTTGAATATTTATATGGAAACCTGTAATGATTCGGAAATAGATATTCAACAGAGGTTGCGCTTGGATCACTTAAACCCGGTCGAAATTAGGGAAATATCAAAGATCCTACGCGAATATAAAGATATCTTCTTTAAAGAAGAAGATAACTTAACCTTTACGAACAGAATCAAACATTCGATATCCATATGTCCACAAAGAAGAGGTAGCCAACCAAATTTCTAAAATGCTGGATCAGGGAATAATAAGACCCAGTTACTCACCTTGTAGTGCACCTGTCTGGGTGGTTCCAAAGAAACTAGATGCTAGTGGAAATCGCAAGTGGCGTTTGGTCATTGATTACCGAAAATTATTTCGGATAGATATCCACTTTCGAACATAGCGGATATACTGGATAAACTGGGGAAGTGCATGTATTTTTCTACCCTTGACTTGGCAAGTGGGTTTTATCAGATAGAAATGAACCCTGATGATATTCCTAAAACTGCCTTCACTGTTGAAAATGGTCATTATGAATACGTCCGTATGCCATTCGGATTGAAGAATGCTCCGTCAACATTTCAACGGGTTTTGGATAATGTCCTTAGGGATCTTGTTGGAAAAGATTGCCTGGTATACTTGGATGACATAATAATATACTCAACGTCATTGGAGGAACATATGTTGAACCTGAAACAGGTTTTCGAAAGACTTCGTGAAGCCAATTTTAAGATTCAGATGGATAAATCAGAATTTCTAAAGAAGGAAATTGCCTTCTTGGGACATATCGTCACCAGAGAAGGAATAAAACCAAATCCTGACAAGATACACGCTGTCAAAAATTTCCCGATACCTAAAACTCGGAGGGAAATAAAATCATTTCTGGGATTATTGGGCTACTATAGGAAATTCATAAAGAATTTTGCTAAGATTGTTAAACCAATCACAATTTGCCTAAAAAAGGACAAATCAATTAAATTAACGGAGGACTATATAAGGGCATTCGAAACGGGAAAGGAAATACTTACAAATGATCCAATTTTTCAATACCCGGATTTTTCTAAACCATTCATTTTGACTACTGACGCAAGCAATGTGGCAGTGGGTGCTGTACTATCGCAAGGTACAATTGGTAGTGACAAACCAGTATGTTTTGCAAGCCGCACTCTTTCCGATACTGAATGCAATTACTCAACAATCGAAAAAGAATTGTTGGCTTTCGTTTGGGCGACAAAATATTTTAGACCTTACATTTTTGGTCGGAAATTTTTTATAGTCACAGACCATAGGCCTTTAACTTGGTAGATGAGTTTAAAGGAACCAAACTCAAAATTGGTAAGATGGCGATTGAAGCTAGAAGAATTTGACTATCCAATTATCTACAAGAAGGGCAAAAGTAATACGAATGCTGACGCATTAAGTATAATTAGAATAGATTCAGATGAAAACCAACCTGAGCTCCAAATTCACCACAATGAGGAAATATTAACACAGCATATGAACGATACACTATCAGTTCAGGGTACACAGGGTTCAACCATTCATTTAGCTAACGAAAATTGGGATGATGGAATTCATATTTCCGAACGCCCTCTAAATGAATTCAAGCTACAATTAGTTTTAAGGAAATATTGCCCTGAATCATCGATGATCCTTGAGACTATTTTTCGCAATAAACAACGGCGTATAATTAAAGAGAGAGAATTCAATGAGAAGAAAATTACTGAAATTATTGGAAAATACCTTCCACCCAACAGACTCACAGTAATATTTACAGATGATGATACATTCAAAATCGTACAGGCAGTGCTCTAAATACTTTTTCCACAGTCAACTCTTCAAAATACTTAGAAGCATGGAAATCTTGGAGGATATAACAGAGGAAGACAAACAGGAAGCCATTATTATAAATTATCACGAGAAAAATAACCATACAGGCATTAACGAAACCTATATTCATCTGAACAGAAAATATTTTTTTTGTTGTATGAAGGAGAAAATCACACGTACAATAAATAACTGTGTCATTTGCCGCACACAGAAGTATAATAGTATAATAGAGTTCATGAGATCAGAAACACCTTTGAAACCCCTGGATATACTACATATTGATCTTTATGCAATAAATAAAGAGCAAATTTTGACAGTTATCGATAAATTTTCTAAATTTGCTTTTGCTTCGACACTTCCTAACAGGACAAGCTTGTCAGTGGTTAAGGCCATAAATAACTTCGTATCTCTCTACGGTGTACATAGAAAAATAGTATGTGATCAAGGGTCCGAATTTAATTCGAATATATTTAAAGATTTAATTCGAATATATTTAAAGATTATTGCAAACAATATGACATAGACCTCCATTTTACTTCCTTTCAACAAAGTAGCACTAACTCTCCCATAGAAAGACTACACTCTACACTGACCGAAATATATCGCTTAATAACGGTAAAAAGAAAGAATTTAAAACTATCAATCAGTAGATCATGCGGATATTTTCTGTGAAGTTTTGATAACTTACAATAATGCCATTCACTCAGCCACAAAGTTAACCCCATATGAGTTGTTTTTTGGTCGGCCCTACACATTTGACAGACAGATAAAATACAATAACGAACACGAATACCTACAAAAACTCAACGAATTTCAGGAAAAATTATTTCCTTCTATTAAGGAACATATGGAAAAACTAACAGAGAAGAGAATCAATAAACTTAATGAAGGAAGATCCAAACCAACAGACAAGAAAATTAATGAAACAGTTCTACGAAAAGAGTGTAAACGTAACAAACTAACACCAAGATTTTCGGCACATAAGATTAAAACCGATAATAATGTAACAGTTATAACCCATAATGATAAGAAGATTCATAAAACCAGAATTAAAAACAGACGGAAATTTGACAACCTCCCATAATTTTTTCTCTCTCTCAATTAATCTCATTTCAGACTTGCATTGACAACTGGGCAAGTCATCAAAATTCAAAATGTAGATGATAATCAGAAGATAATGAAATTCGAAAAAAAGTAAAGGAAGGTTACCGTAATTTAATGCATATTGTTAATCTCGACGACTACGTTTCTAGCATGAGGAGTATAGTTAAATCTATTGATGCAATGAGAGAACATGGGCAAGATGATGGAATACGGGAACTTTTGTCAGTATCAGATTTTAAATTAAAGGAGCTCAACAATAGACTCAACACTCTTTTACCATTTAAACGCACAAAAAGAGGACTTATTAACGGACTAGGATCAGCAATTAAATTCATAACGGGAAATATGGATGCAGAAGATGCAAGAAGACTTAATATGGAAATAGAGGAAATGCATAATGTGAATATTGTATCACGCAATAACTTAGAGGGACAAAGGCTTTTAAACACTAGAATAATTGATAGATTTGGGAACATAACTGAACATATAAATAACGAACAGGAAATTATATCGAGAAACTTCATATCTAATTCAAATAGGATTGATAAGAATTTAAGGGACATTTCAGAAATGCAATATTTGAATAGGGTAAATTATAATATAGATCTATTGTATAATCATATAACAAATATAGGTGAGGCGATTATTCTCGCTAAACTTAATATAATTTCAAAATACATTCTGAATACTGAGGAACTTGCTAGAGTAAGGGATATCATGGAATATGATAAACCCCCAAATAGACAAGACGTCATGGGATATGACAATTCCTTGGGTTCAAGGAATCTCACTGAATATGAGAGTTTCTTGAATTCGGATGAACACATATATGAGCTACTCGAACTACAGGCCTTTTATAAGGACACAAACATAATATTTAATTTTAAGATACCAATAATAAGTAAAGAAAATTACAAACTTTATCATATTATTCCATTACCAATTAATAACACTAAAGAACTAATCATTCCCTCATACATACACTAAAAAAAAAAAAGTTAGTATAAAAATTAGTAAAACGGTTTCCAATGTTATTATACTAACATTATGCTAACTTTTAGTATAAAGTTATTTTTTAGTAAAATAATTTGGTATTCTCATTTTACAAATTACAGAATTTTTTACTAATTTGGGTTGCTAATTCTACAAATTTAATTTTACTAAATTTTGAAACCCAATTAGCTAAAATTAGCAAAAAAAATTACTAATCTTTTTTTGAAGCTGAAAATTGTTTGTTTGAAAATGGACTTGGCTATATCTTCGTCATTTATAGTTGGATTGGGACAATATATACACCATTGGAAAGGTAGTGGAAATGTCTTTTAGAAGATTTTTTTTTAATTATTATTACGGTCGGCGAAAGAATTTCCATTTTTTTTTTTTAAGAAACGTTTTTATTTCATAAAAAGACCTATATAAGAATAAAATTTGTACTTCTTTATATATTGCCAAGACTTAGAGCTTTCATTTGAAATATATATCAAGTTTTTATCACTTCAAACACCAAAGATGTTTGGGGTCAAACGTATTATAATTTTTATACACGTTACGTGAAAAACATGAAGTGAAACATTTTTATGGGAAAAAAATTTTGTAATCGCGTGATTTTTTTTTTCTTTCCAAATATGCACAATTATTTCAAAAATAAAAAATCTCAATAGGTTACAAACATTTTTTCCCAAAAATAAAATGTCTTCAGTATGAGTTTGTTAAGAGTAAAAAGAAGCTTAAAAATTAATAAAAGCGTCCGAGTTAATTTTAAGGTAATGTCTCTCTAAATTTTGTAATGGCTCTTCTTCCGATGACGAATTTTCTTACAATTTACTAGAAATTAGGGGAAAAAGTTATTTTATTTCCCACATAACTTTTTTATTTTGCAGAACTACAAATTTTAACTAAACCTTAAATGAAAGCTTAAGGTCGTGACTATAAATATTTTTTTAGTATTTCTATGGTTACATACGGTTTTTTTTCTATAAAAACCTTTTTTCTTAAAAAAGTTAAAAAAAAAATAAAACTCCTTCGCCGGGCCGTAATGGGTTAACAATAATAAATTAAAAAAAAATGTGATCTTTAAGATATTTTAGTTACCTTTCAAATGATGTATATATTGTATGAATCGGACAATAAACTACGAAGATATAGCCGAAGCCATTTTCAATCTTTTCACCGAAATAACTCCTGACATAAGCGTTTCCGTTTTTCAAATCACTGGAAATACAGCCCGTATGACACTAGCTTGTATTTTCACTTTTTTTTGACTTTTTTCCGAGTTTTGTTAAAGGTTTTGCTTATTTACGAAAAATTAAAAAGGAAAAGAAGAAAATCAAATAAAACCCATAAAAAAAGTCAAAAAAAAGTGAAGAAAAAAGCTAGTGTCATACGGGCTTAACTTTTTTTTAACAAAAAATCACAAAATTTAGTAGCATAAAAAGCTTTTGACTAAAATCTATTTAACGGACCGAGCTTGCTCCAATGACCGAACTAGCTTTTCAAAGTTAGTCAAACTCTTACACTCAAATATATCAAAAATTAAATTTTAAATATTTAGGCTTGTATTCACAAAAATGTTTTGAATTTTATTAAAGTTTAATAAAACAAATTAACATGCAAAACAACAACAAAAATCGTTCAATTAGCCTCTAATAAGAAAAAAAGTTTTTTGTGAATACCATGTTAAAATATATAAAAACTTTTAAATATTTCAAAAATTTAATGTCTAAATTCATAAATATTTTATAAAATTATAGGAGGCTTACAAAACAAATTTTTCAAACAAAATTTGTTTTATAAGTCTCCTATAACTTTACAAAGCATTTATGAATTTAGAAATTTCAAAATTATAGGAGGCTTACAAAACAAATTTTTTAAACAAAATTTGTTTTATAAGTCTCCTATAACTTTACAAAGCATTTATGAATTTAGACATTAATATTTAAAAAAAATTTTAATATTTCAAATATTATAAAATCTAGCTAAGTATTTTACTTAACTACATATTTCAAATATTTCAAAATATTTATATTTCAGCTTTGAAATATTAATATTTGTGTACTTACTTCAAATTATTTGAAGTAAATGAAAATCTCGAGATTTCGATGTAAATGTTAACGCATTTTACGCCAAAACTAGCCTCATATTTCGACGGCGTCTCGACTCCCAAAAAAGTCTACGGCGGCAGCATTACGACTTTATGCCATTCGACTTGCATTTTTGCGAATGTGTGTTTATATCAGTGTTGCCACCAGTAAAGCAAAAAATTACACAGCTGTAGATCAAAAATTATATAAAACAGTATAAAATTACACAAAAAATATATTTTTCATATTATTTCAAAATAAACTCTACTGGGCACAGTGGAGAAGAATACAAATAATTTGGGAAGAATTTCGCCATTTCTTACCGACTGATATGAAATTTCACATTGTAAGTTTTGGATGGCCGAAACTGCAAGAGCTATGCCATTCGACTCCAAAGTTTTTATAACTAAAATTTAGCATTTTTGCTATAACCTGTTTCGTCTTTTTGCCTTCTGCAAAAGCATATCCAGGCCAATTTTTAGAAAATATTATAACAAATTATTCGATTAACTAAAGGTAATTTCAATGCAATATCTTTTTCAGGATTAAAATAGCGTGCTTTTAAATGTGAATACTACAAAAATGGTATTTTATCCGTATTAAAAGTTTCTTTCAGAACAAAGTATTTATGTTTTTCAGAAAGGCTACTTCATTCAGATGCACTGCATGCAAAAATATTACTTACTTGCTAATTATTCTCTCCCATATTCCTCAAAATTTAACGGTTTATATTTAAATTAAACCAATTTTTTTCTGAGTTCAAAGCTGGAATTTCAAAAAAAAGCTGGAGAAGATCCTCCATGATGTCCGTAATGTGATGGCATAAGCCCTGTTCAACCCTGGCTTTAAATGTCGGCAAGACAGAAACAATTTTAAACATATTTATATTCGTATTTGTAAAATTTTTAAATTTTATTGCAGTATGTGTATCAACAAATTTTCTTTTAAAAAATAAAAATATAAAATTTCATACGATTCTACTTTACCTCGCTGCGTTAGCAAAATTTTTCACTGGTCAAAGTCCAGTATCATGATAACTACAGCAAAAAAATTTTCAGACATTAGAAAGTCACAATCATAATAAACACAAACTTTCCCACTCTTTCGCTGAATTTTTAAATGTTCTTGCAAACCAAGAGAATTTTTAAAAAAAGCTTGACAATTATTTTCGCAAAAAATAAACAAAAGGCGGTGCTTTAAACAAAACAAAAAAATATATAACACCATTTCTGATTTCTTCTAAATTGGGTTTAGTGTTGAAAAAATCCACAAAAGTAATTCACCAGAAAATGGAGATTTGTGTTAAATGTTTCACTGACAAACTCGTTTCGTCTTAATATCGACTAATTTTTATTAATTTATTAAAACGCTCCGGGACTTTTAAAAATTTACGGAAATTTCTATAAAAAGTGAAATTACACAAAAACTACACAAAAATGTCATTATTCAAAACTTATCCAACGAATGTGTAAACAGTCCCGTTTTTGAATAATTATTCAAAAAGTGGCAACACTGGTTTATATTTTTAAAGAAAAAAATTTTTTCAAATAGTTGTGTTTTTACAAATACGGTTAAAATTCTATAATTTATTGAGCTTTTAAAAATTTTTTATTCCTCATTTAGTAAATTTAACATCTTAATAAAGTTGAAAAGAATTAAACAGAAAGTTTAAGTCAAAATTATTGAATTTTTCGCTACAACAAATTGAAGGCTGTGCAGTTGTCATAAACTTAAAAAATAAGATGTTAATCGCAATACGGTACACAAATCAATATGGGATGCTTTTAGCAGTCGCAAAGCAGATAGGTATGTTACACTCTGAATCTGAAACATAATTTTTCATATTATTACTACTTATTTCCAGAGCGGCTGCACAATTTAAACTTCCTCCGAACAATTATGACTTTCCTGTTGAAAAATCTAAGAGGAACTCTTATGAATGCCCTCTGTTGTAGTTTTGTTCCCAGACATGGAGTGGAATGAAAGCCTATGTTCGGAAAAACAATTGCAGTGTGCCGCAACATTACAAACTGTTAAGAATACTTTACAAGAACGTAATATACGCATTTGCTTGGTGCTTCTACAAAAGGCAGCTCCACTGCCACCTCGAGAAGATTTGCTAGCTTCCGAAGGGGCTATTAGTTTTACGGCAGCCTGTGGCCTTAACAGTAAAATGTTGTTTATTTTACCACACGCTGAACATTTAATGGTTGAGAATAATATAAAATAGATTTGTTCCTCATACGTTACCACGGGTACTCAATTTTACCAAAAAGCGTTTCTGTTGCCGAAATTAAGTGCGTTCCTTTACTTTTTGGGTAAAGTTAGGTAAAATGAGAGTAAGCAAAAAATCCTCTCACAAAATGACAAAATTACCCAAAAGTAAAGGAACGCACAAAACCACTTTTCGCGCCCAAAGATGAATCTCAAAGAAATATGTGAAAATGCGTATAATTTTAGTTTGAAAAATTGAATAAACGCACATATTTATTAGCATTTAAAAGTTCTTATTGATTTTGTTCAATTATTTATAAATATCACATATCAATTTATTTTTACAATTGTTTTTGGTGTTATCATTGCATCAGCTGTTAGTTTTGCAATTTATCAAAGTTAGCCGAAGGAACAAATAGCCATTTTTGGAAGGAAACAAAAAAATGGTCACTACCAACAAAAATAAAACCGATTAGTTAACCCATTGAGAAATAATAAACTTTTCAAGTCTTTTTCATGGTGAGACTTTAGAATTTCGCAAAAAAATAGCCATATTTTGAAAGAAAAAAATCGCGCTTCTTCTTACCATGAAAAAGTCTTGAAAAGTTTATTATTTCTCAATGGGTTAACTAATCGGTCTTATCCTAGTGAAAGATATTTCTATAACCTAATAATTGACATGAATTTTTTTGAGTTAATGTAAAAGAAAAAAAAGTAAAAGTTTGACCCCTAATAACTTTGTTGTTTGATGGGTTAAAAGGTCGAGCTATATCTTGAATGGAAGGTGTAAGTCTCGAAAATAAATTAATAAGTAAAAATTGTATTGTTATATACGCAATATTCTTAAATAAACCCCTTTTTAAAAAAAAGAACCCTCTAAAAATTTTAAATTTTTAACTGGGCCGTAATAGATTAATTGGTATAAAAATCTTTAACGTCATTTGAAAGATATTTTAAACACCTTCCCTATGGTGCGCGCACTGTTCAAATCCGACCACAAATCACGAAGTTATAAGCAAGTTCAACTTCGAACTTTGAACCAAAATGACTCCCGAGATAGGTCCGACGGACAGAAAATTTTTTTTGTTTGGAATCCCAATAAAGAGTTTTACCTGTGGTAAAAATTTGGACCCGATCGGAGCTGTTCCCCTAAACTCAACTTTAATCAAAACTTTTTTAAATTTACTAATGTTTAGTAATTTTTTTTGCTAATTTCAGCAATTTTATTTCCATTTTCATTTTGCAGAAATGTTACTAATATTTAGTAAAATTTACAAAATTGTTCTATAAAATTAATTTTACTAATTGTATAAATATTTAGTATAAAATTCGCTTGATTTTAGCAAATCGATTCCCATTATGAGTTTACGAAAATTATACTAATTTTTGTAACTATTACAAATTTTTTCTACTACTTTCGCTTTACTAATAATTACAGGCATGTTTTGCTAAAATTAGCTAAACGGTCTGCTGGCCTAATATTAGTTAATTTTTCTGTAATATTACAGTTTTTTCTGTAACTTTTACAGACTTTTTTATTTGAGTGTATTACATAATACACACAAATTACACAAACTCACAAAATTTGCCCCAGGGTAGAAAACATCTTTTATTGCAAATCCCTTCAAGAAGAACTGGTGGAGGATTCAACATGTTTGGGACCACGGAGGAACACCCTATTGCAATTTAAAGGGTTTAGAGAAAATAAATAAAATCCTACAAATAGAAAATAATTTTATGATATTTATAAATAGTCCAAAATTATTAATAAAGTCTACTTGCAGAATGAAAACTCCAGTAGAAATTAAAGGTATTGGCGTTATATTCTTCAAAAATTGCAACGTTGAAATCAATGATATCATCTATTACGATAAGACATCTATATTTTGGGATAAAGTCAACCTTTTACCGAATGACAACTCAACAATTAAGGTGAACTCTACAACTAAAGTGACCACCTTATTGACACTTGAACAACTCAACATCGATAACATCAACAACATCACAACATTTAAAGAAACAGCAATAATCCATGCTGGATCAATCTATGCTGCACTAATAACATTATTTCTCTTAATAATAATAATAATAACATCAGTATCATCAAGGAAAAAGATAATTTATACCACAACCACACAAATTCCCGTTCCAGCACCAATTAATTCATTGTGGCCTTCACTCTACTCTAAGGGGGGAGGAGTTACGGCACTTCAACAATAGCTATTATTATTATTCTTAATATTATTATCATTACACTCAAATAAAAAAGTCTGTAAAAGTTACAGAAAAAACTGTAATATTACAGAAAAATTAACTAATATTAGGCCAGCAGACCGATTAGCTAATTTTAGCAAAATGTGTCTGTAATTATTAGTAAAGTCAAAGTTGTTGAAAAAATTTGTAATAGTTACTAAATTTTAGTATAATTTTAGTATATTCATAATGGAAATCAATTTGCTAAAATTAGCCAAATTCCTTACTAAATATTAGTGAAATTCATTTAGAAGCAAAAATTAGTAATTTTACTATATATTAGTAAAATTTCTGTAAATTTAAAATGGAAATAATATAGTACTTATACTAAATATTAGTATGCATACTGTATTTTATTTCCAAAAAATCTAAAATAAAATCCATAAAAAATGCTTACGAATAGTAAAATTTATTTCTTTTTAGTTATAAAATGAAATGTAATTTTAAATACGATTTAATTATAAGTAAAGTTTTAAAATTTAAATAACTTTTAGATGATCGATACATTGAATGTATGTATATAAAAAGATTTATTATAAATATATGTACTAAATAATAGGCTTTTGAGATCAATATCAAATTGATATTCTCATTTAAATTAATTTTTGGAGTATTAATATATATAAGTATTTAAAAGAAAGTCACACATTCATTTAATGCAAATTTTTATAAGTATTCACTTTTAAAAGTATAAAAAAATGCCCACATTTATTTCAAATTAATGTAGGTACATTTCATTATTTATCTATTACGCTCGATTTCATATTTAAAGTTAACTTGAACTTAACGATATTGAAAGATAAAATGTAAAAAATTGTATACGAAATAACAAATTAAATAACTAATGCTTAACTCAAAAACCTTCAGTATGAAAACCACCGTGTAGGTTTTTACTTTTATTAATCCATAATTTTTTCTTTTGTTTAATAGTGAAGTTAAAGACTTCAGTATGAAACTCAGCTGTAAAGATTATAATTAGAAATTAAGAGTTTCAAAGTTAACAAAAGTAGGCAATTGTTATTTCCTTTAATTAATAAATTGATGCGAAAACATCGAAAAATAACATGTTTTAAACGACTTAAAATGTGAAATTATCAAATTAACTAACATAGGAGTAAAATTTATAAATTTTTCTCTTCATTTATATTTTTTAGATAAGTTGTCAGGCTAAGGATTGCTGTTGATAACTTGTCTTTAGGAAAATTGATTCCAAAAAAATGTGATTGAAGAGCCATACATGTTTACATTCAATCGGATATTTAAAATGAAAAACCACATAAATATGAAAAAGACATGTCAAAGCCCCTAAAATACTTTCTAGTTTATAAGTAACAGTGTCAAATTTTACAAAAATATGTTTATAAACTGCGTGCTATTAAATCATTGATACCATTACCACGATCGCCGTATTCGCCTCCACGCTTAAAGGATACCGACACTTTATTCTTCCAAGCTTCACGTGGGCTACAAAACTGTAGATAAAAAAATAGAAGTTAATTTTTGCTACATATAAATTAATATAAAGTGTAACGACACGTTTCCGCTCTATGCTGGGGTAACACTCAGTCTATCCAGGGTTCGTTACAAACTATTTATATTCGACGAAGAGAGAGACAAATCACTTTAGTTTTTCGTTAGACGTTATAAACGTTTATTTATTTAATTTAAATTTAAAACTTAACTTATACACGACACACATTTAAAACAACTCACGATTATAGCCAGTAGAACGGTCCTTGGTCTGGCCACGAAGGAGAAGTACTTGATTTCGACCTTGCTTTCACAGGTAAAGGAAGGCGAAATAACTTTGGCCTCCTCTCGTGGTTAAAACAAATTAAAAATTGAGCTTTAGTCACCTTATTTAAAACAACGGCGATTTAGAACAACTTCAAATTTCACTATGTAGTAACATGTCTTCTCAGGGTAATGACGGAGATAATATCTACAGTCGGAGCGAAGAGCAAGTCTGAGCAGAAATAAAATTTCAAACTTGGGAGCGAGGTGTGAGCCGGAGCAGAAATAAAATTTCAAACTCGGGAGTGAAGAACAAGTCTGAGCAGAGATAAAATTAAAACTCGGGGGAGAAGTGCAAGTCTGAGCAGAAATAAAATTTCAAACTCGGGGCGAAGTGCAAGTCTGAGCAGAAATAAAATTTCAAACTCGGGAGCGAAGAGCAAGTCTGAGCAGAAATAAAATTTCAAACTCGGGAGCGAAGAGTAAGTCTGAGCAGAAATAAAATTTCAAACTCGGGAGCGAAGAGCAAGTCTGAGCAGAAATTTCAAACTCGGGAGCGAAGAGCAAGTCTGAGTAGAAATAAATTTTCAAACTCGGGGCGAAGTGCAAGTCTGAGCAGAAATAAAATTTCAAACTCGGGAGCGAAGGGCAAGTCTGAGCAGAAATAAAGTTTCAAACTCGGGAGCGAAGAGCAAGTCTGAGCAGAAATAAAATTTCAAACTCGGGAGCGAAGAGTAAGTCTGAGCAGAAATAAAATTTCAAACTCGGGAGCGAAGAGCAAGTCTGAGCAGAAATAAAATTTCAAACTCGGGAGCGAAGAGCAAGTCTGAGTAGAAATAAATTTTAATATCAAAGGAAAATTACTTCATTATTAATACGAAAATAAAAATTAAAATTAATTCAAAAGGTTTTTTCTTCATTTACATTATACGGAACAGTAAAATCTTTTTCTGATGAGAGCAAAAACGAATTTTATGACTTTTGGTCATCTCATTACCTCCCCTCTTCAGGGACCTAAAAGCAGGACACGAACCTTTCCGGTTCTGGAAATCTTTATTTGGTAGCCACGTCCTTCTATAGTCTTTTTAAAAGTTAATTGTTTTCCCGGTTTACGTTGTACCGCGTCCTCTATAATGACTTTGAGGGCTGATGGTATATCTAAAATTAACTGATCCTTATCAGAGTGTTGTTGTGAGCATGGTTCTTGTACCTCGTGTTGAATCGTCACGGTTTTTGTCGGTTGTACTTCTGATGACTGCAACCGAGGATTTATACGTTCCACTTCGTAATCTGATTCATCATCACTGGATATGATAAGCGGGACCGATTGTTGTGTCAACCCAAATTCCGTGACATCAGACAAACTACATTTCCTTATGGGATTATTGGATGACGAGGATAGCGACGAACTTAATGATGACGGTGATATTGATAAATCTTTACGTAGCATTGCCTCAGTGGTTTGGCTATTGTCTGGGGTTGTTTCGGTTGATAGGTTTATAGCGTACGCCTCGGAAGGACAGGACTTTAGGCTGTCGAGTATGGTTGGTGTTGATATACTCGATATTTCGGATTTAGTTGGTGTATCGAACTTACTATTATAGGTACTCGTGGGTGATGTATTCCCATCTTGCTTTCGTTCTTCTTGGGACTTCGTGTCTTCAATTTCTTCTACACGCTTATCCGATGGGATCATAATTCTAACGCTTAAGGTCGCTTCATAACATGGATACCCCAGATACCGATATTTCCTCTGTTTGACCTCTGTACTACAAAATTCCTTTCTTAATGGTGGTGTTGGTGGATGATAATTGGAATTTTCTGAATTTAACGACGATGGAGACAACGGTGAGAGTGGTGACGGTGGACGTCTCACAGTGGTTCTATCGAAAAACCCGAAAAATGAAAGCTGCATCTCTAATTCAATAGGGTCGTCACCCCGTATCACTTCCTCTCCACTTAGATCAAGTATTTCTAGGTCTTCATTGTTTAACTGGTAGAAGGTATCGTTCCTTCTCTCTGGGTCGCAGACATCTGCGAATTCTACGTCATTTAAGATTGTTTCCGCATAATCTTCCGCGTCTCCTTTTTCTGCGTATTCTTCTATTTTTTTCTCTTCTTCTAGGCCTCCTGCTTCTGTGCTTTCTTCATCTTCCTTTTCTAGGTCTTCCTCCTCGGTGCTTTCTTCATCTTTCCAGACAAGGGATGGTCCTCCAGGAGTCGGTGGTCGGTACCGGTGTTTTTGACCCTGAGGTGGAGTATCTAAGTTCAGGAGTTCAGTTTGTGCCATGGGTGAATAACGTGCTTCAGAAGATTGATGTTGAGTCATATTATTATTAGAAGTACCAACCCCGGAATACTTATCTTGGATATAAAGTGCATAATGCATAGGTGGTGGTAAGGAAACTGTTGAAGAGAGCTGTTCGGTGGGCTGGAAATACTGCTCAACCTGGGCAGATACAGCGAGTTTTGCGGTAAACGTTGAAGCACCAACTTTTGATTTTGACGAGGAGGTGTGTTGAGTACATGGGTTTTGTATGTGGAGTTGTTGTTGAGTAGCTGATTTTTCTTGTCGTGTCGATTTAAGTGGCGTAGGTGGCTGTTGCGTGGATGATGATGGATTTGTTGGTTCACTATATAACATTGGTTGTTGACTAGGTGGGTTTTGCATTTGGGGTTGTTGTTGAGTAGCTGATTTTTCTTGTCGTGTCGATTTAAGTGGCGTAGGCGGCTGTTGCGTGGATGATGATGGTCGTGTTGATTCATTACATGACGTTGGTTGTTGATTAGATAGTTGTTGCTGTTTCTGTTTTGACGGTATGTCGTTCTTCTTTCGTTTTAGAAAACTGTCGCTGCTTTCGTGGGAAGTATTCTTGTATGTTGCCATTCGGTACACAGTGGCATATTTGCGCTTAGAGTTTTGTTCAGTCGTACGTAAACGAGGATCTCTGGTGGTCGTATATTTTCCAATTCTTCCTTTACTTGTTGTGGGTATATCATCATCCAATAATATCGTTCTCCGACCTTTAGCTTGTTCCTTTTCAAAATTTTTCCGAAATCTTTGGAACGACTCCTCGTACTTGCGTGACATCTTATTTATTTTTCTTTTTATTTCCTCTGTAGATCTAAGTGAAACGAAAGAGATAGAAAAAAAATATACATGTTAGTAGAAAGTAATATATATATTTTTTTCTTAAATTTTCATAAGGTTTCAGTTCGCTTAAATGGGCAGTACGGATCTCCCTAGCGTTTTTTCCCCGAAGCCTAACAATCACGGGGGACACGAAGTATTCAACCGAATACGGGCCTCCATATTTTGGTGCAAGTTTAGCCGCAAAGTTATCGACCGCTTTCGATAGTGGATGTTGGTGCACTAGCACCAAGTCACCGATTTTTGGTTTCCAAGTTCTTCGGCGTAAGTTATAGTATCGCCTTTGGTCCTGTGAGGCCTTGGCCAGATTTCTTCTTACTATTTTGAAGATTTCCTTCAGCTCATTGGCTCGTTCCTCAGGATCTGGGTTTCTAGCTCCCGTTCCAACTGTAACTTCGTCATAAAGTGCTTTCGGTAAACGGGGTTCTCGACCTTGGGTTAGGTATGCTGGGGAATAACCCGTTGACTCGGACACACTTGTGTTAACTGCTAACATAATTTCTGGAAGCGTTTCATCCCATTTATTATGTTGATGATATGAATGCTGCGCGATGATGGTTTTTATGGTGCGGTTGGCCCGTTCCGTAGGATTTTCCTGTGGGGTGTATGGGGCTGTAAGTTGTTGTTGAACTCCGATTTCCTCTAAATAGCGTTTAAAAATACGTGACGTAAACTGCGTACCATTATCGGTAATTATTTTCTTCGGAACTCCGTATCTTGCAATAATTCTTTCTCTAAATGATTTTACTAAACTTTCTGCTGTTGCCTTTCGTAGGGGTACTAATTCACTCCATTTAGAAAACCTATCAAAAAATACCAAAAGCATAGTGTGGCCATGCTTAGATCGCGGTAAGGGCCCAACAAAGTCTGCACATATTGTGGCCCAGGGTTCTTCTGGGGTTCGAGTCAACATTTCGCCAACTGGGCGTTGTTGCATGACCTTATGACGTTGGCAAGATTCACAACATCGAATGAAACGACTAATATCGCGGAACATCCCGGGCCAGTAGTACCTGTTGGAGATCCTATTAATGGTTTTCCTAATACCGAGGTGACCGGCGGCTGCATTATCATGATTTTCCTCCAACACCCGTTGTCTTTGAGGCTTTCCCACACATAATTTCCAAGGGGTATCATCTTCATCATTAAGATGACGTGGGAAGTGGCGATAGAGTTGGTTTTCTATGATAATGTAGTCGGAGTATTTCTCTGGCTTTTGGCGTACTTCCTTTAATCTCTTCTTTAACCAGGGGCATTCGGGTGTGATCGTGGTTTTCACATTGGCTAGGTTCAGGACCTCTTTAGGTTGACGAGATAAAACATCCGCTACTACATTGTGTTTTCCTTTTCGATATTGGACAGAAAAATTGTATTGTTGGAGTTCTAATGCCCATCTAGCTAGTCTTCCGGTTGGACTATCAATTGAGTTTAACCATTTCAGTGATAAGTGATCGGTGAGTACAATGAATCTGTATCCTTCCAAATATGGCCTCATTTTACGGATACCCCATATAATTGCTAAACACTCCTTTTCGGTAGTAGAATAATTCCTTTCGGCTTTATTTAGATGCCGGCTGGCGTAGGCGATGACGCGTTCAGCTCCGTCCAATTCTTGAGTGAGTACTGCGCCCAGACCATAATCACTGGCATCGGTTTGTAGTGTAAAAGTTTTTGTAAAATCAGGACAAGCTAAGACTGGCGCTTCTGTTAACTTCATTTTTAATGCGTCGAATGCATGTTGCTGATCTTCCCCCCATTTCCAATGTTTTCCTTTCTTCAAGAGGAGGGTAAGTGGTTGGGAAATAGTTGCAAAGTCCGGGACGAATCTCCTGTACCATGATGCTACACCCAAAAAACTTCTTACGTCTCTAATATTCTTCGGAGGCTTCATTTCCCTGATGGCTGATACCTTATCTGGGTCAGTTTTTATACCATCGCCACTTACAACATGGCCTAAATATTTGGTCTCGCGTTTGAAGAACTCACATTTCTCCGGATTGATTTTAAGGTTAGCAGCCTGCAGTCGTCGAAAAACTTCTCGTAGATTTGACAGATGATCTTCTAATGACTTTCCAATTACAATGATGTCGTCGAGGTAAGCAAAGGCATGAGGCTCCATATCTGGCCCAATGACACTATCTAATGCTCTCTGAAATGTTGCAGGGGCGGAGTGCAGACCAAATGGCATCACCCGCCATTGGTATAAACCACGCCCCGTTACAGCAAATGCGGTGTACTTTTTACTATTTGGATCCATGGGAATTTGCCAATAACCATCCTTCAGATCTAAACTACTCACATATTTGGCATTTCGGAGTCGATTTAGGATGGTTTCTATACGAGGTAAGGGATATGCATCAGGTACTGATCTGAGATTTAATTGTCGGAAATCCATACACGTTCTCCATGTACCATTTTTCTTCTTAGCTAATGTTATTGGAAAACTATAAGGGCTACAAGAAGGTTCTATACATCCACGGGCGATTAATTTATTAACTTCACCGTCAATTATGGCCTGCATAGCGGGGTTGCGTTGGGTGTACCGGATTTTAATAGGGCGATCGTCGGTCATGATTATTTTATGTGTGGCAATGTTTGATAACCCATGAAGATGTTGAAATTTTGGCAATTCTGTTTCCAAAAATTTTCTTATTTTTGTTTGATCTTCGGGGTTGTGATTATCCATAGTACGATGTCCCAAATTTACTCCGGGATTATTTAAACCAATACTTGTAATTATATCAGAATCTTCTCCTTCATCACTCACCTCTTCTCCGTTAATCATACTACATTGTTCGGTTATGGCCTTCTTTGCTTCACAAGTAATAGATAAACCGGCGCAGATTATTGTAGTATTAAACTCTCTAAGAAAGTCTAGACCAAGGAGGACGTCTTCATTTAACTCGGGCATCAGTAGAAAAGAGAAATTTTTTGTAGCATTTCCTAGTGTAACAGTATATTGTACCGCACTCGATACGGTTTTTCTTGATCCGTCCGCTAGGATGACGTCGATGCTTTCTGATACGTAAATAGGGTTGTTTCCTAAGGTTTTATAAAACTTCGCGTGGCACCGGTATCGATGGTTGCATTTACTAATTTTCTTTCCATAAGTATTTTTGCAATTATTCGGAACTCTTCACATTGTAGGGAAGTTAGATTTATTGAGGGTCGTTTACTCGGAGAACCGCCATCCCTCAATGTTGACGACCTCAGAAGGCATTTCCCGCTTGTCTCAATTGGTTATTTGGGCAATGACTCGCACTATGTCCCACTTCTCCACATCGGTAGCACATATTCCGAGGGTTCTCAGTAGTCGATCTAATTTGACCAGTAATTGTTCGTGCATGATCACCACGGTTTTGTTGTGATGGTATCGGAATACTTTCTAAATCATCGGCAAGTGAAATAAGATCCTCAAGAGTTGTAAAATCTTTTCTACGGATATATAATTGGTAATCTGCCTGTGCATTTCTAAAGATTCTTTCTAATTTCTGCGTTTCGGTCATATTTGTATGACGCATAAGGGTTTGTAGAGATAACACATAATCCTTGAAAGTTTCTCTTGGTCGTTGAGTACGTTTACGAATTTCATCTTCCAATTTTTCAAAAAATCTCGGAGGGAGGAAAAATTCACAAAAGTCATTTTTAAATAATTGCCATACTTGCCAATACTTATTGTTGTTTCGATACCACGTTAGCGCTCGGTCTCGGAAAAATTCTGGCATTATCTTAGGCAGCTGGTTTAAACAGACATCATACATCTTTGCCAATTCTTCTATACGTTCGATGAATCCCAGGGGATCTCGACCACCATCATATTTTATTCCCCATTTTCTAACCTGTTCAATTACGACTGTTTTGTTCTCAGTAGTGGCTACTAAAGAAGGATTACCGACGACTTTTGTAGGCTCATCTTTAACTGGTGATGAGCCGAGTTGATGTATGTTACTACCCGGTATAATTAGTGTTTTGGACATATTTTTAGTAGTCGATGGGGTCAACGTGTTCGACGATTCATATTTAGTTTGTAACTCCAATAACCTTTGCATACGAGTATCCCCATGTTCTGTAGTAAGAAATTTTGCAAAACGTTTCCTTAGCTCGTCGACATTACCCGAGGAGTCTAATTCAAACTCGGTTATATACGAAATTAATTCGTCGCGCTTTAACGTATAGGCTCACGAAGATTTTAACATATTTTTTTTTTCTATATAATTATTCAGTTTTCACAAAGTTCACAATGTTATTAATTATTATTTCATAAAATTCTTACGATTGTTCACACCAAATCTATATTCCTTTAGTTACCTTGTTTTTTTTCTTCTTTATTTTTCTTTCTTAATGTCTTTTCACTCTGACTTAATTTCGAAAACACACTTTATGTTGAAGTCACTTTAATAGTTTAAACACGATTGATTTATGATCTAACTTCCAACAATTTAACCGTTAAATTAATGTTCTGTTGTCTCTCTTGTTTCCTTCTTTTTTTCTTGTTGTTTATTTTTTTTTTCTTTTATTGTTTATATTATTCCCAATTATTGTATACTTTTACCGTTTTTTTTTTTTATTTATTTGTATATGCGCTTTTCCTTAGTTTTTTTTAATTTTAACTGTCCCTCTTAATTTATTAGAAAAAAATTTTTTTTTTCATAATGTACTTTGTTTGTATATTCTTGAATTTATTTTGCTCTTAAGGTCTCTTTTTTTTTCGTTATACCGTTTTGCGTTATTATTATTATTATTTTTTTTTTTTTACATATAAATTCACCACGATAACACCATTTATTTTTAATTTGTTTCACGTTAACGAGTTTCTTGTTGTTGTTCATTGATATTTTAACCGTTTATTTTCTATGTACCGACTCTCTCTTTCGTCTAGAACAGTTTACTTCTGTCCCTGCTCGGGCGCCATTGTAACGACACGTTTCCGCTCTATGCTGGGGTAACACTCAGTCTATCCAGGGTTCGTTACAAACTATTTATATTCGACGAAGAGAGAGACAAATCACTTTAGTTTTTCGTTAGACGTTATAAACGTTTATTTATTTAATTTAAACTAAAAAACTTAAAAAAAAAAACTTAACTTATACACGACACACATTTAAAACAACTCACGATTATAGCCAGTAGAACGGTCCTTGGTCTGGCCACGAAGGAGAAGTACTTGATTTCGACCTTGCTTTCACAGGTAAAGGAAGGCGAAATAACTTTGGCCTCCTCTCGTGGTTAAAACAAATTAAAAATTGAGCTTTAGTCACCTTATTTAAAACAACGGCGATTTAGAACAACTTCAAATTTCACTATGTAGTAACATGTCTTCTCAGGGTAATGACGGAGATAATATCTACAGTCGGAGCGAAGAGCAAGTCTGAGCAGAAATAAAATTTCAAACTTGGGAGCAAGGTGTGAGCCGGAGCAGAAATAAAATTTCAAACTCGGGAGCGAAGAACAAGTCTGAGCAGAGATAAAGTTTCAAACTCGGGAGCGAAGAGCAAGTCTGAGCAGAAATAAAATTTCAAACTCGGGGCGAAGTGCAAGTCTGAGCAGAAATAAAATTTCAAACTCGGGAGCGAAGAGCAAGTCTGAGCAGAAATAAAATTTCAAACTCGGGAGCGAAGAGTAAGTCTGAGCAGAAATAAAATTTCAAACTCGGGAGCGAAGAGCAAGTCTGAGCAGAAATTTCAAACTCGGGAGCGAAGAGCAAGTCTGAGTAGAAATAAATTTTCAAACTCGGGGCGAAGTGCAAGTCTGAGCAGAAATAAAATTTCAAACTCGGGAGCGAAGGGCAAGTCTGAGCAGAAATAAAGTTTCAAACTCGGGAGCGAAGAGCAAGTCTGAGCAGAAATAAAATTTCAAACTCGGGAGCGAAGAGTAAGTCTGAGCAGAAATAAAATTTCAAACTCGGGAGCGAAGAGCAAGTCTGAGCAGAAATAAAATTTCAAACTCGGGAGCGAAGAGCAAGTCTGAGTAGAAATAAATTTTAAAACTCGGGGCGAAGTGCAAGTCTGAGCAGAAATAAAATTTCAAACTCGGGAGCGAAGGGCAAGTCTGAGCAGAAATAAAGTTTCAAACTCGGGAGCGAAGAGCAAGTCTGAGCAGAAATAAAATTTCAAACTCGGGAGCGAAGCGTAAGTCTGAGCAGAAATAAAATTTCAAACTCGGGAGCGAAGAGCAAGTCTGAGCAGAAATAAAATTTCAAACTCGGGAGCGAAGAGCAAGTCTGAGCAGAAATAAATTTTCTAACTCGGGAGCGAAGCGTAAGTCTGAGCAGAAATAAAATTTCAAACTCGGGGTCGAAGTGCAAGTCTGAGCAGAAATAAAATTTCAAGCTCGGGAGTGTAAGTGAAGAAGCAGAAATAAAATTTCAAACCTCTTAACCACCTTTCGTCCCCTCTGAGAAGATATATTTAAGTGAAGAAATAAAATTTCAATCAACTAATTTCAATCAACTAATCTTATCTTGTGGCCGTCCACTGGTGAACTAACTCAAAATCAATCAACAGGCTGCCTTTTATACTGTTGAACGATAACATACAGACGCACTAACATGTACACATCACATAGTTGTGGTAACATTTAGTAAATAACATATGGTGTACGGTTGTACTTAAGTAGTAGTCAAATACGTGTTGTTATCATTACATGACAGATAGCATTATACTACATTTTGTTTTAATTAACATTGAAAGAAATAAAAGAATAAGGTTGCGTTATTCAAATTACTCTAAAATCATGATTAACATATTATTGAGCTTAATATAATATCAAAGGAAAATTACTTCATTATTAATACGAAAATAAAAATTAAAATTAATTCAAAAGGTTTTTTCTTCATTTACATTATACGGAACAGTAAAATCTTTTTCTGATGAGAGCAAAAACGAATTTTATGACTTTTGGTCATCTCAAAAGACAATAAACTTACTAAAAATGCACACATAAATTCACTAACAGCTTGAACCTTTGTACCCACTGTAAATATCTCATGAATAATATCTTCCAAACAAATAATGGGTGATTTTTTGCCATTGATACGAGCAAAACCTTTTTAAATACCAATTCACGTATGGTACCAATATTGGGATAACCATATGTAATTGTAAAATTATGTATCGCTTTTCCATAATTTTATGGTTTTGTCATTTTCCAAAGCCGCCGAAGAAATAATATTCTCTGTTGGATGACAAGCAGTATACAACACAGTGTCGGTGTGACCCTGTCATTTCTGGACCACCTCTTTCGATTGTAGATTCCAGATGTAAACCATATTAACTGCCGGAAATAACCCACAAAAAAATATTACAAACATTTAAAACAAATTTATAGATAAAAAAAATTCTTGCCACATTTCCTCCAGTTACTGAAAAATTTGCAAAAATACAATATTTTTCATTCTTATGTCCAGTGTAGGTTTTTAAACATTTTCCTTTTGAATAGTCCCATAATTTCAAAGTATTATCCAAAGTAGCCGCCAATATATACTTGCCATCATCTATTAAAGTCTTCAAACACTGACCACTGGCTGTATCCCAAATACGACATAAGCCAACATAGCTAGAAGAGACAATTAACGAACTATCACGATTAAAATGAACGGCCGAGACAGGTCAATTCATAAGATTTCGAAATTATTTCTTTTCCCACTTCTGCTACTCATATAACTCGCAAATCATTCCCCATTGGGTGAAAACAGCTGATACTGCCTTGGTATGACCAGCCAAAGTAAACTTTAAAGTATAATTGGGTTTTACGGATAGACGATTTATTTGAAGATGAGGATGTTGTTCCGGTCGAAGATGATGTTTGAAGAGTAGTAGGACCACTGGGTGCGGTGGGCATATGTTGTGGAGCAAGTACCCCAGGATGACCACCATGTACTGGTCCAATATGTACCATTGTTATTGATTTTTACAAGTTATTATTTTAATTCACTTTATTTTTTTAACTATCAAAACACTACCGAATGTTTTTGTTGAAAAACCTCGTGCTTAGAGTTGTGTCGTTCATGAACGAGCTAGTTCATTTGAACGGTTCAGTTCATTGAACGATATGACATCGTTCACCATTATTCGTTCAATCGTTCATTTCGTTCAATCGTTTATTTCGTAATTTTTTTTAGTCATAGAAAATTTGTATCCCTTTCAGTGTTGCCATTTCAGTGCTTTTCGTGTATTTTTTGGTGCTTTTTTCCTTCCCGTACCCGGTGATTTTTTTACAAATACCCGTTTATAAAAAGCGGCTATTTACAGTGCTTTTTCAGATTTCTGGCAGTGCTTTTAGTGCTTTTTGTACAGTTTATATTTTTGGTATTTGTTCTCCTTTTTTCAATTTTTCTTGAAGTTTTTGTCAAAGTTGAAAAAATAATACGAAATATACAAAAAGTACATTTTTTCACAATGTTTGTAGTACAATTTTAAATAACAACTTCGTTATATTTAAACCTCAAAATTTTGAAATATTAGTTTGGTGCTTTTTTACCCCTTTTTTGGTAATTTTTTGAACCTTGTTTACACGATTTTACAAAGCTAAAATGTGTTTTTAAAATCTTGACTTATATTTTTCAAAAAATTATTTTGTGCTTTTTTACCCCATTTTTGGTAAATTTTTACCCTTTTTACCCGTTTTCAAAATGCTCACGGTGCTTTCCTGCGTTCAAGAGTTGGCAACACTGATCCCTTTCTTATTAATTTTATTACAGAATTTAATGTTTTTCTTAATAATTTAAAATTTTTAATAAAATTGTAATTTTCTGACGCTATTAGTCTATGCACAATAAAATTAATACAAACATCATATCGCTGGCATACAATCGGCTCTTACAGAGATGCCAGAGATCAAATGTCACTTTTAGTTTTCATTTTAATTTTGTAATAGAAAAACAACAAAAAATTTGGTAAAAAAGAATGGAAAAGTGTTTAGTTTTTTTATTATTTGTCGGTAAATATTAATGTTTCATAAAATTTTTTTCGAAAAAAATCTATGATATTTCTTATCCATGAAATGGTCAAGTGTTCTCCTTTGCAATTGATATCATTTTGACGTTTCGCTGCAATGGTTTTGACATTTCATATCATATAATTTATTGCATTTGAAGACACCGGGTTAGCACGCGTGCAATTTACAGTTGTTTATATTATATATGTTTAAAGGAAAACTGGTCAATATTTTGTTACAATTTATATTTAAGGATTTTTTTCTTAATTGTCTATACATTTTTATATTCATTTATAAAATTAATGCAGTTTTCATTATTTGTAATTGTCGCTATAATGCGCAATTACAAAAGCACCTCCCAGTACGACTGCTCTTAATGAACTAAAACAGCAAAAACAGTAACATCGATACACACGATGGAAAATTGAGTTAGGAAACACAAAATATCAAAAAATTTTGATAACACGAATGTCAACACGATACATTAGCGGCCATATAGACTTCCAAGTATGCTGTACAGCATGCTCGCCGGCTGTATGAATTTGACCATGTAATGTCTAATTTGACGGTTTGTCAAGCATGTTGGACGAAAAACAAAATTTTTTGATTTTTCGGCAAGTTTGACAAACACGCTTTACCGTATATTGAAAAAAATCATCAAACGTTGGAGAATTTTAAATTTTTAATAAGTTATTTTGTGACAAGAAAGGGATAACGTTAATAAATAAACTAGGGATGTGCGATTAATCGATTAATCAAACAGTATGCTTAATCAGAACTTTGATTAGTCAATTAATTGATTAGTTGAAAATTTGATTAATCAGAATTATGATTAATCGATTAATTTGAATTTTTATTAATCAAAACTTGAAAAATTTCAATTAATATTTAAAATAGAAAAATACGGACATTTTATCCTTGTTTTGTGGCGATACTTTATATAGCTCCAAATAAAGAGAATAACAAAGGTTGTTTGCTCACTGGTCAGACTTGACCAACTCCGTTCCTAAATTTAAAGTCTCTATTTTGAACTGGCGTTAAAAAGCGTCGTCAATGGAGAAAAACAAGATATTATTCAATTATTCATAAATTTGATTAATCAAAATCATGATTAATCAATTAATCATTATTTTGAATAATCGAAATAACTGATTAATCGATTAATTATGTTTTTGATTAATCAAAATTATTGAATAATCGATTAATTGATTAATCAGAATTTTGATTAATCAGGAAGTTTGATTAATCGATTAATCGCACATCCCTAAAATAAACTAAAAAATGCAAAAACAGAAATTCAAAACTGAAATTCCAAGAAAAAAATTAATAAAAATAATTTCGTCATTATCATCCGCTGTGTTGATTTTGTGGTTTTGAAGTAAAGTTTTACAGCATGCTTGTCCGTGTATTTCAAAAACCATTTTTTGTTTGTCAAACAAGCTGGACAGCATACTTGCTCGTATATAGGCCGCTATTGACATAAGCGGACTTTATACGATCAAATACAAGGTCAAGCATGCTGTAAAATGTACCTTCAAAAACACAAAATTAACACAGCGGATGATAATGACGAAATTATTTTTTTAATTTTTTTTCTTTGAATTTAATTTTTTTTCTTCTGTTTTTCCATTTTTTAGTTTTTTTATTAACGTTATCCCTTTCTTGTCACAAAATAACTTATTAAAAATGTAAAATTCCCTATTGTTTGATGATATTTTCCATTACACTGTAAAGCGTGTTTGTCAAACCTGCCGAAAAATCAAAAACTTTTGTTTTTCGTCCAACATGTTTGACAAGCTGTCAAATTAGACACTACATGATCAAATTCATACAGCCGTCCAGCATGCTGTACAGCATGCTTGATTTTCTATAGGTCGCTATACACGAAGGGCATTTTGTGACGAATGTTCCTTCGTGTGTAGGCAGCTTTAGAATAGAAAACAATTGTACCATTTACAGTAAAATTCTTTTAAGCTAAACTTGGTTCAAGACGAATTGTCGGTTAATACGAACTAATTTGAAAGACGTTTTGGCATCAATTTTCGTATATAATATGCCTAGCATTTTTCTAATACAGATTTTTGACGTATCGATGACACATCATGGTGATTTAGGTGGTTAAAGCCAAATTTGTGTTTAACCATATAAATCACTTTGATTTTAACCTCATAAATCACCATGATGCGTCATCGATACGTCAAAAATGTGTATCAGAAAAATACTAGCCACATTATTGCCTGTAGATATGCTTATATTGTATTTTTCTGTAAAACATTTACTTTAAGAGTTATGCGCAAATAAACTTTGAAGTAATTTTTAGCGCTAAAAGCCGCGGGTGACTGGCCTGTTTTAATCCGAGAGGATAAATTTTCGCGAGGATATTATTTGTTACACCCAATCTACCAGAAAGTGCTTGGGGAGGTGAGAAAATATCACTTTTGCACATATGGGTGCTCTATTGAGCGCCTTCAGATTGGCATGAAATTAACTCTTAAACATATTTTAAGTTCTGACTTATTTCTGGCATTGAACCTCAACTTTAAACTTTGATGTCTTCATAGAGTCACAGTTGAATTTTATGACAAATATTTTTGCGGAACATTTTAACCCTCTAACTCTTCAACTTACGGGTCGTTTGTGGCCCTTTTGAGAAAGGTCAAAAAATACCTTTAATTGAGGAGTTAGAGGGTTAAAATATTCCACAAAAACATTTGTCATGAAATTCTACTATAAGTCTCTGAAGACATCAAGGTTGAAAAATTATGTACAATGCCAGAAATAAGTCAAAACTTAAAATGTGTTTAAGGGTTAATTTCGTACTTATACACAATTGCCGCTGAAATGCCCACAAAACCTAAATTTTAGGAGGAAACCTTGTGACTCTTCTATTTCATGTAAAGCACTATGTTGAACATTTCTGTGAAACATTTTAACCCTCTAACTCTTCAGATTACGGGTCTTTTTGTCCCTTTTAAAAACGGGGCCAAAAAAGTCCCTTTAATTGAAGAGTTAGAGGGTTAAATAGTTTCACAAAACTGTACCTCGTAGTGTTTTACATAAGTTCGCTGAACACATCTTATACCCAAAATGGAAGATTTACATGGCTTCCTAGTGCACATATGTAAAAAATCAATAATTTATCAGCTTTTAGGCTTTCTGTCATGGAATGGACGAAATATTTAAAAAAAAAACTTATATTGGTTTTAATCTACGCTAAATTTCCTATTATATGATGAAGAGTATACGTATTTACAAGTCTCCAAAATAAATGAGAGACATTCAAAGTTTAGTTTTGACAAAAAAATTTTATGTTTGCCGCTTAAAACGCCACTAACCGTCATGGGAGGGTTAAAAGTTTGTATAAAGAAAATGTTTGCCTTTTTATTGTGTAAACAACAGCTATGTAACTTAATCACCAGAAACTTCTAGTTTAAGAGT
Organism: Leucophora obtusa; assembly: GCA_949987735.1. NCBI lineage: Eukaryota > Metazoa > Arthropoda > Insecta > Diptera > Anthomyiidae > Leucophora > Leucophora obtusa. Next base: position 84,738,505 of record OX465296.1, read on the forward strand.
TATAGATGGATAAATCCATGAACCTTTTTTAGGGTAATTTTGAGGACATAAATGTAAACGGCCTGGCCGGTTTACATCGCAGAAAACCAATTTTTGCACATATCTTATTTTTTACTCTCATCCTATCCGAAAATGGGCGGGTAACTGCAAAAATAACACTTTTGCACATTTGGGTGCTCTAATATACATATGAACATTCTTCCGAAAAAGGGAGGTGCAGTATGAATATTAGTCGTTTATTAGTTAAGTGTTTGTAACCGTCGCATAGGACAATCGTAATATTAGAATTAATTACTAAAGAATTTTTCTAGAGCTGATTTATAGGAAGAAGAAGAAAACATTTTTATTGAAAAATTTAACTGACACAAGGGAATCACCAGGCTACCGTAGTTTAATCTCACCCAAAGACTCGTCAGTGGTTAGTTTATGTGTCAACTGATGAAAGTAATTTTTAATTGTTAATTTGTCTCTATATGAAAAACTTTTTGTGTATTGCCATGACCGGGGATTGAACCGGCAGCCCTCTGCACAGGCTATGACTCGTAGAATCACCTCTAAACAAGATACATCACGGTCGGCATAGCGCTGAGTGTGGCTAATTGAAGTTTTTTCAATCATAGCATACACAATGTATGTTTTGTAATCAGAAGAGCTAGAATTAACTAATACTTGAGCAATTTATTTTTCAATTAGAATGTTTCCTCTCTTAATCCCATTGTTTTCTCTCCTTTTTCACAAGTAATTATCAAGGTTGCCATTTTAGCTATTTTACGGCTAGATCTACCGATTTTTTTTATCTAGCTATAAAAATAGCCGGAAGATTTAGCCATTTTTTTTTTGCTCCTAGCGATTTTTAGTCATTTATATTCTTCCTAGCTATTTGTAGCTACCCAGTCAGAAATCGCCAGTGGTACAAAAAATCAAGCACTGGCATACCACTGGGTAACCACTAGGGCGGGTCGATTTAATAATCGTATTCTAGGGATCAAAATAAGAAACTTTGCCGAAGGAACCATACCTCTAAAACGAATTCTACTACCCCAACTGTTGACTTTTGTCCCGTAGGGTCAAGTTTTGAAAAATCCCACTTTGACCCATTTAGAGTGCCCCAATCGAGTCCAAATGTATGACCGACCCCCACTAACTTTGGAGGGCCGATCCACCCATGCCAGTGGCACACCCCCTGGAACTCCCCTGGGGGGTTCCCCATACAAACATTTTAAAAAATCACCATTTTTGGCACTTTCATTTATTATTTTTTATTTATTTTATTTATTTTTATTATTTTATTTATTTTTTCTCTTTAGAAATTTATTTAGTCAGAACATATGTAAATGAAAAAATTAATTTAACTTAGTAATAGAAAAGAAAATAAAAAAAATTACTGTTTGAAGTCTTTTTTGCTTTCAAGTCTGGGCAATTTCGCACGGCTCTCTAATGTCGTCACCATAACAGACTCTACATTTTCCGGTATAACTCGTTTGGAAACGCTAGCTAGCAATTGAACGTGTCGTTCTGTTGCAGGTCGTAAAATAGGTTGTGTGGGTTTTTTAAGCCACCACAAGACACAGCTGCATGTCGTAAACTTACTTAAGCTAAATCGGTTACAGGTAGAATTGAGCATAAAATTATCATAAAGGATTTTCCAGAAGTAATAAAAGGCGCACTTGCTTAACAGAATTTGTGGTCTGATTAACGTTTAATTTACATGTAAGTACTTTATGGGCAGTTTTGACAACAAAATCGGTTACAGGTAGAATTGAGCATAAAATTATCATAAAGGATTTTCCAGAAGTAATAAAAGGCGCACTTGCTTAACAGAATTTGTAGTCAGATTAACGTTTAATTTACATGTAAGTACTTTATGGGCAGTTTTGACAACAAAATCGGTTACAGGTAGAATTGAAATTACCATTTCATTCTTATTACCTCGTCTCCTAGACCATATATAACGCAACAGTTTTTGTGAATGCATTAAGTCGTTGTGAAGAACTCGAAGTGTGAAGTGCTAATTTGAGATAAAAAAATATTTTAAAAAAAATCATTCCAAATCAAGAAGTTTACAATGAATCCACCATCCTCTACACCGCAAGATGAAGCAATAACAACATCAACAACTATCGAAAACCCAATGAGTCATATACCCAGGCATGATGTTACTGTTTTTGGTGTGTCTACTGATTTGACTGATCTTAATTTACCAACCCATCTGGATATCTTGAGATATTATTTTTACTTGAGCGAACAAAAAAGTTGTCCTATAAAGCATTCACTATTCAAGTACAAGATAAGTTGATTGGAATTTGGGAAAAACTTGGTATGGAAATAATGCTGAAAAAAAGTGTATGTAATAAATTGAATAGATTGCTTGACAAATATCAAGAGCAAATCAAGAGAAGAAACAAACCCCAACAATTTACAGAGTATGTAAAATCTCTGGAAACAATTTTTTTCATTGGAACATGTAAATGCGATTTGAAGGCAGCTCCATGTGCATGCGGTTTGGTTCCCGAACGCCTCAAAGAGTTTATGCACGATCAACATAATCAGAGAAGTCTAACAATGGATGGATTTGCGATGGAAATTGAAGAGCAAGGAGCAACGTCTATGTCATCAATGCCAACATACCAAGATCCCGATGATTCAACATACGCACCGCCACCGGTTCAAGAAGATTTGGATATAAGCACAAGTTCACAATACACACAGAGATACGATTGTTTTAACTTTGCCTTGGTATGTGACAGATTTGGCGTTCCTGATAGAGTAGCATCAGCAATGGGCACAGCTCTTTTCCAAGATTTTAAAATGAAAGATATCCATGGCAAACCTCTCATCATGGATAAATCGAAAGTTCGCCGAGAAAAAGAGAAATGCAGACAAGAAGTGCTTCGCAAACGGTTAGATGATACCAATTTGTTAGCATTTTCATTCGATGGCAGAAAAGATGATACTTTAACGAGAGATACAATTGATGAGAAGTATCATACTAGAATGGTAAAAGAACCTTACCTTACCTAGAATGGTAAAAAAATCTTGTTATTTTGAGAGAACCGAATTCTGAATTGATTGGTTACGTAAGACTGGAACATGAAACCGCTGAATACAAAACAACCAAATTAAATGATTTTTTCAACGATAAAAATATATCACTGGATGCATTAATTGGCATATGCACTGACGGTGAGCCAACAAACACTGGCCCAAACGGTGGAATTATACGACGATTCGAATTGCTGTTAAAAAGACCATTGCATTGGTTCGTTTGCCTTCTACACTTCAACGAACTTCCGTTTCGGCATTTGTTTGAAGCTTTGGATAAATCAACCAGCACTGGACCAAGATCGGCAACCGGAAAATTGAGCCGTCAAATCGAAACTTGTGAAACTCTTCCGGTAAGTTATTGCTATCACTCATTTATTATAATTGTCAACCGTTTTTAATTGTTTTATTTTTATATATTTTCAGGTGGTGGACGGCTTTCAGAAAATTGAGTTGAAAGATATGCCCCCTGCTCCAGAAAAAATTGAATTTTCCACTGATTCCAAGTACTTATACGACATGGCCCATGCAATTTCTAGCGGCGTGGTTTCAGTGGATCTGGCAAACATCAAACCAGGGAAAATTGTACATTCTCGGTGGCTCACCAAGGCCGCTAGACTATTACGATTATATGTGACAACGGAAAATCCAGATGCAAATTTAAGAATACTGGTTGAATTTATAATTACATGTTATGTGCCAATGTACTTCAATATCAAGTATTACAGCTCTGTCGTGTACGGTAGTAGATTATTTTTCAAATTCATTAGTTGGTCAAGATTTCTAGAACCTCGTTTACGCAAAATTGTCAATAAAGTAATTACAGATAATTCATATTATGCGCATTCGGAAAATATCTTGTTATCAATGTTGTTTGATGATAGCAAAGAAAAGCGCGACTGTGCTATCAAGATAATTCTACGCTATCGAACCGATGTTGACGACCCAACGGGACTTAGAGCTTATAAAAAACCAGATATAAACTTTTATTGCACAAGTTACACGGAAATGATCAATATGAATGACATAAATGACGTATTTGAACCACCATTCACGCGAAGCATTCCATACGACACTTTGAAAGAATATTTAAATCAAGATGATCCACCGTTTAATGATCCAAAAATTCCATCACACATACAAGAAACAGAACGACACGTTCAATTGCTAGCTAGCGTTTCCAAACGAGTTATACCGGAAAATGTAGAGGCTGTTATGGCGACGACATTAGAGAGCCGTGCGAAATTGCCCAGACTTGAAAGCAAAAAAGACTTCAAACAGTAATTTTTTATTTTTTCTTTTCTATTACTAAGTTAAATTAATTTTTTCATTTACATATGTTCTGACTAAATAAATTTCTAAGGAGAAAAAATAAATAAAATAATAAAAATAAATAAAATAAATAAAATAAATAAAAAATAATAAAATAAAGTGCCAAAAATGGTGATTTTTTAAAATGTTTGTATGGGGAACCCCCCAGGGGAGTTCCAGGGGGTGTGCCACTGGCATGGGTGGATCGGCCCTCCAAAGTTAGTGGGGGTCGGTCATACATTTGGACTCGATTGGGGCACTCTAAATGGGTCAAAGTGTGATTTTTCAAAACTTGACCCTACGGGACAAAAGTCAACAGTTGGGGGGTAGTAGAATTCGTTTTAGAGGTATGGTTCCTTCGGCAAAGTTTCTTATTTTGATCCGATTATTTATTTATTTCGATACGATTTTCCCTGAGCCATGGGCGATTTTTTTGCCTCCCCACAAATCGACCCGGCCTAGTAACCACGGTATTAAAAATAAATGACTGGCAGAACACTCATTTGGGACGCTTTGCCAGCGTTTGCAAAAAGCGTTTTGCCAATATTTGTTTTACAAAAATTTCGGTGGTTTATAAAAAAACCACTGGCAAAGAATTGGCTTAGAGTGATATGCCAAGGTTTGCAACCAGTGGTTATCCAGCGCTACCTAGCCAATGCTACCAGGGGTACAAAAATCAATTCACTGGTAGACCAATGATTTTATAAAAATGCTGACGCTTCATTAAAAAAGGTTTGTAGTCAGAAGGTTCCGAGTTCAAATCCGGTTGCAAGTAAAAAATTTTTTTTTTGATTTTTTTTATTTTAAAATTTTTTTTGTTTTATAAAATCAATTTTTTTGTTTGTGGGAAAGCTCCTTCAAAACCAACTTTTTTTTCCATCCCAACGCTGGCATATTAGTTAAAAAAATTGTTTGCCAGTACTAGCATTTTAGCATAGCCAGTATTTGTCCAGCTATTATCACTCATTTATATGTTTAGCCATCAAATATTATATGTCTCCTTAGTTCAGTGGGTAGAGCAATCGTCTGCCAATCTGACGGCCTGGGTTCAAAACACGGCAGGACCAAAAAAAAATATATATGAACTTTTTTTAAATTTTATTTTGGAAAATATATTTCCAGACCACCTATTTATTGTTTTTGTCAGTGTTTTGCCAAAGTTCAAAAAATTTTTTCCTCCAGTGCTTTTCTGACGCTTTTTGAACAGCCTCCTTTTGTCTAATGATGTAATCATTTTGGGAATGGGAAAGCACTTTTTACCAGTACTTGTACCACCTGTTAAAGTGCTTTGCCACCGCTTTCCCATTTGTATTTTTCTGACTGGGTATTTTTTTTTAATTCATATTTTGTTTTTTAATTTGGGGTTTTTCATTATAAAGTTTTGTCATCACTTTTTTACGCATATAATTTTTGGTACAAAAAAATAGTTGTTATTTTCAGGCACTTTTAAGCGACATTGAGTATGGAACAAAAAATATCAAAAAATTTTGTAAACACGAATTGCACGAATGTCAACACGAACATTAGCATACACAAATCAACATTCGTAAAAATGCAATTTTTTCACGAATGTTCCTTAGTGTATTCCCCGCTTTAACCCTTTCAGACCTGGCTATACCGATTGTGAGATCTGGTTTGAATTGATTAAAATACAGATAAAAAAATTTTTTTTTGCTTTTTTACAAGTATGGAGTAATTGTGAGTCAAAATGCTCAAAAGAGAATTAAAAAAAAGAAATATGTTATAAAATTAAATTAATTTAATATCGTCTTCTGATAAGGGTTGACATGCGGCCACGTGGTCAGCCATATTGTTTTTATTAAGCAATAAATTTAACTTAAATTAGTGATTCCTGGTGATTCCAAAAATGTACGTTCCCCTTGCAAAATAAAACTTACAAAATTTTACATTTTTAGAGAATCTTATTAAATTAAAAAACAGATATTACAATTGTGCTGTTTAGGCACAACTTGACGTTTTTTTCTATGCTCACGATTTTGTGATCTCATTATTTTCTTTAGGAAAACACTTTAATTTGTCAGAAAACTATGATATCGAAGCTGCATTGGCTATTCTAGACCAGTCTGATATCAGATATGACCGCTATGACCATTGGCCTTAGTTCTCTGGCGAAGCGCCAAGAGAAGACGATTCCAAAAATGTTGAGCAGCCTTTGTCTCGCAAAAAATGAAGATTGTTTCAAAGGTTATCATTTAAAATAATGAAGGTGAAACATAAATTTAGTTTTAGTTTGCAAACAGTCATGAATTCATGTTATTTTCTCACGTATCAAACAATAATTTTATTATTTTCTTAGTATTAAAAGGCAACGAATTACCTAAATATGAATAGGGATATATTGTTTTTGTTTTCTTATTACTTATTTGTTATTTAATTACTAAAAATTTTAATAAACGCAATGAAGCAATAAAATTTGTTTTTCATTCGTCAAAATTATATTTCAGCTTATAACCCAGCCCACACAATCGTGCTATGTCCTTTTTCAAAAAAAGGACCTTACAAAAATTTAGAACACGCTTATCTTGGTAGACTTTGCTAAAAAGAAATTTTATATTGATGATTTTGCAATGACTACACAGGTCTGAAAGGGTTAAACGACTTTTTTTGCACATGTGCCAATTTTTTACAATCATGGAAAAGTAACCGTACCTGGAAAAAATCTTGTGAATGTATTTAAAACTAAAGCGTCCTAAAAATCTTGACCAAAGAAGATAAAGTATCAATCAAAATTTAAAATTAAATCTAACATTTGTTTAAAATTAATTTTACAACAAATTTGTGCATCTGTTTATCAAGTGAAGAAGTGGAATTTTAAAAATATTTGGTAGGTACAATGCTTTTCCAATAATAAAAAACTTTAATTTTATCTTATTTTTTCAAGAAATATGGCTGCTCAATATCGGCAGAAATTTAGGCCAGAGTACAAAATCCATCATGATCTGAAGGAATGGATTACGGAAGATCCAAACGATCCATGTAAAGCATTATGCAAATATTGCAAGTGCACCCTTAATTGCAAATTATTTGACCTTATTGCTCATACTACAACAAAAAAACACAAGGAAAGTTGTTGCATAATAAAATCTACTCCCAAATACCTTTTGCTCCCCACGATTATAGCACGAAGCTTCAGGAACTGCAATGTGTATATTTGTATGCCAGCATACATCAATACTCACAGTGGCTCACCTTACGGACCTTTGTAAAGCGAAGTTTAAGGACACCTTAAATTTAAAGCTTCATAGAAGTAAGTGCTCGAGTGTGATTCGAAATGTCCTATGACCACATTTCCGTAAGGAGCTAAGAGAGGATATAGGAAATTCAAAATACAGTCTTTTAATCGATAAATCAACTGACATTTCAGTCACAGAATATTTGGGTAAAATAGTTTCGTCAATTTATATTGAACTGTGTTTTCGTTTACTCGAAATTCCAACTATTTTTACTTGAATGGGGAAGTTTTGTTACATATCGTCATATGAAATAAAAAAAACTGTAAGTTACAAAATATTCAAAATCGACTTTTTGATTATGATGTACAGTATCAAAATACATATTCCTGCAAAATTTTACACTCCTACGACTAAAAACGACGATTTTATTAACAAAATTCTAAAAGCCCAAGTGCGAGCGCAAAAAAATCATGAACCAAAAAGGTTACTTACGCCTTTCGAAAAATAAATGACAGACAAAAGATAAAAAATGCCCTGTTGGCTGTCCGTCTCCAATATACCCAAATTTCCTGCACTTGTACGTACAAACCATACGTCAATGTGGCAATATTTGTGAAAAGGTGACACGGAGGAAATAAGAAGATAAACAGAAAATCTGAAGTAGAATGTTTGTAATGTCTGTTTGATCACTTCTGAAATTATTCATATAGAGACAATCTGACAATAAAAATATAAACAATAATACAAGATCACTGATGAAGCCTGTCCATAAAAAGGCAGAAACTAGATCTAGTCTGATTTGCAAATTTAATGTGTTTATAACTTTTGAGGAAGGTTTATTCTTCTTCTTAACCTCAAACCTACTAAATTAGAATTAATAAAAATACATATTAATGACAATATTAATTGTATTTTGTCTATATGACGCGTTTGAAAAAACAACACTTTACTATAAAAAATAAAAAATGCCTTGTTGGCTGTCCGTCTCCAATATACACAAATTGCCTGCACTTGTACGTACAAACCATACGTCAATGTGGCAATATTTGTGAAAAAGTGACACGGAGGAAATAAGAAGATAAACAAATCTGAAGTAGAATGTTTGTAATGTCTGTTTGATCACTTCTGAAATTATTCATATAGAGACAATCTGACAATAAAAATATAAACAATAATACAATTTAATGGAAGATCACTGATGAAGCCTGTCCATAAAAAAGGCAGAAACTAGATCTAGTCTGATTTGAAAATTTAATGTGTTTATAACTTTTGAGGAAGGTTTATTTTTCTTCTTAACCTCAAACCTACTAAAGCTCCAAATTAAAGTTTGTTGCTGTTGGAGGTTGTTCAATAACAATATCCAAAGGATTCGATGCTTGATTTTCCATGTTATTATCACCGATAGTTATTGGAACATTGCTTAATTTTTCTAGAAGCTGCTTAACGGGGTCTTCATGGTTTGAATTGATGCCCAAATTTAATAAGTGTTGTTAACTTTATTTTAAAATCGCTAAAAACAAAGAAAAATTTGGTCATGTTTAAGGCACTGTCATTTTAAGTGTGGCGATCATTTGTAGAAAAAAATAATGCAATACTTAAGGAAATTTTATAGGAACTCGCTAAATTTTACTATGCAATTTGATAGAAGGTCGATATCGCTTATTTTTCATTAAATGCCACGCCTACTTAAAACAAGTGACAAAATAAAAATACATACATCACGTTAAAATTCTACACAATTTTCTAAACTATCTCCTCGGATTTTGGGGCGAATCTATCCACTATTTTGATCTTTAAAAATAAAGACAACGAGAATAAAATTAGAAAAAAACTTTAATGTCCCTATTATATTGCACATGACTGTATATCATTATTTTGAAACATTAAGTGATGGGCTACCGAATGTTGATTACATAATGCATTATAAATAAATATAAAGTAATTACTATTACAAAATACATTGTTTTAATATAAAAATTATTTACTTAGATAATTTTTTATTTAAATTGTGTAATTATAGGGTAACTAATTACTATTTCAGTCCTTATAATAATAAGCGTAACCAATTATTCTCAGCCTCTTCGTAATCATATGGGTAACCAATTACTTTTTTAATATCTATCTGCAACTAGGTAACCCATTTCTCTTAATTTTTTTGTAAGTATACTGGTAACAATGACACATTACTTTTAGGCTCATCGCCTGTAAAATTCATTAGTGAAGTAAGGTGTAAAGTAACCACCCCAACTCTATGGCGATACATTACTTTACCCATTATTTGATAATGTTTGGTTTTGCTGGGATGTTTCGTAGCTCTGTAAATTATACAAAAAATTCAAATACTAATTCGATAACAGCAAAATATGCTTAACCTAAAAAATTTTGTAAAAATTTGGAAATTTTCATATTTGAGTTTTTTGCTTTTCTTGTAAAATTTTCTAAATGTACATTACAGCTTTTTTGATTTTTTATGACGATATGTATTGAAATCCTCCAGCTATATCAAAAGCATTTAATTGTAGTGAGCAAACGAAAAATAAAAAATAGATTTGTTTAGAGTAATTGTTCTTTATTTTAAAATAGTTTTTAACTTAAATAATTGTGTTTAAAAATTTAGGAAAATTATATCCAAAAAACGAATTGTTTCTACATTTTTGTCCTTAACTGAAATTGAAATTGCAAATGCCGATTTCATTTCTAAAGCAATCGTATAGGAGCTTAAATCGTATAATCTAGATATAAAAAACTTAATTGGAATTGGAACGGATAATGCCTCTGTAATGGAGGACGACATCGTAGTGTATATCAGTGATGGTATTTGAGAATTTTCGTTTGGTGCCCCAATGATGCCAAAAAAGTTCCAAAAAAGCTTTAAAAGTGCCAAAAAAAAAATTAAGCAACATTTAATGTTTCAAAAAAAATATGTTCAGCTTTTATTTCAAATATTTATACATTTAGTTACTTTAACCCTAAAATGCATGATGTAGCCATTTGGCAACATACCAGTTTCATAATAAAAAACTTGATGCATAAAACTCCATTTTTGGGCATTGGGGCCCTTTCTGCACAAAGTGCTCTATAAACTATAACTCAGATTTTTTAAACAGTTATAGGAAAAATCTTGGTTTTGCTTCGTATGTTTGTGAAAAATCTAAAACACGCATTTTTTTTACAAAAAGCGTAATATTCAAAAATTTTTGTTTAAATATTTAAAGTGGTATTCTCGCAATAAAATTAATTTTGGCAACAATAAATGTATAATTAATATTTCATATATTTTTTTTTTATTTTTTTTTTCATACACGTTAAAATAATCACAATTTAGCTACATATTTGGCAAAAAAACCATATTTTTCAAAAAAAATCAACTTTTTTTAAAATAAATTTTTTGGTATTTTTCTTGAAATGTACACGCCTTTAGAAATCATATATAAAAAAATTGTTAAAATTGTAGAGATCATGCATTTAAGGGTTAAGAATAAAAAGACAAAAAAATAAAAAAGGCGGGCAACTTATCTAAAAAGTAACCCGAGTTTAACATTACCTACCACAAATATTTATATAAAAATGCCCATCTTAACTATAGTAAAGCACTAAACTTACGTTATTTTAAGTTAGCAGGTCCAAGACTTTCAAAAAATTTTACAATTAAATTTGACAATACAATAAAATCAATTAAAGTTTTTCTAATTTTATCCCCGTTGCTTTTATTTTTAAATACCAAAATAATGATTAAATTGTCCCCGAAAAACTGGAAGGTGGTCCAAAAAATTGTAGATATTTTTAGTGTAGCATTTGTTTTTTAATTTTGCCACCCCTTCTTAATAGGCGTGGCTTTTAATGAAAAACCAGAGATATCGACCTTTTATCAAATTATATAGAAATTTTCGTAAAAAGTGCCAACATTCTATGGAGAGTGCCAAGGTGCCATTGAACATTCAATAGTGCCACATATGGCACTTTTGTGCCACTTTTACCAACAGTGGTGTATATACTGAATTGAAGAAACTGGTTCCAAAACTCGTTTTGGTCAAATGCGTTTGTCATTCTGTTGTAGCGTATAACGAATAATTATTTCTGAATTAGTTGGGAGGCAGGGAAACAAGCCGATCAAAATAATCGGCGGCGGCGGCGCAAGCAAAAAATCGGCGGCGGCGGCGGCGATTAAGGTTGAGCCGGATAAAAATCGGCGGCGGCGGCGCAACCAAATAATCGGCGGCGGCGGCGGCTTGATCGGCTTGATGGAACATTATACACGTAATTTAAAGATGTTTAAGGTTTTTTTTCCAAAATATAGCAGTAGAAAATTGTGCAAAAAATTTGGAATTATCATATAAAAAATAATTTTAAGTTAAATTCATCGATAAAAATTACAAATTTAGGATTTTTAGTTTTAGAACGGAGCTAGAAGAAGAGATAGTTGGGCGTTACAAATTATACATACACCCAGAAAACAGATTCGGTGCTGACAACCCCATTTGTTGCCAATCGAATGGTTCAGTTGCATCAAATGAATTTTTCGGTTGCGGCTACCGAATTATTCTTCATACAACTAGAATTCCGTTGCCACAGTCAAATTAGTCCTGTCTCAATTGGTTTTCTGTCGCCACAACTGAAAAATTCGGCTACCATAACTGAACCATGCGATTGGCTACAAATGCGGTTATCAGAACTGAATTTGTTTTCTGGGTGTATGTTTATATATTCAACAAAATTGTGTGGAAATATTTTCAAATAAAACTGATTTTCTTAATTTTTTCTTATTTTGTTTAATTTTGACGGCTTTTAGTTGCAATATTTTGTTTAAAAAAAACTAATTTTTATCTAATTTGTTCTTTATTCAGGGTAATCGCTTTAAAATTGTCAAAGTTATACATTTTTTTATAAACATGGAATCTCTGCATTTATAAGAAAATTGAAAATATTAACCTTAATGATTGTGCAAACAAGAACATCGAGTTGCTGAAATTAAATGTTTATAAAAATTACGATAACTTTTTCAATTTTCAGTTAATTTAAACAAAAGAATCTGATTTTACTAAGAACTAAACCCACTTTCAGAATAAATTACAATAGTAAAGAATTGTTTAATATTGTAAAAAAGCCGTCAAAGTATACAAATTAAAAAAAAATTAATTTTAATATTCAAAAAAAAAACTGTCAACATATTTTAGTTACAAATAAATAATTCTATATTTGGAAAGCTAAATTTTTTATCTTTCCAAAAACGTTACAATATTCAAAATCGGTTGAAAAATTGCTGAATTTCAAATTGTTAAGTGCTTGAAGTCGCTCAAAAACAGAGCTTTGACACTATCACCCCTCTTAGAGTGGTTTTGTAAAATCACACAAAATTCAAAATGTCGGAAATTGTCTGTTTCAACAAATTTTAGCATACTGACAAATTTTAAAATAAATTTTAACATATTAATTTTTGCAACAAAATATTCGTTTTACTTTCACCAAGCTTTTCCAACACGAAATAAAACGAAGAAAATAATTCGGATGTGGATCACAGAACAGCAAAAAATTTCGGAATGTTTCACTTTAGAATTTTTTATGTGGATTCGGAACTTAGAAATAAACAAACTCTATTTTCACTCAAAATTAAATGTGTTTTTAGAATAAACTAGGAAAAATATGGTTCGAAAAAAATTATGCTCGAAAAGATGTCAAAGTTGAAAAACTTAGAAGAAAAAATAAAAAATTCACCCCTGTTCTTAGTTCCGAAACTTTTTAATTAGAGTTGATTTGTAAAATCACACGGAATTAAAAATTTCGAAAATTTGTTGTTTCTACCAAATTTTAATATTCATAGACTAATTTTAAAATAAATTATTATATAATAATTGTTGTTAAGAAATATATATTCGTTTCACTATCATCAAGCTTTTTCTACTCGAAATAAAACGAAAAAATAACTCGGATGTGGATCACGGAACAGCAAAAAAATTGGGAATGTTTCACTTTAGAATTTTTTTGTGGATTCGGTACTCAGAACAGCGTCGATTATTGTAAATATCTCCCCAATTTTATAAGTCGACCGAGAAATCACTTAACATTTTTTTCGTCCGCAATGTCTTAAAAATGTGTCTTTTGATAATAATTTCAGGTGTACTGATATTTCTGAAAAATGTGATGTGATCTACTTAACCAAACCTACGACCATAAATTCGGATTAATTCTTTAATTCACTTTTGGACTTTTAATTAAAATTTACTAATATATCATTCGTTTATACCATTCCTTATGAATTCATTCACTGGCTTCATTCTTTTAATTTTCATGCATAGTGAATGAATTCTTTCATGAATTCATTATTTTTATAATGATCTTTCACGTTTCATTCCGTTTGTAAAAGATTAAAACAAATGTTGCGTTTTTAATTATTTTTATGGGTTGTGTATATGATATCAATATTAAATCCCTAAAATAAGCCACATATTTATTTAATTTGTAATTATAAACTAAAGTGTTGTCAGAATCATTAGTATATTCATACCTTAGATCTTTTACTGATTGAATAAAATGACAATTTTGATAAGCCATTTTGTAAAAGATTAGAATTAATGAAAAAATTAATTATTTAGATTGATTGTAATTCTATAAGAAATGTATTCAACATAAGAATGCATTCTATTTAACATTAAACTTTGGGAATGAAACCTATGAATTAATTATAAAGGAATGGTTTGATGGAATGATATACATATATTCAATTTCTAAAGCTGAATTCGGTTTTGTGCGAATTAAGCTAAAATTGAATTAATTCTTTCGAAGCTCTGCCTACAATCTACACTTGGTCATTTGAGAAGTATATATGTATATTTTTTATTTTATTTTGTAACACTGTGTAATTTGTATCCAAAACTATGGGTGCTAAAGACGTGTTCATTTGGATTCTCTCCTATATTGCATATCCAAATTTCAGCGAAATCTGTGAGAAGTTTTCAAGCAAAACTTCCAACTTAAGAATTATTTATGACAAAAATCCTTCTTAGCTCTGACTATAAAACTGGTTCTTTTATTTCTTTTGAACTAAAAAAATACTCTTGATGGTTCAGGAAATGATGAAGTAGAAAATTTTAAAAATTTGGAAAATTGATACTTCCAGCCGAAATGAGCCGAAAAAAATCGGCGGCGGCGGCTGACGCAAAAATGACCGGCGGCGGCGGCTTAAACGGCTTACGGCGGCTGGCTTGTTTCTCTGTTGGGAGGTGTTCCCAGGGAGGCATTGTCAAGCAGGTGCATGCATTTGGGTAAGCCTGTTGCTCGTTGGAGGGAGGGTTCGGTGCTTGATGCATCCAACCAACTTTGCCACAAATAAATTTTACTGTATGCATGCATTCGGGTGGTTTAGAATTAGAAAGGATAGGTGGAGAGAGGAAAGTTTAAAGTAAGGGCCTATTATGAAAAAGAACTTCCAAGTCAAAAGAAGTGATTGTATTTGAGCTGTTATTAAAACAATCTTGTGCCCACCCTACCATGACCACTACCTTCGAAAAACTAAAAAAATATTTTAGTGGTCCCATCATCAATCACAGCAAGATTTCTACCAGAAGTTCAAATCAAACAGTTAAATTTGAATTTAAGCACAAATCATTTTGATTTATTAAATATAGAAAAATTCATTTAAAACTGCAATAAGAAAACATATTCACAAGTAGATCTAACTTAGAAACTAATAACAAGTTTAATTTAAAACAATTTATCTAGCAGATATTTCACCAAAAGTTAATAAAGAAAATTCACTGAAATGGATTATTTTATCAAATCGAACTTTAAGATAAAGGGCAGAAAAACTTGTTTTATTAAGTAGCTTTACAAAAGAAAATAAAATAAAATTTAAAGTAAAATCAAAAGAGAATAAGATCAAATTTAATTTAAAATGAAAAAAAAATTATGAACCACATGGGTTACTATACAAAGAAAATTCGCTATCATGAAGAGAAAGTACTGAATTTCAAATGGTTCTGAATCCACATGTGATACGCGGTGATTCATGGGTTAATCGTTGTGTGTTTATTAGTATAGGTCAATGACCTCTATACAAGCGAAATGTAAAAACTTCAAATGGTAAATTTGTAATGACCATGTTAAAATTTCCGTACAAAATTAAGGTTGATAGATTCTAATTTGGATAATAATTAAATGAATTTAGTTAAACACAAAAAAAAAAGGTTTAATTAGCAAGTAATTTAACTCTCACAAATCCGAATTGGTTACTTTCAATACGGTCACCTTAGAGTTACATATGAAGTTGTAATAAAAAAATGTAAACAAACAAAAAAAATAAATCAAAACATACTGGCAGAAAGTAAAAATTAAAAGAAATAAAATAAACTTACATTTGCGTAATTGTTGCTCCCACGTCGAAAGATCTTTCGAAGAGTACAGCATACATGACGTTGTGGTTGAGTTTTTTTTTAGGGACTCTGTTGGTTGCTCTTTTAAAGATGAGGAATTTTAAGAGAAGCACTAAAGTTAAAGTTATTTTAAGAGAATTAATGTTAAATACTAAGCCATGAAACACACTCGCCAGTTAATATAGGAGAAAACGGAATTTTAACTTATTACTGAAATTATCAATTTCTAGTGGTTTGGGTTTTTTTTTTTCTTTAGAGTCATTAAAGGAAATCATATGAAATTATTCAAAATTATTTAGGCTTAAATATGCCTGAATCCAGTATTGGTAAAAGAAAGAAACTTTTATACACAAAAGCAAATTGCATGTAAAAATTGTCAGCATTGCCATATGAAATTTGGTAAATTTTGTTAAACAAAAAGCTTTTTTTCTGTCCGTATGTAATTCTATGCCTATATATGAACGCGCGAATGTGTATATAGTTACCACTTGTAATGCAAGTACATTGAAATAAAATTGAAGAAGTTTCAAAGCAAGATTTGGCACGAAATTATGTTACACTCATCGACAGACAACAGGCACTTGTTCCAAAATGTGTATGTTTAAAAATAAAAATTAATCATTTTGGAAGCCTGATAATTTTAATACTTTCGGAAGCCTTTTCTTCTATTTTCCTATAATATGCAAGAAAAATCACCAATACAAATCAACCACTATAAATTTTAAAAATTCCAGATATTTTAAAATTTTTCTTTATTTTCTTTTTTTTAAACAATTCTTTTGTTTCCACCACTTTCTCTGCAAATTCGATTTTTCCTTTTTTTTATTTTTACAACTTTAATAATTATTATAAGCTAATTTCGCGAAACATTTTTTTTACACGTATAGTTTTTTTTTAAATATTTTGTCGGGAAGTGTAGAGTGCAATTGCTTGTCTGCATGTAAATTGTTTTTTTTTTACATGTGGAATTGTTTTTGTAAATTCTTTTACAGCACTTAATATATATAAAAAATCTAATATTTAAATAACTTTAACACATAAATTTTAATAGGCAAGAACACACTTTAAATAAAATTTCGAACGTTTTCGAAGCAATTAATGCTTTCCATTTAGATGCTGACTTTATATTCTAGATTTAATTTTAAATTTATAAAGTTTTAAAGGACTTGTTTTTTTCCAAATTAAAGTATTTAGTGGAAATTTGAAATAAAATTTAATTTCCTTTTAAATTTCTTGGTATTCAACTTCTGAGCACTGTCTAAAGGAAAGTTTAAACACTTTTGACACACTATACACTGGTTTGTCCGCTCTACAATAATTTTTACTCCGACGAAATAACCGACGACGATTTCACTACACCGCACTGCTAAAACCCGCACTTGACTAAATTTGAAACTAACTAAATTATCTTAGAATTTCAACCAGAATCTTATTTCCGTACGTTGACCCTACCTCTGAATTTCGGATTTAATGAAACTTGGAATCCTAGTTGATGTAGCCAAATCCTACCCTGTCAAAGGAGGCTTCCTCCGGAAAAATCACAAACCTGTGAGTCAATGTATCAAAAAGAAATAATAAGTACATGTATAAACTTTCTTTTTGAGGAAGCAAAAAAAAATAGCAACTTTTACAAAATACTCACAATTTTTCTGCTGCAAAAATTAAACTTAAATTTAATTCCGAAGAATTTTACCAGCATCAATTAAAGTCTTAGGACTTTTGGATAAAAAAAACTTTTAAATAAAACTTTTCCCGAAGAGACACTATCATACGTAGCACACTGAAATCAAAAATGGCAGAAAATCAACTCTTTAGCCGAAACGAAAGCTCGGTTTGGTTTGATGAATTTGCGAAAATGGACGAGCTAACGCTTTTATTCCAAACTCACAAAAATAAAAAAAAATAAAATATACAGGCGAACGTCAAAATTGCGATAGCAGTAGTGTTTGTGAATTGCCACCTGATGGTGTGTGAAATTATACAAACCCGAGTAAAAAAAAATTAATATATCATACGATTTTATCCGTCAAACGGGTCTATAAAATGCTATCGGGTCGTATTATATTAATTGCCATTCAATCAAATATCATACAATTTATTCGATCAACCATACGTATTTCTATATAGTTATGAATGTGTGTCATTAACATTAACGCATTCTTTCCCCTTTTGGTATATGGTTCTACATGGTTCTGCAAGGACATTTTTTTATTACTACATATTAACGTGTATTTCCGTAATAAGAAAAATTATATTCTCATATGTGAACCTTCCCACTCGGGAATAGTCAAAAATTCGAACAACTAAAAAAAACTTGAGAGCTGACGCAAGCGCCATGACACTGTACAACTTGCAGTTACTCGTGCGTGGAAAAATGTTATGCCCAAATCACTCGAATTTTTAGTTAATGAAACCTGAATGAAAAATAACTGGTTTTCAAAAAGTTACAAGAATCTTTATGAGGCTATTAATTCTGGATCTGTAAGTACAAAATGTGTAATAAACTTTGGTTTGTTTAAACTCAATTTTATATTATAACAGGTTCCATTAAAAATAACAAACGTGTGCGATACACGTTGGCTTTCCATAGACGTATCTGTTTCGAGATTCCTCGACCAGTGGCTGGAATTGAACACCCATTTTAAAATTGCAAAAAATTACGAAAATTGCCACATGGCCGAGAAATTAAGCGATCTATAGATGAAAAACACTATTAATATTTGCTATTTTTGAAGCCTATTTTAAATGATCTGCAAATGCTTAATAAAAACTTCCAAAGTTCAAAGTCTGACCCGACAAAATTGTTAAATGACTTGGAATATGTCATAAACAAGTTAAAAAAATTCGTGAGTGTTGATGATATGGATATTTTGGAGGATAATTTCGAAAATCATATTGTTTATAATTGTAACTTGGGATACAATTTTGAAAGTCTCGTCAATATTGTTAAAACAACGGATGAGTTAGATGATGACGAAATTACCAACATAAGAATAGCATGTGTAAATTTTGTTGTGGGTTTGATTAAAGAGATGATATCAAGGTAGTTTTTTATAAGTTTAAATTAAATAAATTATTTTATTCTAGATTACCAGAAAATTTTGCAATTTTACGACTAATAGATAGATTTTCTGTCGATAAAGTACTTTGTGCAAAAACAATGATATAACTCCCATTGTTGAAAATTCTTTTAATGATAAAAGTTTAACGGGTAAAACCCAGCAAAACTTTCTATTACCTGGTAATAATGTTTGTAGGAAGAAATTAAGGTATGTAACCTCTTACTTTGCTATTCCAACAGCTATTATTTTAACAAGGGCATGTCATTGGAGGTATGTACTTTCCAAGAGGGCTAGGTAACAACATAAGAACATGTTACTTTAATGTTACTTGTTAGGAGTTACGTAACCACTTACATAACCGATACTGAGCACAATACTACTTACATAACAGCTTAAAGTAAGGCCAAAAAAATGTGTTACAAACAGGTCTGAAATAACACATTAAAATTATGCGCTCACTTACTGTATAAAAATATATACTTACTTCTTACAAAAAAAATTAAAATAAGACGTTATCGTGTTAGTGTTTTATAAATGCTAAAATGAAGCAAATTCATATTTAATTAATATTTACTCAGATTAATATAATGTTAACAAAAAACATAAAAGATATTTCAGTCAATATGTATAAAACATAAATTATTTGTATCGAATATTTTAAATAGAAAATAACACTCATGTATCGCATTACAAATAACTCCTTATTTTGAGGTATTTGAATACACCATCGGTAATAAGTAGCTATTTCTAATGAGTGATCACGTATCACATTAAAAGTAACTCCTTATTTTACGATTTTAAAATATCCCATCTGTAATAAGTCGCTGCTATTATTTAGAACTCGTGTTGTGTATTACAAGTAACTCGTTTCTTTGAGGTGTTTAAATATATCATTGGTAATAAGTTGCTATTACTACCCAGTAGTCAGAGCTTTGAAGAATTAATTCCTTAATTCAAATTTTCAATTCTGAATTAAAAATTCGATGAATTAATTCACTAAGCAATATATATTGAATGGAATTAATTCATATTTGCTTTCGTTCGATTTATTTTGTTACGAATTAATTCAATTGCAATAGTTCTTTTTATTAAATCAAATGAATTAATTCACTGGTGAATTAATTCCTTATTGAATTAATTCACTACTGAATTCGTTCAATTTCATTTTCGTTCAGTGAATTAAAAAAAATAAAATTACGTTCAGTGAATTAAAAAAAAAAATTACGTTCCGTGAATTAAAAAAAAAAATAATAAGTTCACTGAATTGAAAAAAAATAAAATAAGTTCACTGAATTGAAAAAAAATAAAATAAGTTCACTGAATTCAAAGCCTGTTTTCTGCCGTTCAGTAGAAGAAAACAATAATCTACAAATAAATTTTTTAAATAAGCAATTTTACAGCGTGTGCTAGTAAAAATAAACAAAATAGGAACCGGATGCTGTTTATCAACCTACACGATTCAAAAATAAATCCTTTTACTATTAAAAATAAAAACTTTACAGATATAAATAAATTTGTAAAAAAATATAACTATTAATTTTTCAAACTAGTTATATAGTTATATTTTTTTTTCCAAATTTATCTATATCTGTAAAGTTTTTATTTTTAATAGTAAAAGGCTTTATTTTTGAATCATGTAGGTTGATAAACAGCATCCGGTTTCTAATTTGTTAATTTTTACTAGCACACGCTGTAAAATTGCTTATTTAAAAATTTTATTTGTACATTATTGTTTTCTTCTACTGAACGGCAGAAAACAGGCTTTGAATTCAGTGAACTTATTTTATTTTTTTTCAATTCAGTGAACTTATTTTATTTTTTTTTCAATTCAGTGAACTTATTCTATTTTTTTTCAATTCAGTGAACTTATTTTTTTTTTTTTAATTCACTGAACGTAATTTTATTTTTTTTAATTCACTGAACGAAAATGAAATTGAACGAATTCAGTAGTGAATTAATTCAGTAAGGAATTAATTCACTTTTTTTCCGTTCGATTTATAAAATTGAACGCGTTCACCGGTGAATTAATTCATTTGATTTAATAAAAAGAACTATTGCAATTGAATTAATTCTTTGAATTTGTTGTTTGATGAACGCATTCAGTTGAACGAATTCAGTGAATTACTTAAGAAAAGGAATTCATTCAATTGTAGAGAAAATTGAATTCGATTGGTAGTGAATTCATTCAAAAAGGAATTAATTCTTCAAAGCTCTGCCAGTAGTTATGCAGCACATTATACGTAAGACATTACATTTTAGTTATGAAATAATGCAATGGTAAGGGGTATGGTATTACCAGGTAATGTATTCTGTAATACCAACATATTACCAAGGTTTTGCTGGGAATGATTGATCAGTACAACTGCATAAGTTTTCTGAAATGGGTAAATATTGCAAACACCACCGAATTTTGGACAAAGGTGTTGGAATACAAAGATTCGGCTGGTAACAATCCCTTTTAAAGAGATTAGTAATTTTGCCATTCAACTTTTGTCCCTACCCTGGTCCAACGCAGACGTGGAAAGAGTTTTTAGTCAAACGAACTTAGTAAAGACTAAATTAAGAAATAAGATGCAAAGTGATACTGTAAATGAAATTTTACATGTTCGGTAAGCATCTTGTTTTTCATAAATAGCTGAATGTAATAAAAAATATTTATTTTAGATATGGTTTAAAACTTAATGGAAAATGTTGTCATAACTATAAACCACCAAAGGAATGCTTGAAGTAGATAGGCACCAATGCTTCCTACGAAAAATCTAATCAACATGAAGATGACTGGGTTGATATACCTTTCTCCGGAATTGTTTAAAAGGTGTTTGATCTCACCAAACTATTTGGAACGATCTGAATGTAAAAAAACTTGCCCTTATTTTTAATTTGTACATAACGATGTACCTTTTTAGCATTTAAGACTTAAAATATGAATAAATTATTTTTTGTCCATTTTAATATAAATAACAAATTGTTAAGCTATTTTGAAATTTTAGCAATTTTTATATTGAAATCTAGCCGTTTTTGGCCCCTACGAGTTGGCAACCTTGGTAATTATCACATTATGATCAGTGTTGCCGTTGTGGTTATTTTTAACCAAAATTGGTTCTTTTTTTCCAATGTGGAGATGTGAACTTTTTTTTCATTTTGGTAACTTTTTTGGCAGTCAAGTGTACTTATAAATTTGTTTTCTGTGTTTTTAGATTTATGTTCTGCTTATGCTTTTAAGAAGCTTCCCGTACAAATTGAATATCTTTGTAGGAACATTTTAGAGTTGTGTCGTTCATGAACGAACTAGTTCATTTGAACGGTTCAGTTCATTGAACGATATGACATCGTTCACCATTATTTGTTCTTTTCGTTCATTTCGTTCATCGTTCTTTTTTGTAGTCATAAAAAGTTTGTATACCTTTCTTATTCATTTTATTACAGAATTAAATGTTTTTCTTAATAATTTCAAATTTTTAATAAAATTGTAATTTTCTGACACTATTAGTCTATGTACAATAAAATTAATATAAACATGTAACATGTAGTGCGCCAATAAATTGTCGAATGAACGACTCCGTTCACGAATCACTGCTCATGACAAAAAAGAACGATTGAACGATTTGAACGAACTAGTTCAATGAATTTTATTGAACGATTGACCGAGTCACCAAAAAGAACGATTAAGCCCAACTCTAGAACATTTGTAACTTTTTACGCAATAATTCGAAACGTATTCTTGAATTTAAAGAATTTTAAGATTATTGCAGTGTAGAGTCATATAAAGTATTAGGTATTTCTGGTACCCGGTGACTGACACTATGTAAAGTAATCAATCGTATAACTGAGCAGTGGCCTGTTTTGCATTTATATTTTATATCGTTCGACTTGGAAGTAAACTGTAAAAAGCTTGTGAATTGTGTTAACTAGTAGGCGATACTAGCTTTAAGGTTTATTTTTTATTTCTCTCATATATTCTTAATATAATAAATAAAGAAATTAAATCGGAAGAAATGCGTCTTCCATATTTTAATGGTCAATTGAAATTAAATTTTAAATTAGTTTTGAGCAATTTCACCAAAAGTACGTTAATAGTTTAATTTCTTTAAAAACGGTTAATTTACTTGATGAAATTAATAGATGCAATTAATTAAATGTAGAAAAAATTTTATTTTCCGTAAAGCTGAACTATGTTTAAATGAAAATAACTTGTCCAACTTAAAAAAATATGAATTTAAAAAAACACAATCTTTTTATATAGAACTTTTAAAAGAAATCTCAAATACTTTGAATTTTCAAGAAGAGATTTAAAACATCTTGCCATAATAAAACCAAATTAAATTTTAAATAATTTAGAAATAACTTTGGAGCCTTTATTGTCATTTTTCCCAAACTTAACGAGCGGTAATGAAGAAAAGATTTTAACCCAATGGAAATTATTAAGATTTTCGAACATTACAGAATTAAACAATGACATGGATATAGTAGAGTACACTCAGGGAATTATGTAGGTAAAATCAACTGCAAATGACAGTTAAAATAACTGCATTTGCACTTAAAAAGATGTAGACTACATTTGCATTTAAATCAACCGCAATATGAAGTTATTTTTAACTGTTAAAAATCAACTGACAAATGTGGTAAAAATAACTACAAATGCAAATAAAACAACATACATGCAAATTATTGTAAAACTGTACAAACAACTGCAAATGTAGTTAAAATAACATAAATAAAAATTATTTTAAAAATTATTAATTTAATAAAATCAAATTTATGTAAACACTCTTAACTTAATTTTATTCTATAATAAATTTAAAATTGAGAAATCAAAATTTACACTCCGTCTGTGAGGGATGTTTTTGTTTTTCTCCAGGTAGAAAGGGATGAAAATATAAAAGAACTAAAAGAAAATAAATACAATATATTTTTAACATTCCCGTAAATAAATTTATATTATAAAACTTACCTTATTATTTTAATAATTTAATAAAAAATATATAACCATTTCCGTATTACGCGTCTGCACTCTTTGGCGTTTTTTTATGACTAAGACAAGAGAAAACATGTTCTTCTCATATTCTTTCACTAGAAATGTCTAAACAAGCGCTTCGTACACATGTTTCTGTTTGCTGTTTGTTTCCACACACTTGAAAATTTAAGTATTTGTAAAAAAATTCAAATTAACTGCATAAAATAAATGTTACTACAATGTAGTAGTTTTTGTAGTTTATTTAAAAAAATAACTGTCAAAAACATTGAAAAATGTTGCTCTAAGTAAATTAACGACAATTGTAGTTAAAATAACTACAACCGCATTACTACACAAATAACTGTCATGTAGTAACTACAGAACTTTTCTGAGTGTATGAGACCCACCGAAGTATTTAATATGTAAAAGAATCTAAAATACAAATTTTGTTAATAATTAAATTTAAATAATAACCCCTCAATACATAAAAGCATTGTAAAGTTATAGAGGAGTTTACAAAAAGAAATCTTCATACAAAATTTGTTCAATAAACCTCCTATAATTTTACAAAGCATTTATGAATTTAGGGGTAAATATTTTAATATATTTAAATAAAAACTAAGAAACTTTAAATTTTGGTTATTTTTTTTCTCATTTGGTAACTTTTTTAAACATTTTGGTTACAAAAAACTTTTGTTTGTGGCAACACTGATTATGTGCGCTGTATTCGCATTCAATAGTTGGATACCGAGTGTTGATTGGAGAGGTTGCTGCAATGCAAATCTTTTCAAATTTATTATATTTAGTTAAGTGTTTGTAACCGTCACATAGGACAATCGTAATTAATTACTAGGGCAAGGAATTTCATGCACTTAAAAATGGAAAATATGCGCCTAAAATATGCAGCTAAAAAAGAAAAATATGCATTAAAAATATAAGAAATATGCACTAAAAACTATTATTTTTGCAAAAATAATGCACTTTAAAACTTAAAAATACATTTAAGTTAGTTATTTTGCAAACAGACACAGAACTCGAAGATTTTCCATAGGTCAATAAGGTTTTTAAGAATGTTTATTTTGATTGAATCAATATATGAAAACGTATAAATTTTTTATATTTTTGTACAAAATAAAAAATGCTGCTAAAAATGAAAAATATGCACAAATATGCATTAAAAAGCACAAAATATGCATTAAAAAGGCAACAAATATGCATTTAAAGTCAAAATATGCAAAAACATGCATTTTTGACAAAATATGCAAAAATATGCAACTACAAATCGATGCCATTTTTTTTAAATTTGATGATTCGGATAAATATTTAGTTCATATTAGTTTTGGACTATCGAGAAAAAACATGCATTTGCATGAAATTCCTTGCCCTATTAATTACTAAAGAATTTTTTCCAAAACTGATTTATAGGAAGAAGAAGAAAACATTTTTATTGAAAAATTTAACAGACACAAGGGAATCACCAGACTGCCGCAGTTTCGTCTCACCCAAAGACTCGTCAGTGGTTAGTTTATGTGTTAACTGATCAAAGTAATTTTTAATTGTTAATTAGTCGTTTATACTAGAGATGGGCACGTGAGTAGAATTTTGCGTGATTCACGTGAATGACGCGTGAGTGTGAGTAAAACCTCAATTTACTCACGTGAACGTGAGTGAGTGTGAGTAGATTAAAAATGTTCGTGAGTGAGTGTGCGTGAGTAAAATTTTTTCGTGAGTCGAATTTTTTGGGCTTTTTCAGTAATTGTTTTAGGCGACTATATATTTTTAGGTATTTTTAATACAAAATAAATGTCAAAATTTCATACTTGTCTAGGGTGTCCCGGGAAACGGGAATGAAAATCGAAAAGTATCAGTTTTTTGGTAACAGTTTTTTATTTTGATTTGTTTTATTAATATAGAAAGCGTTTAAGTCATATTTTATTAAGAACGTCAATTTTAAGGTTGAAGGAATGGAAATATTTTAATTAATGAATTTTGGTTTAAATGTCTACTTTTTAAGACATTTAGTTCTCTATGATATATGCTATACCTCCTGCCAACTTACTTTAGGTCTTATTAAATTTCAGGCTAAAATATAATTTGCCAAGTTAAAAATACTTTTATGACTTTTAAGAAATCGCATTCTGCCAAAATCCATATTTTTGCTTTTAGTGTCAAACTTAAAGCGTTAAAAAAATGTGTGAAATTTCCTTTCGATTTTCATTTTAAAAGATTCATTGGACCCATATTTGAATGTTTGTGCGGGGAACATCGGCATTATAGAGTTTCAAAAAGCTCTACCATTCGTAATTTTTTAAAGTTATACTGAAGTTTATTAGGTTATAAAAAGGGTTTCAAAAACCAAAATAAATAATTTACTTTTTCAGAATTTATAGCTTGTGAAGTTAATTTTTATAAATCAAGTTATTTTTTCTCGAATGTCAAGGTTTTTGACTTTAATAATGTTGCAATTAAGGCCCTATGCTCCTTATAGGAACCGAGGGAACATATATATATATATATATATATATATATATATATATAATTACAGTCACAACTTTGAATAGGCACGTAAATATTAATAGGCATATCTAAAACATACCCAATTTATCGCTAGCCAATATCATTGGCTTCATTAATACTTCTAAATTATCCTTTTAATGCTAAACTAAATTTAAAGAACCTATTCGTTAAATTTTACACAATTTATTTTTAAAATATAATTTCATGTTTCTGTTATTACCCGGTAGATGGCGCCACCAATATATCAAAAACTAAGAGAGTTAGAGCAAATTTGACGAAAATTTCGCCTACCCTTGAAACGTAATAGCCCCGTAAAATTTTATTTCTATCCAAGAAAGGCCCTTGATAAGGCCTTCGGCCCTTAGAAATTAAAAAAAATTCCATTTAATAAAATAGCGCATATCTCGAAAACTAAGCGAGATAGAGAAAAACGGACAAAATGGTTGCTCCTTGGAGTATATATGGAGGAGGGACCAGATCCGGGGAGGGTCCGGAGACACTATAATTTGATCAAATTTTGCGATCTGTATAATTACAAATAAAACTGTAGTTTCACTAATTTTTTACTTAAACTTAGATTTGTTAAATTTAAGAAAAAATATGTTAAAATCAACAAAGTTTATATTAAGCCAAAAAACAGGAACAAATTTTGTGAAAGTAACAAGTTTTTCTGTTCAGCCAACAGACATATTATTTTGACAGACTGACATACCCAGGAAAATTCTTTTTCAATCGGTAGCCAACCACACCTATTCTACAACTGGTTCCACTGCAACCGATTCCATAGAACTGGTTCCGGAACCAGTTCCTGGGATCCTATATGAAAGGTGTGATTGACGTAGAACCAGTTCCAGAACTAGTTCCAGAACTGATTCTAGGGCAACCGGTTCCACTTTGGAGCTATAGAAGGGGTTGCTTTTGGGACAATTTCAAACAAAAAGAATCGGTGTTAGAATCGACAGTAGAAGGGGTTGTAAATGAAAAGTAGCTATTCTACAACCGATTCTTTGGAACAGAAAATTTTCCTGGGTATTATTATTTTGTAAAAAATGCCGATTATAATCTATTTTGGCATAAAAAGTGTTTTGAATTTTTTCGCAAAACTGGTATCAAAAGTTGTGTGGCAACAATCTTGCTGAAACAGAAGCGTTTAAGTACGTCATTGCGTCTAAAGCAACCGGTTCCACTTTGGAGCTATAGAAGGGGTTGCTTTTGGGACAATTTCAAAGAAAAAGAATCGCTGTTAGAATCGACAGTAGAAGGGGCTGTGAATGAATGAATGTTCCGGAACCAGTTCCTGGGATCCTATATGGAAGGTGTGACTGGCATAGAATCAGTTCTATAACTAGTTCCAGAACTGATTCTAGGGCAACCGGTTCCACTTTGGAGCTATAGAAGTGGTTGCTTTTGGGACAATTTCATACAAAAATAATCGGTGTTAGAATCGAGAGTAGAAGGGGTTGTGAATGAAAAGTAGCTATTCTACAACCAATTCTTTGGAACAAAAAATTTTCCTGGGTAGCTATTCTACAACCGATTCTTTGGAACAGAAAATTTTCCTGGGTATAAATATTGTATCGTCATATGAAATCAAAAAAGCCGTAAGTTACAAAAAATTCAAAATCGACTTTTTGATTGATTCGATTCACCGTATCAAAATACACATTCCTGCAAAATTTTACACTCCTGCTACTAAAAACGACGACTTTATTAACAAAATTCTAAAAGCCCTAAGTGCAAGCGTAAAAATCTTATACCCCAAAAAGGTTATTAAGCCTTTCGAAAAAAACTAACTGTGTTTTTATAAACAGTTACACATTACATGAAATTGTAATTGAAGAAATGTCAATTACAACTGCAATTTATTGGGAAAAGAAATAATGACAAAAAGCGCGAGTTAAGGATCAACCCAACATGACGTATTCTTTTTTGCAAATTTTAACAACAAACATTTTCTAATTCTAAATGTAATTGAAAATGTAATTGAAATTTGCAACTGAAATCACATTCAATTACATGTAATTGAAAATTTTCAACTACAATTAAATATAAATGTACATAATTGAATTTCTTTTAATTTCAACTACATTTGCTTGTAATTGTTATTGAAAATTTTCAAGTAATTCTAATTGAATATGTACAAGTAATTGTAATTCAAATGTAATTGAAATCCCCTAGGTCTGGTTTCTAATTTGTTGGATAGTGAAACTAATTTATATTTAGCCTCCCAGTGTAGAAACGGTAATGACATATCATTATTTTTTGGACTACCAGTAATGACACCCACTTACCTTCTGCATTATTTTAAAACATATAGTAATGAGTTACTTATAACGACATATTTTTGTCATTATTTCAAATAGAAAATAATTTTCTAGATTTTTTTTAAAATTTTTTGAAATCTATTTATAGACTCAATATTTTTTAAACACTGGTAAGGATATATGTAACCACATATTTTTTGATTTTCTGTATGTTGGCGAGTAAGCTTACTTGTGTGCAGCAGGTCAATTATGTTTTTATCTATTAAATATTACATGTCGATATAGCTCAGATGGTAGAGCTATTCACTGGCAATCTGTAGACCCAGGTTCGATTCCCGCACCAGCAAATTTTATTAAAAAAAAAAATACAATAAAACATATTTTTTTATATAATTAATTTTTTTGAAAATCTATTTTTAGACTCATTATTTTTGTCAGTACTGGTAAGCATATAGGTAACGATATATTTTTTGATTTTTCGTATGCTGGTGTGTAACGACAACTCATTATTTTTCGCGACATCGCCATATAAAGGTAATAAGAAATGTAATAACAAAAGTAACTAGTTACCATTACCAAGTATGTAGTTACATAACCACATATCTGGTAATGATTTTCTACACTGGGCTATTAATGAAGAAAATAAGAAAATATTACCTAAAAATTACCAAAACCATTTTTTGATTTGACTTACGGTCTTTTCGATTTCAGAAAAAAGTAATCCCCAAAGGCGTAAGTTTCGTAGCTCTGTAAAGAATGCAAATATTGGAAATTTTTCTTCAAATACTAATTCGATAACCAAAAATAATCTTAACCTGAAAATTTTTTTTTTAATTTGGTTTATTTTTCATTTTATTAAGTTTTTTGCTTCTCCTGTGAAATTATTTAAATGTAACTTACGGCTTTTTTGATTTTATATGACGGTATGCTCTATGGAATAATATCCCACAAAAATCTTTCATTACCCAAATAACTGGTTAAATAATGACACTAACATTTTTTATTACTTATAATTCGGCCTCAGTACTAGTAATTTTTGTTAAACGTCGTTTTTATAAGCAGCATAGCTTACGCGTGACTTAGTATTTAATTTTAAAAATAATGTGGTATTGACAATTACTTACCTAGGAAAGTTTTTTGTTCCAAAGAATCGGTTGTAGGATAGCTACCCAAAAAAATTTTCTTTTCCAAAGACGGTTGAAGAATAGCTATTTTTCCTTTACTGTTAATTCTAACACCGATGAATTTTGTTTGAAATTGCCCCAAAAGCAACCGCTTCTATAACTCGAAAGTGGAACCGGTTGCCCTAGTGTTCACTTTAGTGAACAATGAAGGTTAGAAAACCCTGGCCCTAACGTCTTCGAGTATCGAACCAACGCAAAACGGCAACCAAACACACCACACACAACAGCTGTCGGCTTTTGCGTTTGGTTAAAAAGTCAGTTCGTGAACTATACCAAAATAAACAACATCTCCCTGTGTTGTCGTGAGTGCAACGTAAATTGAACAAATTAATATCCCGCCATTGAAGTGTTCAACCAACTTACAAGTTTAATTTATAATCAGTGAATCATATTAAAAGATTAACGTTTAACTTAAATTTAAAGATGAAAATAGCAAACGTGTAAATTAAAACATTGTGGAAAATTTAAATATTAACATTAAATGAACATAACCCTAAAATCTTTTTTTAAATTTGAACTCAAATATATACCTAATCTACATACGTATTGTAACGTTTCATGACATTTATATAGTTTTATTTGGAATTTCATTACATACGCGGTAAGGTATATTAACCCCGAAAACTAACCCTTTCCGTTTCTTCATGGTCCTTCGTGAGTGAGAGTGAAACAGTGCTAGTTTTCAAAAAACAAAAATTTAAAAAGGAAAACTTGTTTAAATAAATAAAATAACGCGCCAAAAATTGTACATAAAAACTATACATATATTTTAAGCGGACATTTTTAAAAAATTAAATTAAAAATACAGTCCACAACATAAAGATAAATTTTAAAATTTAAAAACAAAACACACTTAAATATAAAGCTTAAATATAAAAGTAAACTAAAACTAAAATATCACAGTATTTATCACAGTGGTTATATATATAAACAAAGAGAACACAAAATAAAAATTAAAAAAAAAAAATTAAAAACCCACCCCTAAAACAAACATACACAAAATTGTGAGAGAGCAGTGGCTGTTTTTAAAAAAGTTTTACATTTGAACAATAATAAACTTCATATTTCTTTTTGCAAAACATAAACAATTGAGTGAAGTGGAAAACATTTTTTTAATAAGAAATTAAATTTGTTAAGAACAAAACAAAACAATAACATTTAGTTAAAATAAAACCCAAGACAGTGCACAGCAAAAAACACAAAATACCCACAAAAATATAAAAAATAACAAAAAAGAAAAACAAAAAGCACAAAATACCCACAAAAATATAACAAAAGAAAAAGAGAAGAGGAAGAAATACCCATACCCAGTTAAAAATATAATTATAAAATAAAACGGTTTGAAAGCTATTGTTCATATTAATAATAAAGTGATTTTAGAAAATATTCGTTTTATTTCAAGAGTTTCTCTATATATTTTGTTAAAAAGTGCTATTAATTAAATTGAATCTTAACTTTTAAATAGTATTTTTTTAACAAATATTACACAAAAATTTTAATAAACAAAATACAAATGTTACTGTGCACTGTAAAAAACAGGAAGAATAAATTACCCAAAACAATACAAAATTTGTGTTTAACAATTCTGCTGCAAAACATAAAAGCCCAAATTACTGCAATTAATATAAAGCGGGAAGTTAGGCAAAAAGCGAATCAACAAAGAAATACAACAAATACACACACATAACCATGAAAGTGATAAGTACCCTACAACCAGAAGGAGTCGGTAAGTTGAATTATTTACAACTTACTGAAATTTCCGAAACCATATTTCCATAATTTTATACACATTTTACACAGCAGTCAACACAACTTTGATTATATAACCTGGTTTCACCCACCCACCCACCCTATTCGCAGTTATTCGTCAGTTTTTTAAAAAATTTTGTCCGACAAATTGATACTGCCGTTTACTTTGTGTAGCGCATATCATCAAGTGTAAAAACACCCTGT
The DNA here is from genome assembly GCA_949987735.1 of Leucophora obtusa. Lineage (NCBI taxonomy): Eukaryota > Metazoa > Arthropoda > Insecta > Diptera > Anthomyiidae > Leucophora > Leucophora obtusa. The sequence goes on from OX465296.1 coordinate 84,770,352, forward strand.
TGGAAATATTTTGGTCAGGAAATCTTTTTTTGTGTCGTTGCCAACGGTGTTTGGTAAACCTTGTTTATACTCGTTTTTAACCCATAAACCCAAATTTTAACCCTTATTGTGCCAAAACCCCAAATTTAACCCGTTTTATACAGCAGTATTACAGTGTTGGCTCAATTAACCCTTTTTTGTGTTGTTAACCCAAATTTAATCCGTTTTTTACAGCAAGAATTATATTTTAAGCACAATTAATCCTTTTTTGTGCTTATAACCCAAATTTAACCTGCTTTTTACAGAAAAAAATTATTTTAAGGACAATTAACCCTTTTTGTGCTGATAACTCACATTTAACCCGCAGCAAACCCACATTTAACCTAAAACCAATTCAGTGTTGCACCGTAAAATCAGGTTTTACCCGTTTTTCATCGCAGAACCGTACGAAACCCATATTAAACCTTTTTTTGCACCAGAGCCCGCATTTAACCCATTGTCACCCGTTAACACGCGCATTTAATTGCCTTTACCCACATTTTTAACCCATTTTATCGTCAGTTAATTTCAATTTTATTGCAAAATGAATGATATAAAACTCTTGGCGAAAAACTTGCTAATCTGCATTCAACAGGATCTACCTGCTTATGAGGAGGATTATCGCAATTCACTTACCCAATCTTTGCCCGCCTTAAAGATTCGCAAGCTTGAATTAGAGGGAATATGGGCAAATATCCATTTGAAATATAATAATCTGCGGGAATCTCCTCAAATGAGTGGCAGAGAGGCATCAAAGGGAATTGATATGACCGAAATCACGCGGCATTTCAGAGAAGCTAAGCATTGAGGAAGCGATCGCAAGTCATACAGATGAAAGGCTCTCTCTACCCCACCCAAGTGATGCGAATGTGACATACTCTAGCGGAATTAACGTTACACCGTGTGACATACCAATTTTCAGTGGTGAATTTAAGAACTGGGCTTCGTTTAGGGACATTTTCATGGCCGTTTATGGAAAGAACCCCCGCTTGAGTGGCATTGAAAGACTTTGCAAACTCAAGGAGAAAACCCGCAAAGAAGCAAGGGATATTGTAGATTCTGCACCCTTAACAAATGATGGGTTCAATATTGCTTGGTCGGAACTTACTGCCCAGTATGAAGATAGGCGCAGACAGGTTAACGCTCCGTGTGGATTTCAAATACGGAAATTACAAAGATCTATAAATAATTGCATTGCGGTTCTTAACACTCTGCAGATAGAAACTTTTGTTATTTGTACCTCCAAATTACCCAAGGAAACGCTTCTAATATTTGAAAGAACCTTGGCAGACAATACATGTATTCTGCCCTGGCATGAGTTGCACGAGTTTTTAACGTCTGAATATAAGGGACTTGAAGCAGCCAAAGACCTGCGGATAAATGTAGTTCCAGACCCAAACCCGAAACAATATTCTGACAATAGAAGTCAGTATGATAAAAGAGGAAAAACTTTCCTCAACGTAACCCAGAAAGGACACGCATTTTAGAAAAATATCTATAAATGAACAACCGTTGTCAAATTCTACCCAGACCCACCCAAAGTCAGACAGGCCAGATGGTTCTATTTGCAAACTTTGCAAAAATAGGCACACCCTGAGTAATTGTTCAACATTTATTTCCATGGGAATAAATGAAAGGCTTGATTTTGCCAGGAAAAGTGGAGTGTGCTACAATTGTTTAGCAACAGCTCATTCCACAATTCTTTACTGTACAAACCCTCACCCACCTCAAATACACGAAATACCCAAGACGATTTAAGCCAACAATCAACTTCACGCAATGCATCGCAGTCTTTCGCAATATGTACGCGGTCAGAGGCACTAGATGACCGTAAAAGGCTAGTGGGAACAGCCATGGTAAATGTTGAATCCCAAGGCTCTCTGATACCCGTTAGAGCGCTTATTGATCCAGCGTCAGACTACACCTTTGTCTCAGATACCCTCAGAAAGAAACTGCAGTTACCCACCACACCCATACGCGCTGAAATCTCAGGAGTGAATGAAAGTCATTCCGCCAATCCCGATAAAATGTGTGACATAACATTACGGTCGGACAGATGTGACGATTTCAGGCTGACGCTTCAAGCAATTGTTTTAAAAGTCATTGCGAAAAATATACCCACTCGGAAGTTTGAACCTAGTTATTTTAAAGGAGTTGAATAATATTCAACTTGCCAATGAAAGGTTTTTCGAAAGTCGGCCAGTTGATGTATTAATTGGCGGCGATTATTACCCACAAATCATGAGAAAAACTGCCAGTAAAATTGTTAAGACACTTCTTGCTCAAGAGTCCCACTTTGGCTGGATATTAACAGGACCGCTAGATGATTTGAAACAACCCCAAGCCATAGTGTCACACTTCAGCACGGTTACACTTGATTAGTGTATTACCAAGTTCTGGGAGATTGAGGAAATTGTTAGAAAACCTATTAAGTCTATTGAAGATTCCTGTTGTGAAGAGTATTATTCGAAGACAACGATTCGTTTACCCAATGGCCGATATCAGGTCAATCTACCCTTCCGAAACCCACAAATTGAGTTAGGGAACTCACTCCACATTGCGATGGCTCAATATCTTAGAAATGAGAAAAATTTATTGAAGAACCCCGAACTTAAGGAGGAATACGATAACGTGCTTCAGGAATATATTGACCTAGGTCAGATGAAACCCATACCCTATAACCCAGAAATTTCGCCAAATTGTCATTATTATTTACCCCCTCACGCAATCGTAAAACCTGACCGAGTTACAACAAAGGTCCCAGTTGTTTTTAATGCGTCAAGCAGAACATCGAATGGCAATAGTTTGAACGATACCCTATACACCGGTCCTACACTACAACAGGATTTAGTTGTAGTAATTTTAAAATGGCGATTTTATGAGATTTTTTTTAACGCCGACATTACAAAAATGTACCGGCAAATTTTATTGAATACTACCCACACACCCTTTCAGCGAATATTGTTTCAACGAACCCATAAAAGACTATGAACTTCACACGGTCACATTCGGAGTCAATTGCGCACCATACCTAGCAATTCGCACTCTCTTGGAACTGGAAAATGAAGTTCAAGATACCCACCCAATCGTATCTCAGATTTTGAGAAATCATATGTACGTTGACGATGTGTTATCCGGCCATCATATCCTGAAGGAGGCTAAATTTGCTCAGAAAGAGACAATTGCAGTATTAGAATCTGCCGGGTTCCCACTGAGAAAGTGGATTTCGAACAACGCTGAACTTTTAAATACCCAAAGAACACTTACTCGATGTCGATGTGCTTACCCTTCCAGAATCGAATAATGCCAAAACCTGTCGGACATTGCGCGACTTTTTGGTTGGCTAGCGCCAATTATTTTTTCTGCTAAGATTATAATGCAGCAAATATGGCAGGATAATACAGCTTTGGATGAATGTCTTAAACCCTTACCTAGTGTCTTCAAATGCAATGAAATGTGCAAAGAAATTTGAAAATAACACACAAAACAACAACAACGAAAATAATTTTGTTGTTGCTTTGTGTGTTATTTTTAAATTTCTTTGCACATTTCATTGCATTTGAAGGCACTAGGTTAACCCTCATTAAATGGCAAAAGTTTCTACAATATTATGATAATATTGATCAGATTAGAATTCCAAGATGGATTCAATACACCCCTTCAGCAAAAATTGAGTTTCATGGCTTTTCAGATGCTTCTGAGAAAGTACTCGGCAGTGCTATATGCACAAGTAACACCCATAAACGGTCCTAATTCCGTAACCCTACTCTTCGCTAAAACGAGAGTTGCACCCATCAAAGTTCTTACATTACCCAGGTTAGAACTTTGTGGTGCGGTGTTGTTGGCTAATATGGTACACAATTTACTTGGTCAGCTAGATTTACCCCAACATCAGACCTATTTCTGGACTGATTCATCCAAAGTCCTGGCTTGGTTAAAGAAGCATCCAAACTCCTGGAACACATTTGTTGCAAATCGAGTTGCAACCATTTTGGAAACGGAAAATTGGAACCATGTCGTATCCCACGATAACCCTGCTGATGAGTTAAAGGACGATTCTCTTTGGTGGAATGGCCCATCCTGGCTAAAATCCATTTCATATGTCTATCGTTTCTTGGATCGAATAACAACTACCCGCAGAAGACTAAGTCGTCATGAAATGGTAACACTGGATAGAAGTAGAATTACTTTACCAGCCGAAAGAATCAGGATCCTGTTGAAAACCCCTATACCCAAAAAGAGCCAATTACTTACCCTAACGCCATATTTAGACTCAAAGAATATTATGCGTGGGAATGGTCGTCTTATGATGAATGACACCCGATTTTGTTACCCTACTCAAGTTGCTTCGCAAAATTATTAACCCTACACGTTCATTTGATAACTTTACATGGGGGAAATCAGGTCATGTTGAGAGTAGTTCGTTCAGGCTACTGGATTCCGAAGCTTCGGAATCTTATCAACTTTGTTATTAACAAATGCTCACCCTGTACTCGATATAAGAACCGTCAGGCAAGTCAATTGATGGCGGCTTTACCCCCAGAACGCACCCAATTAACCCGACCCTTTTATAACGTTGGAAAGGATTTTGCTGGACCATTTGATATAAAGGTTTACTCAGGCCGCACGTGTAAGATAACTAAAGGATACGTATGCGTTTTTGTATGCTTTGCAACTAAAGCCATCCACCTTGAACCAACTTCAGATCTTTCTACCCAAGCCTTTATGGCAGCATTTGCACGATTTTTTTCGAGCCGGGGATGCCCAGCCGCTATTTACTCCGATAATGGAACAAACTTCGTTGGCGCAAATCAACTATTGAAGAAAGAGCGGCAGGAATTTATCAGATTATTGAAAGAATCTGTTGTAGCAATGCGCAGTTTCCAAAACGTGACGTGCCATTTTATTCCGCCAGGAGCTCCACACATGGGAGGTTTGTGGGAAGCCGGAGTGAAAAGCTTCAAATCTCACCTGAAAAAGCTTAATACCCTAAAATACACATTCGAAGAATTAGCTACTCTCCTTGCTCGAATTGAAGGATCCGAAAATCCGCAAGATCTTAACCCTTTAACCCCAGGTCATTTTTTGATTGGTTCACCCCTATTAACCCCAGCTGAAGCAGACTTAAGTGACGGAAATATCACTCTGGCGAATAGGTGGCAAAAGCTCAGTATTCAACACCATTACTTCTGCAGGAGATGCAAAGATGACAAGGGATACAAGTGGAAAAACCCTCAACGCCAACTTGAAGTTGACGATATTGTAGTTATTAGACAGGACAATTTACCCCCTAATGAATGGTTACTTGGACGCGTGACCAAAGTGTACCCTGGTCCTGATGGTCGCACAAGAGTCGTAGACTTGCGCACCGCCACAGGAAGCTTAATTCGGCCAATAATCAAGGTCATAGTTTTACCCACCAAATGATGATACCCTCTTATCTAACTACTAACCCCCACTTGTATACTAACCCATATAATTTACCCATAACACACTCACTTTACTTACCCAAGTTTAATATGTAAAAGTTGATCACACAACCCAACTTCTGAACTAGATGATTTCGCAGTGTCGAAATAATGGACACGAGTCTCGGGCAATTGACGAATACACACTACACTTTTCTTACCCCTCAGCCGAATATATAAAAATAATTGTTTTTTTATTCACAGGTTCGTCGGGCCCGGGAGGATGTTCACTTTAGTGAACAATGAAGGTTACCCAACCCCGGCCCTAACGTCTTCGAGTATCGAACCAACGCAAAGCGGCAGCCAAACACACAACAGCTGTCGGCTTTTGCGTTTGGTTAAAAAGTCAGTTCGTGAACTACACCAAAATAAACAACATCTCCCTGTGTTATCGTGAGTGCAACGTAAATTGAACAAATTAATACCCCGCCATTGAAGTGTTCAACCAACTTACAAGTTTAATTTATAATCAGTGAATCATATTAAAAGATTAACGTTTAACTTAAATCTAAAGATGAAAATAGCAAACGTGTAAATTAAAACATTGTGGAAAATTTAAATATTGACATTAAATGAACATAACCCTAAAACCTTTTTGTAAATTTGAACTCAAATATATACCTAATCTACATACGTATTGTAACGTTTCATGACATTTATATAGTTTTATTTGGAATTTCATTACATACGCGGTAAGGTATATTAACCCCGAAACCTAACCCTCTCCCTGATTCACCTAGAATCAGTTCTGGAACTAGTTATAGAACTTATTCTCCGCCAGTCATACCTTCCATATAACATCCGTGGAACTGCTTCCGGAACCAGTCCCATGGAATAGGTTGCAGGGGAACCAGTTGGTTGCCAACCGATTGTAAAAAAATTTCCTGGGTACCTTTTCTTTACAACCCCTCCTGCTGTCAATTCTACCACCGATGATTTTTATAATATAATCAGTTCTGGACCTAGTTCTAGAACTGATTTTACGTTAGTCTACGTTATCATAGTTCTGCAACCAGTTCCATGGAATCGGTTGCAGTGGAACCAGTTGCAGAACTAGTGTGGTTTGAAATCGATTGTAAAAAATAGTCCAGGGCATTTACAACTACCGCCGGGAATTTCCGAAACTCAAACCCTATACAGGGCGCAATTTCAAGTTTAATTTTTCTTAATTTTTGAATATTATTTTTTTCTGGGAAGATTTTGTTTCGTGAATTTAGGTGATTCACGTGAATGTGACTGAAAGTTCAATTTACTCGCGTGAGTGAGTGTGAGTAGTAATTTTTTATCGTGAGTGATTGTGCGTGATTAGAATTGTTTCTCGTAAACGTGAGTGAGAGTGAAAATTCACTCACGTGCCCATCTCTAGTTTATACCGACACAATTATTTTCATGATGTGGATCCAATTACACCAACAGTCAACTCTTCTAGTGTTGAACGAAATACGAATATTACTTGAACTGTATGTGTTGTCTACTTATGCTCGACCGTACTGTAGACAGTATGAAATTTGATTACCATATTGCACAAAAAATCAACTCTAATAGTATCGTACAACGGAATACTGTCGCTGTTTATTTAAATATATTGTCCACCTGTGCTCGGCAGTACTGTTTCATACTATACTTCCATAGGAATTATGATTTATATTATTATAGCTAAATAAGCACAATTTATGTATAAAAACCCGACAAATTTTCAATAAAAATCAATCAATAAATTTAACTCGTTCGAGCGATTAAAGTTGTTCCGTGTTTTATTTGCTGGCAATTACAGCCAAGCTGGTTGATATTTTCATTATAAAAAAAAACTATAGTAATCATAAAAGAAAAAATATTTATTACTTTCTCACTTTAAAATATAAAACATGAACATACAAAATACAATAAATTTAGGTTAATTAAAATACATATTTAACGATATACAATTGTTATGAAAAGCTTAATCTTCGTTTAACATATTTGCAAAAAGCTCAGCAAATTTTTCCGCATTGTTTAATACTTCTTCTCTGCTTAAGGATTGAGATATATTTTTAAAATTTTGAATACTGTTTAGTAACTCCTCAAAATCATTAAGACTCTTTTCAACATCACCATCAATTTCAGATCTATCGTCAGATTTACATATTGCTATAATTAAAAATAGATAAAAAAAAACATTTTTATTGATAAAATTTTCAAAATTAAATTGAAATACAGATTCATTTTTTCATTTAGAATTAAATTAGTTTATACATAATGGGATATAATTTCATACGAAAAGTTGTTCCATTCCATTGTTTCCGAGTAAATAAAATTGATCTGCCGTAATATTAATCACATACAATTTGACCAATTGGTTCCCAAAACCCCCTCGATTAAACATTACTGTATTTATTTAAATACAACAAAAATTTCGGCTAAGGTGTACTTTACCGGAAATTAAAAAAAATTATATTATCGGTTAAGGGAGCCGGGGTCCCAGGTACGCGTAGTAGCATACAAGTGGGAAATAAATAAAAGGAAATTTTCTTAGGATTCCAAAAATTATCTCAGGATTTTTTTCATAATCCATGATATGTGGCTTCCTATACATCCATTTAGGACCATATGGGGTATATAATAACCAGGGCAAGGACTTTCATGCACTAAAAAATCGAAAATATGCGCTTAAAATATGCACTATAAAATGGAAAATATGCACTTAAATATGCATTTATAACGAAATATGCACTAAAAACCAAAAAATATGCAATTAAAAATAAATGTTTTTTAAATTATATTTCCCATGTGAAAATCGAAATATATATGAACGTACATGATTATACATTGACTAGTATATGATCCTGCATAGGCACAAATGATCATATACGTCAGTGCATAGATCAATGTATGACCATATATGATCTCATATATTTCCATATATCTTTGGATCCGAAATTTGAGGGTATATGATCGTACATGTTCATATATGACCATATATGCTCACATATTATTCATGTATGCTCATATATGATCATATATGGCCATATACCTCGATATACCCTCAAATTTCGGATCCGAAGATATATGGAAATATGGCCATACATTGAACTATGCACTGACGTATATGATCATGTATGCCTATGCATGATCATATACTAGTCAATGTATAATCATGTATGTTCATATATATCGATTTTCACATGGGTTATTAAAAACTAACATAAACGTAAAAATTAAGGTATCGGTTACAATAAGCTTGTTCGTTTACTTACAAGTAACTATATTTACTACAGCTGGAAAAATTCAATACAAAAAGTAAACAAAACTTTGCAATTGTAGTAAAAGTAGTAAGAAATTCGAGTAAACGAACACACTGAATATGTCTTCAAATACACATAGGCCCTGTACGAGGTGGCTAAATAAATTCTAAACTAAATACGAATTGACAAAAGGGTTTTAAATTTCTTTGAACATTTTTTGAAAACTTTTTTAAAATTTCATAGAAATTTTTGAAACCTGAATTTAGTTTAGATTTTATTTAGCCAATTCGCACACACCTATAGTTAAATATATTTTTGTGTGTGGCATTTTACCTGAAAAAAACTTTATTATAAAATAGAACTTAGAGTATAAGCACAATTCAAAGGTCCCCGTTTTTTTCCATACAATTTCACAATTAATATCGTGCAACGATTTCCGTGAGAGATAAAACTTATTTTATTTTCTGAACGGAATTTCTTATTCTCCTGTTTTTACTCTCAGAATATTTTACTAATGTTACCAGATTTTCGCATAATTTCAATCACAGTACAAGTATAGTATGACTACATGGTTGATTTCGTCATGCACATGCATTAGTAATATCAAAGGATTTAACTTTATGCATTTATAAAATATATAAAAAACAGCAATAATACATAAACACTTTCACAGCCTTTTCTTCTAACTAATGTCAAACAACAACATTACGTTGGAATGCGGCAAAAAGAAAAATATAAAATATAACCAACTTGGCTTTCTATGTGTTCTGTGTTGTAAAAGTGAGATTCCGCTTCCGTTGCTATTTTGTTCATTTTTATTCCGTCACGATTTAAGATTCCTTTACCATTTGTATTGTGCTTATTCTCTTAAATATGTGTACTATAAAATCGTACTCACTTTCGTAACTCAGAGAAAAAAGTGGCAGAAATTAATGCTCGGGGACAAGTTTCCTTAAAATAATTTTTATAAAATTTTTCAACTTTCTGTTTGTGAGCAATAACACCCGAAAACGTTAATTTAAAATTACATCTATAAAAAATGTGTTAGTGGATGACAACATATTGTATACTATGTGTTTCTCTTTCTAGTGTAGTGTTATATTTCCAACAGAGCTTCCATAATTAATTCTTTATAATTTTTTTTAGTTTTAAAGTATGAATTCTTAAATCGAATTTCATATTTAAAAATATTAAAAAATATGCAATAATGTGCAAAATATGCAATAAAAATCAAAAAAAATGTGCAATAAAATATGCAAAAAGCAAAATACGCAAAAATATGCATTTATGCAAAATATGCAAAAATATACAACAAGAAATCGATGCCATTTTTTTGCAAATTCTTTGATTCGGAAAAGTATTTGGTCAAAATCATTTTTGGGCCACTGACTACAAACATGCATTTGCATGAAAGTCCTTGCCCTGATAATCTCTATATATAAAAGAATAACGTGACTGACTGACTGATTGAATGACTGACTGACTGACTCAACATCGCCCAGCCCAAACCGCTGAAGCTAGGAAGTTGAAATTTGGTATGTAGGTTCCTCTTTCGGCGTAGACGTCCGCTAAGACGGGATTTTTGTAAATTCCTACCGGAACGGGCAAAAAGGGGAAAAGTCTCCCCCTTGGCGGCCTGCCAAAACCCCTTTGGCTAGAAACCTGAAATTTAAGATATGTATTCCTTGGAGTATGGGCTAACTTTTCTGGAAAGTACTTTCTGGAATTTTGGACAGGGACGTTGTAAAAATGGGGGTTAAAAAGGGGAAAAAGGCCCCCCTTGACGGCCTGCCAAACCGCTGGAGGTAGGAAGTTGAAATTTGGTATAAAGGTTCCTCCACTATCGTAGACATCCAACAAGACGGGAGTTTTGTAAATTTTTACAGGGACGGGCAAAAAGGAGAAAATGTCTCCCAGTTGACGGCCTGCTCAAACTGCTGGAGCTATGAAGTTGAAATTTGGTATGTAGGTTCTTTGATCGGTGTAGACGTCCGTTGAGACGGCATTTTTGGAAATTCTTATCGGGAGGGGCAAAAAGGGGACAAAAAAAGTACCTTTTTCCAAAAATGTACCTTTTCCCAAAAAAAGTACCTTTTCCCAAAAAAAGTACCTTTTTCCCAAAAAAGTACCTTTTCCCAAAAACAGTACCTTTTTCCCAAAAAAGTACCTTTTTCCAAAAAAAAGTACCTTTTTGCAAAAAAAGTACCTTTTTCCAAAAAAAGTACCTTTTTCCAAAAAAAAGTACCTTTTTCCAAAAAAAAGTACCTTTTTCCAAAAAAAAAGTACCTTTTTCCAAAAAAAGTACCTTTTTCCAAAAAAAGTACCTTTTTCCAAAAAAAAGTACCCTTTTCCAAAAAAAGTACCTTTTTCCAAAAAAGTACCTTTTTGCAAAAAAAGTACCTTTTTGCAAAAAAAGTACCTTTTTCCAAAAAAAGTACCTTTTGCCGAAAAAAGTACCTTTTCCCGAAAAAAGTACCTTTTTCCAAAAAAAGTACCTTTTTCCAAAAAAAAGTACCTTTTTTAAAAAAATTACCTTTTTCCAAAAAAAGTACCTTTTTCCAAAAAAAGTACCTTTTTCCAAAAAAAAGTACCTTTTTTAAAAAAAGTACCTTTTTTAAAAAAAGTACCTTTTTCCAAAAAAAGTACCTTTTTCCAAAAAAAGTACCTTTTCTCGAAAAAGTACCTTTTCTCGAAAAAAGTACCTTTTTCCAAAAAAAGTACCTTTTCCCAAAAAACATACATTTTTTCAAAAAAATTCCTTTTTCAAAAAAAGTACCTTTTCCAAAAAAAAGTACCTTTTCCAAAAAAAAGTACCTTTTCCCAAAAAAAAGTACTTTTTTCTAAAAAAATTTTCCTTTTCCAAAAGAAGTACCTTTTCCAAAAAAAAGTACCTTTTTCCAAAAAACATACATTTTTCCAAAAAAAACACCTTTTTAAAAAAAATACCTTTTCCAAAAAAAGTACAAATAAAGTACTTTGTAAAAACAAAGTATCTTTTTCCAAAAAATTTCGTTTTTCCAAAAAGTACCATTTAAAATAATATATAATTTAAAAAAAACTACTTTTTTTCCTCCCCCCACGGATATCTCCACTAAAACAAGGTTTCTTGCTATTCGGCATAGACGTGCGCTAAGACGGAAATTTTGGAAGGTTTTGGAAATTCCTACCGGAACGGGCAAAAAGGGGAAAAGTCTCCCCATAAACAGTCTCACAAATTGGAAAAGTGCCTGCCCAAACCACTGGAGGTAAGAAGTTGAACTTTGGTATAAAGGTTCCTCCACTGTAGTCGACATCGACTAAGTTTGTATTTTTGGAATTCCCTACGGGTTATCCCAAAAGGAAACTCGGTATGTGAGTTCCTCCTTCTGTGTAGGCGTCCGCTTAGACGGAATTTTTGAAATTCCTATCGGGAGGGGAAATAAGGTAAAAGTCTCCTCCTGACGGCTTGCTCAATCCCTTTTGGTCAACCTAAAATTTTAAATATGTATTCCTTGGAGTAGGACTAACTCACCGGCAACGTAATTTTTCTATTTTGGAACAGGAACATAGTAAAAATGGTGGTTGAAAGGGAAAAATGTCCCCACTAACGGCCTGCCCAAACCGCTTAGGCAATGCAGTTGAAATTTGGTATGAATGTTCCTCATCCATCGCAGATAGCCGCGAAGATGGAATTTTTGTAAATTCCTAAAGGGAGGGGCAAAAAGAAGAAAAGCCTCACCTTGGGGGCCGGTAAAAACCCCTTCGGCTAGAAACCTGAAGCTTAAAATGTGGGTCCCTGGAGTAAGGGCTAACTTATTAGAAAGATACTTTTTTGAATTTTGGACAATTTGGGGGCTCAAAAAGGGAAAGTTGCCCCTTAACGACCTGTCCAAACTGCTGGAACTAGGAAGCTGAAATTCGGTACTTAGGTTCCTCTTCCAGCCTAATTCCAACCGGGAGGAACAAAAAAAGAAAAAGTGTCCCCCTTGACAGCCTGCTCAAACTGCTGGAACTAGGAAGCTGAAATTCCCTGTCGATGGATTTTCGGAAATTCCTACCGGGAGGGGCACAAATAGTAAAAGTTGGCTAGAAACCTGAAATGTAAAACATATGCTACTTGGAGCATGGGCTCACTTATCGGGAAGGTGCTGTTTGGACAGGGACATTGCAAAAATGGGGATTAATGAAGCGAAAAGTGCCGCTTAAAGGCCTGCCCAAACCGCTGGAGGTAGGAAGTTGAAATTTGGTATTAAAGTTCCTCCTCTATTGTAGACATCCGTTAAGATGAGATTTTTGGAAATTTCTACAGGTAGGGTCAAAAACAGGGAAAAGTCTCCCCCTTAACGGCCTGGCCAAACTGCTGGAACAAGGGATCTTAAATTCGGTATTTGGGTTCCTTCTCCAACGTTGACGTCCCCTAAGATGGTATTTTTGGAAATTCATACCGGGAGGGGTAAAAAGGGAAAAACTTCGTCCTTGACGGCCTGGCCAAACTGCTGGATATAGAGACCTAAAATTATGTATGTAGTAGGTTCCTCCTCCGACGCAGACGTCCTCTAAAACGGAATTTTTGGATATTCCTACCGGGAGGGGTAAAAACGGAATAATTCTCCCCTTTGATGGCCTAACCGAACCCTTCGGCTAGAAACCTGTAATATAGAATATGTTTTCCTTGGAGTATGAGCTTACTTATCGACAAGGCATTTCTAGGACTTTGGACAGGAACGTGGTAAAAATGGTGGTTCAAAAGGGGAAAATTGCCCCCCCCCCCCTTAACGTCTGCGTCTTTAGCTAGAAACCTAAAACTTAAAGAACAAATGTATATGAAACACTAAAATTAAGAAACTAAATAGGAAACGAGTGGAATTGAAACACTACACAAGTGGTATGAAATGGATATAAACGTTGAACGAGTGGAATTGAAATTATAGACAATGCAAATGGATTGGAAGAGGGAATTACCTGTTCAAACACTGTCCACGGAATATGACACTTATGTAGCATTGAAACATACTCTCCAAAAAGTTAAACAAATTTTCTAAAAGAGAAAAAACCTTAGAAAAGGAATGGAACTTATATATTCCGATATTTAAACTTCATGTAACGAAGCACCGGTGGAAGAAACCGACGCAGTAAATTTTCCAACTGAATTTGTGAATTTACTTGAATTGCCAGGTCTACCTTTACATAAACTGGAATTAAAAAAAAAACTTTAAGACACGCTAACAACGTAGCGGGCTTTGCCCGCTATTTTTAATATTATAAAATGCTTTCCAACCCTGCTTTACGTTATTTATTTTCATTCAAAACACAAATGAACAAAACTACTTATGGGTCTATCTACCTAAGTTCGCACTTTACCAAATTATCTTAACATACACACGTATATTGCAATTTATTATGGATTCATTACTAACAATCCACTTTCATGAGAAAAAGTGATCAAATATTTATTTATTTTAAACCCATTGTTGTGCAGAATTATTTATTTGTGGTGGCTGGGTGAAGGCTTTTATTATAAAAACTGTACTTTAAATAAAAAGCGAATTTAAAAAAAATTGTCGGGGGGGGGGGGGGGGGCGCAGCTAACAACGTAGCGGGCTGCGCCCGCTAGTAACTCATATATCAGCTAAGTATTAAGTGTGAGTACTTAAAACAAGGAACATTTGCTAACGATTATAGGTATAAGTTTCGTTATCAAATACAATTGAAGAGTATGCTAAATCCAAATAAAATATAAATGTAAATTCAAAAACAAAATTTTTCTATAGTCGATACTCACCTTAAGTCAATAAATTAAAATCTTTTTTGCCCTACATTTTTTTATGTTTCTGTAAGAAATTTATATCGGCAGACATTTTGTAATCTTATGGGACATATAGGTATTAAAATTCCCCAATTCTAACAAAAAATAAGCATAAAAATAACGAATTATCTGCTACATTAACATTTTAGGTCCCTGGGGACCTTCTACGTCATCGACCGTTGGAAAAGTTGTCAGTTATCGGAGGGTTATATTTGATTTTCTTCAATATATTGTCCAATGTTTCACAACATTCCTTCATATTTGTGCCTAATGCTAATGGAATTGACGATTTTTGTTTGTTTTGTGCAACAGCACAACATTCAAACTTGAAACTGAACCGTCAATGAATAATCGTCAGTCGCCAGCGTTATATTCCATTCCCAATTTATTCACTAAACCTTTGATGTCATTGCAGTAAGTGAACGTATTTTTATCGTCAACGGTATATAAATGCTGAAATTCAGTTTGGCGTTTCCGATATGCCGCACAGTGCTTCGTCCCCATATAGTAAATCGGCAAAATTAGAGGAGTTATCGCAGAAGAATGAGCTAAACTGCAGTTTATGGGGTTTTTTCAAAAAAAATATAAATAAAAAATATGATCCCCTCTAGAATTAAAAAAGAAAAAAACCGAATTTAATTTTGGGAGCGGCTCGGACCTGGAGGCCCGTGGGGGCAAAAAACGGGGGAACATAGTAACATATAAGTGTGGGTACTCAAATTAAAGGAAATTGTGTCACGATTCCAAAAATATTATTCTTTTTTTTATCCATAAAACAAAAGAATATACAGAATAAAGAGATAGGGGGACTCTTTATTACTGAGAAAGCATTTATTGTATTATGTATCTTGGAACAGGAACATACTCAACCCAATACTAAATGTAATGTATCAAACATCACCCAGCAAGCATGGCAATATGAAGAAGATTCTCCGATCATATCGCCAGGAAGAAAACATTTATTGCGGGCAATATCAATATCATATTCCGGAAGTTTCCTCCGTTGGAAACAACTGTTACCTGAAAACAATATTCCAGTCAATACGAAAGCAATAACTCATATGGAAGATAAAAAGGCGATATCGCTAAATAACCTCCCGGTACAAAAAAAAAACGATTTACTTTTTTCATTATTAAATTTAAGCCTGAAAAATAATATCTGTATACATAATCCATTGACCAACTTATAAATTATCTTGATTTCTTCTTAGCCGATTTTTCCCGCGCAATTAATCTTGACTTTTCACGAGTTTATTTCCTATATATCAGGGTTGGCAACCGTTTCATAAAGTTAGTGATAAGTGATAACGTTATTTCAACAGTATTTCGTTAGGTTATTTTAAGGTTATGGGTATTTTAAGTTATATCGTTAAGTTATTTTAGGGTTAACGGTATTTTAAGTTATTTCGTTAGGGTATTTAAAGGTTAACGGTATTTTGAATAATTTCGTTACGGTATTTTAAGGTTATCGGTATTTTCCCAGTGTAGAAAATCATTACCAGATATGTGGTTATGTAACTACATACTTGGTAATGGTAACTAGTTACTTTTCTTATTACATTTCTTATTACCTTTATATGGCGATGTCGCGAAAAATAGTGAGTTGTCGTTACACACCAGCATACGAAAAATCAAAAAATATATCGTTACCTATGTGCTTACCAGTACTGACAAAAATAATGAGTCTAAAAATAGATTTTCTAAAAAATAAATTATATAAAAAAAAATATTTTTATTGTATTTTTTTTTTTTAATAAAATTTGCTGGTGCGAACCTGGGTCTACAGATTGCCAGTCAACAGCTTTACCATCTGGGCTATATCGACATGTCATATTTAATAGATAAAAACACAATTGACCTGCTGCACACAAGTAAGCTTACTCGCCAACATACAAAAAATCAAAAAATATGTGGTTACATATATCCTTACCAATGTTTAAAAAATATTGAGTCTAAAAATAGATTTCAAAAAATTTTCAAAAAAATCTAAAAAATTATTTTCTATTTGAAATAATGATAACAAATAAGTAATTATCAGTAACTCATTATTATATGTTTTAAAATAATACAGAAGGTAAGTGGTAGTCCAAAAAATAATGATATGTCATTACCGTTTCTACACTGAGTTACGTTATTTTCTTAGTATATTTTAAAGATATCAGATTATTATTTTTACCCTTATTAATAAGTTATTATATAACACAATATCAGTAATATATTATTTTAAACCCTCCAAATAAGTAGTGATATATCTCTATATCGGTAACTCATTATTTCATACCTCCCACATAAGTATTGATGTATCACAATATTAGTAACGTATTACTTTAGATTTCTAAGTAAAACCAAGGTAAAGGGGTACCCGTTGCCAGGCAATGCGTGAAAAAGGTCTAACCCATTACCAAGGTTTTGATGATTGGTTTTGTGCGTTCTTGGTATTATGAGCATTTTTACCATTTTTTGAGATAATTATTTGTTTACTCTCATTTTACCAGACTTTACCCAAAATTACGACGTACAAACTTAATATTACGACCGTACGTATAGTTAACAATACCATTTGTAATTAATCAAAACAAACTCATACAAGCTTACAATTTTTTAATTTAATTTAATTTCTGTTTTTTAAGGCACATCTACACGGTATAGAAAACTCACGAGACTTTATGAAAACGCAGCTCTGTATAAGTTTACGAAATGTATTCTCTAGACCATTGACAAATGCTGTCATACACAATTTCGTTAATTAGTAAAAATTTTTAAAATGTCTTGTAACATTAGGTGTGTTTGCTTACTTTTCCAGTAAAGTCCAGTAAAAATTACTCAGTAACAAATTTACAGAGAGTAAGGCAAAATTTACTCTCAAAAAGAAAAATACAAGGTTGGTTACCGTTATCGTTATAATACCGTTATCGCTAAAATACCGTTTCAAATTGAATACCGTTACCGTTATCGATACCTCTAAAAAAATTTATAAATACCGTTATCGTTACCGTTACCGTTATTTTTATGGGTAGTTACCGGTATTTTACCGGTATTTATTATTTTATATAAAAATTACAATTTTTTTATTTTTTATTTTATAATCTTGAGTGTTTTTTTTTACAAAAAATTTATAGATAATAATTTTATTTAGAAATTTATTAATTCAGTTCGATCAAAAACCTCTAACACTTTCAGGAAAGAAAAGACGATCGTTTCGGGGATTTTCCAAGTCCCCTTCTTCAGTTTTCTTTAGAAAGTGGTGGCAATAGTGCAATGCAAATTGAAACATCAAAATTTCATATTAAACGTAGTCTACTACATCAACGAAATGAGAATGGAGTAAACAATAAAATATGTTTTCGAAGTCTCTGCAAAGACATAACCAACAATAGAAATATTATGAAAGTTTTTGTTTTTGTATTTCGTACCATCGGTACAAATAAAATACAAATTTTATTTTTACCACTTCTTTGTCAATTACAAGGAAGGGGCAAAAAACATTTCTCCGTACTGCGAGTGTTGTCAAAATGTTGGGTTTTAATTTTTATTCAAAAAATAAAAATTGTTTTTTCGACCTTTTTATTAATTAATTAGAAATTTATTAATTCAGTTCGAGGCCAATTTCCTTATTATGAATTAACATAATAAGTAATAGTAATAATTTTACTTATTAAAACTACCAGTATTGAATTTATAGCTTAAAATCTGTATTTTCAGTACTTAAAATTAAAAATATGCCATGTTTTTACTTGTTTTTATATGTTTTTAACATAATTTTTAATACCGGTACGTACCGGTATTGCTGTTTCGATAACGGTATACCGTTACCGAAACAGTCTTAAATACCGTTACCTTTACCGTTACCTAAACAAACGAAATCTGATACCGTTACCGATACCCTTACCGTTATTCGTTTCGGTAACCAACCTTGGAAAAATATCTAAAAATGTACGCAAACAGAAAAATTGTAAGAATTAGTAAAATACTGCTGCCAACTTCTTTCCTAAAAATATCGCTAAATCAAACTAAAAAATCACTAGAAAATATCTAAATTATAAAAAACTTAAAAAAGCGATAAATCGCTAAATTTCACGAACTTTTCAGGTTCTATTGAAAAATTTCACAAAAATAGCTATATTTTTCAAACTTCTTAAAACCTTCTTAAAAAATTATCGATACATCGCCAAACTTTTCGAACTTTTAAGTTTTTCATAAAAATTCAGCGATAAATCGCTGAATAATAATGATTGCAAAATTCTGTCAAGGAAATAAATGTAAAAAATGCTAAGAAAATGTCAAGACTGTTAAAAAGAAAAACCGCTAGTTTTCTCGCTAATAGCTAAATTATATTTTACCCGCTAAACGAGTTGAAATATCGCTAGATTTGTCAAAAAATAGCTAAATTGACAACAGTTATTAAAATAGCTGATTGCGAAATAAACCTATTCGAATTATTGGATTAATAAATAAAAGCTAATAAAATGATCAGTTACTTACTTCTTCCATCGTAAATAAGCTTATATTTAAATATTTTTTGTTTTTACAAAAAATTATTTAAACATTTTTTAGACAAATGTTTTGTTTCTTCAATCATATGTTTTCAACCATATGTTTTTTTCTTACAAATTCTTACTAGCAAAAAATCATCCAGTAAAAACTTGTAAGTTCTCTGGTATTGAACTGTCATTATACTCTTTTTTTTCCTCTCTCCTTACTGAGTAATTGTGTAAACAAACACCTTCCAGTAAAAACTTGTACAAATTTACGAATTTGTACAAATTTTTGGGTACCCAAACACACTTATTATTGAAAATTTCAGTTAATTAAATTCACCTTTTGGTATTTTGAGAAAAAATTATTCTTTGAAATACAACAATTTTAATAAAAACAAATACTTGACAACTACAGATGGTACTTTTATAATAAAAATTAGTGCCAACAATATTAGAGATGACAAATTTAGTGGAAACTCTACGAGAATTCTATACTGTGTAGATGTGCCTTTAGACAAAAAAAAAACCTAACTTAATTCTATTTCGTTAGGCTATTTTAGGTTTAACGGTATTTTAAGTTATATCGTTAGGGTATTTTAAGGTTATCGATATTTTAATTTATTTCGTTCGGATATTTTAAGGGTAACGGTATTTTAAGTTATTTCGTTAGTGGTATTTTACGGTTAAAAATGGTTCTTTGAAAGGGTTTTGAACCGTTAACGGTATTTTACGGTTAGTGTTTGCCATCCATGCTATATATCTTCTGATTGTTTTTGTACAAATTTAGTTTTAACTTTTTCCAAAATGACAAAAGATTTAATCCAATTTGCTTTATCTTCCAGACGATACAAAGGTGATATTGCCGCAATATTATCATAAAAAATTATGACAAAAGATAAAATTTTTGAATTATTTTTTTTTTTCCAAGTATCGGCGAATTATCTTCCAAATGATAAAGGAAGACAATTTCAAGTAAATACTACTTGATTTTCATTCAAATGACAAATAGAAGATATCGCTTTAATATCTTCTTGGAAGATATGTTTGCAGGGTCATTATGTGCGCTCTTTGTATGACTCAAAAAATCGATGTAAACAGGGATGGAAAATAATAATTTAGTTATTATCAAATCAAGAATGGAACCTTAATTATACTATTCCTACAGTATTATTGCCCTAGATTATGAATTTAAAAAACCTTACGTAAAAAATTGCAAAATAATGTCGGAATAAGATAAAAGGCTTTGGGGTTGGAAAAATTAATTAAGACTTAATAAGCGACTTACATTCTGCAAACGATGCAGTTATCGGTAAGGGTAACGCTATTTTAGATTTTTTCGGTAACGGTATTTTAAGGGTAACGCTATTTCATTTATTTCGGTATCGGTATTTTAAGGATAACGGTTTTTTAGTTATTTCGGTAACGGTATTTTAACCCTCTAATGCACAAGCCGCCTAAAGGCGGTCTTCAGATTTTAAATAGTTTTTGGCTAAATAACAATATTTTATTAAACAAGTTGTATTATATCCATAGAAACCTTAACTAAATATCTACTTTTTGCCTTCAAACTTTTTTTGTATAAGGAACGGGTTTCAAGCTAGAAACATGTAAAGTGAAAATTTAGAAAATTTTAAAAAATTAACTTTTTAAAACAGAAAAAAATATTTGAAAAATTGCCAAAAATACATTTACGAACTGTCAAAGCTACACTCAAAAAAGTCAGTAAAGTCAGCAAAAAATGTTGCTGTGTCAGCAAATTTTTAGTCAGGTGCGTGCTTACAAAAAAGTTGGTAATTTCAGCAAAAGGTTTGCTGAAAATCAGCGAGCTGATTTTTACCAAAAAAATAGTAATCTTCAGCAAAAGTTTTGCTAACACTTAGTCGATTGCAAATGATAAAATCCTTGCTAAAATCACTAAACTTTTTGCTGAATATTAGTAGACTGAAAAAAACTCAAAAAACTTGTAGCGAAATTTTACTTTAGTTAATTTATTTGCTGAAAATTTAAATATAGAATATGTGTAGAGTTGTTTTTCTTTTTTATCATTTCCGTTGTCTGTACAACATCCAGACAAGCTGTGACATCTACATCTTGTCTATCTGGTTGTCGTCCACACTATGAATGCGGTTATCAGCACAATTTTTGTAGCAAAATAAATTAGTAAAACAATAGTTCAAAATTAGTTTAGTGCTAAAAAAGTATAACTAAAACTTTTGCTGAAAACGGAATTTCAGCAAAAAAAATTGCTGAAAACTAGTAAACTTGATATACAAGACGTTTTACTAATTTTTCTACTAACTTATTTTTTTGAGTGTAGTTAAAGTCTCTAATTGTAAAATCAGTTAAAAAATTTTCTCCAGGACTCACAGAATAACGCCAGGATACGTTTTGTTTTTCTTTTAGTCAGCAAAGGAACGTATAAGAAAACGGAGGTATATTGGGCATTAACATTTCGCAGTTAAAATTTGTATTGAAGAAATAAAATAATGAGGTTTGTTTTATAATATAAACTATATTTATTTACGGGAATACTATTAAATATGTTATTGTTTTTCTTTTATTTCAGCCAGAGTACGTATTTGGTGAATTTTTTTATTTCATCTTCACGAACAGGATTATTTGTGTTTGGCTTTCTTGTATCAACGTACATGAATGAAAGAATATAGTATGTTTCTTTTTCTTTTCATATTTCATTTCTTTTACAAGACACATCTCATTTTCATGATAGTGTTAGTGAGTACCTGATATGAAATAAGAAACTTGAAAAGAAAGAAAAAAATGAAAATAAAATGAATGAAGGTTCATATAATGCTTCTTATGAAAAGAAAAAAATGTGAATAAAAAAAGTGAAAGAATGTTCAAATGAGACTTTCTCATGAGACTTTTCATGATACAGTTTATTATACATATATTTTTTCACAATTCTTTCAAGAAATCTTCGTGAAGGAAATATTTGATATTTTTGTTATAATGGGAATTCTAACTTAATAAAAATTGTAAAGTGATAAAAAAAAATTTATAGAATTATAATTTTTTGTAAAGAAATAATTAATACAAGTTAAAACGAGTAAAAACGTTAAAGTCGGGCATGCCGACTATACAATACCCTACACCAGTCTGGTGTATTGTTTGGATCCGAAATTCGAATGGGTTAAAATGGGGCTTGTGTCAAAATTTTATATAATGTGAGTCAGCGCACCAAATTTCATTAAAATATCTTAATATTTGCGACCTGCAGTTTGTAACCAAGCCAATTTTGGGGGGACCCTTATATGGGCACTAGTTCTAAACATAGACCGATGTTCAACAAAATCAATAGGCTTCGTCCTTGGGCCAACATAGGTCTATGTACCAAATTTCATCAAAATATCTTAATATAATTAAACAGTATAATTTTGGTAGGACCCTTATATGGGCACTAGGTCTAAACATGGACCGATGTTCACCAAAATCAATAGGCTGCGTTATTGGGCCAATATAGGTCTGTGTACCAAATTTCATCAAAATATCTTAATATTTACGACCTGCAGCGTATAAACAATATAATTTTGGTGGGACCCTTATATGGGCACTAGGTCTAAACATGGACCGATGTTCACCAAAATCAAACTTGTTTGTCCTTGGGCCAATATAGGTCTGTGTACCAAATTTCATCAAAATATCTTAATATTTGCGACCTGCAGCGAATAAACAGTATAATTTTGGTAGGACCCTTATATGGGCACTAGGTCTAAACATGGACCGATGTTCACCAAAATCAATAGGCTGCGTTATTGGGCCAATGTAGGTCTGTGTACCAAATTTCATCAAAATATCTTAATATTTACGACCTGCAGCGTATAAACAGTATAATTTTGGTAGGACCCTTATATGGGCAATAGGTCTAAACATGGACCGATGTTCACCGAAATTAATAGCCTGCGTTATTGGGCCAATATAGGTCTGTGTACCAAATTTCATCAAAATATCTTAATATTTACGACCTGCAGCGTATAAACAGTATAATTTTGGTAGGACCCTTATATGGGCACTAGGTCTAAACATGCACCGATGTTCACCAAAATCAATAGGCTGCGTTATTGGGCTAACATAGGTCTGTGTACCAAATTTCGGCAAAATATCTTAATATTTACGACCTGCAGCGTATAAACAATATAATTTTGGTAGGACCCTTATATGGGCACTAGGTCTAAACATGGACCGATGTTCAGCAAAATCAAACTTGTTCGTCCTTGGGCCAACATAGGTCTGCGTACCAAATTTCATCAAAATATCTTAATATTTGCGACCTGTAGAGTGCGCACAAGATTGCATGGACAGACAGACAGACGGACGGACGGACGGACGGACAGACGGACATCGTTAAATCGAAATAAAAAAAAATCCTGAACCGATCGGTATACTATAAGGTGGGTCTACGACAAATATTTTTTTGTGTTACAAACATCAGCACAAACTTATAATACCCTGACCACATAGTGGTGTAGGGTATAAAAAAAGCCTTTTTCTATTACTTTTTAGGCTTTTATTTACGGGGGGTCATACTTCAGGTTTAAACTTTAGTTAATAGTTAACCCAAAAAATTGTTGTTGTTTTGTATAAATTTTTTTGGCATTTTCTTTTATTTATAGTTAAGTTAAAGTTAAACCTGCAGTATGAGACCCACCGTTAGTGTTTTACAATAATAAAAAAACTACAGGGTAAACATACATATCGTCACCTTAAATGCAAATGGACGTAACTATACTTTTATTTTTTTTACAGGAGAAGCAAAAAACGTTATAAAATCAATAATAATAAAGTATTCTTTGCAGTTTTTTTTCAAATTTTACTTATGGTATAGAGATTTATTTATTTTTTAACTTTTGTTTTATTTTCATATATTTAAGTTTTTAAGTTAGTTACGTCCTTTTGACTTGCTTTTTTCTGAAACAAGAAGACGTAGCTACACTAAAATCATTTTTAGATGTACAACCAATAACGCCACAAAAATTAAAACATCCATGTTATGTTAGTAAATTTTTAAAGCTTTTTTAATAAAAATGCTATATATAATTAATTTTTTTTTAATCTAAATGTTTATATTTTATTAAAAAAAAAAAAGAAAAAGGATTTGTTATTCATTTTCAAACTGAAAAAATACATGTATTTTTAATACATATATTTAGGGAATTTTAAATGAAAAAAAAAATTGCCACAATACGGGTAATTACCCAAATCGCGGGTAATTTTTTCCTTCGTCGATAGAGCGTGGGAAATTTCTTTCATGCGTAGTGTTTGGGTAATCGGATAAATTACAAAATTAAAAAAGAATTCAATGCATGAATTGGATAAATGATATTTTCAGATTTTTTAGTTCCAATTCAAATGAAGTGAATTTGATTTTTCAGATAATTCATTAAAAAAAATTAGAAGTTCTCCTGTAATTTATTATACACAGAGAAAACCAATTCATTGTGACTACCGAATTTCTTGCCAACTCAATGGTTTGGTGGCAGTAACCGAATTATTGGCTGTTGCAATCAAATGTATTCCTGGCATAATTTAAATATATTGTTTCAACCGAAATTCTATTGTATTCACCGAATTTCTGTTTCACAAAACAAATATATCGGTAGATCCAACCAAACCAATCGGTTGGCAAAAAATTCTGTTGCCACAATGAATCTCTTTTCTCTGTGTAGTCCTTTAATATTTTCTTAAATTTGTGAAAACGTCTGCCAATCTCCATTAAAAATTATAGATTTTCAAATGTGCTATTTTGTAGGAAGGAAAACGAATTTTATTGAAAAATTTAACAGCCTCGGGGGAAATAACGGAATTTTTTAGATATAGTGAACAAGATAGGCTTTAATCAGTAAAACATTTCTAAGCGCACATAAATTATGATATTTTTTATATCCTTCACATTTTGAAATCATAATTTATTCTTATTAGAGAACTTTTTAAGTTCCAAAACGACTATTCTTTTTCAAAAATATATGTCTTTAACGCCTCTAATTTAGCACCTTTTCTCTGAGAAAATAACGCCTCTAAAACTGGGAGAGAATAAGAAGTGTTATAAACTTGTAAATAATAAAAACTTTTACGATTAAGCTGCAAATAATGAATCCCGATTTTCATTGAATTAATATTGGTATTGAAAATATTCAAAAGAGTGCATTCTACGGTGAAAAACTACATACCCATATTTTATGGAAATGTGTATTTTTTAGAAAGTTTTTTTACTAAAATCGTTTAAGAAGTTGTTTTTTTATAATAAAAGAATATCAATACGCGAATTTTACAATATTTTTCAACATAAAACTGATTTTTATAAATTATATTACGGCTGATACAAAAACGCTAGATTTTTGGCTAATAGCTAAAGGACAATTTTTACCGCTAGGGGCGAAATAAAATAGCTAGATCCGTTATGGCAACACTGCTCTTGGCCTTCAAAGAGAAATCATTATATGTATAAGCAGTTCAACATAGCGATATAGTCGTGATATTTGTTAATGAAGTCTAATTTTTTTAACCCTCGAAGTGGCACATGGTTCTGGCCAGACATATTTCATTTTCATGCTTCAATTTAGCATACTTCTATATACTTCTATTTTAGGTAATTTCAGGTAATCTCCCAAAATATTGTTGGCTTTCGATGTATAAATTAATAATTGAAAAAAAGTCCTTGGAACAGGACAAAAAAGCCAAAAGCATTTTGTATGAACGCATAGGCAAAGCACATGGCACGAGTTGGAAATTTGTATTTACTTTATTCTTTTATGCTTCTTTCTTTCTTCTGATTTTGTTTGTGAGTTAGTTATTCATTGAACGTTGAACAGTGAAGAAATAATCTAGTTTTTGTGCGGTAATTTTGAACTTGTGATTAATTTTACGCAGGTAGATTTGTTGCGTTGTTAGTATATTAAGGCTGATGAACTGGAATTTATTTATAATACACGCTTGAGTAGCGCGAATTTGCAACCCCAATTGTCAGAGGCATTAGTGCGTGATTTTCAAAGTCAGGTAGAAGCTGATGAAAATGATGATGTTTTTGAAAACGATGGTGACGACACTGCTGATTATGTGCCAGAAGATGATGCATCAGACATAGAAAATGATTTGGAAATTGAACCTAACGAACTTTATGATAGTGATGAAGACGTAGATGAAGAAGAAGAAAGTGGAAATGATGCTGAAGCAGCAAATGAAGTCGACTCAGGCTGTTTTTATGGTAAAGACGGTACTAAATGGAAAGAAACTGAACCCCCTGCATCTCGTTTGCGCCAGCATAATATCATGCGTTTTCAATCTGGAACAAAAACAAGGCTCACCAATCCAGTTGAGGTATTCAAGCTATTTTTCTCAACCAATATTACGTTCGTCATCATTAGTGAAACAAATCGGCATGGGCGAGAATCAATTAGAAAATGGAATGAAGAACATCCAGAGTCTACCCAAAGAAAATGGATTGATTTGACAAGCTGTGAGCTAGATGCATTCATTGGGATTTTGTTGGCTTCTGGTCTCAGCCATAATAATATGCAAGACTCCAGTATATTGTGGCGTTCTGATTCGCTGCCCATATTCCGTGCGGCTATGTCGCACAAACGATTCATTACTCTGTCCAGATATATTCGTTTCGATAATAGTCGTACGCGGGCATTCCGACAGCAAACAGATAAAGCAGCTCCTATCCGGGACCTTTGGAATTTTCTCAATGAAAATCTGCAAAATTATTATGAACCTTATGAAAATATCACCATCGATGAGCAGTTGTTTCCGTATCGTGGGCGCACAAAGTTCACCCAATATATCCCATCAAAACCTGCAAGGTATGGGATCAAAGTTTGGTGGGCATGCGATGCTAAGACTAAATTTCCATTGAAAGGAAAACTATACACTGGAAAGGAAGGAGACAATCGGGAGATAAATCAAGGTGAGAACGTTCTAATGTATTTCGCAAATTGTTACGCAAACAGCGGCAGAACAATTATTTCTGATAATTTTTTCACCTCATTGAACGGCGCTAAACGACTTGCTGCTATGGGACTGGCATTTGTTGGCACCATTCGAGCAAACAAAAGATGTCTTCCTAAGGAAGTTATGAAGAGCACCAGACGACCAATTCTTTCAAGTGTGTTTGGTTTTCATGAAAATCTTGTTGCACTTTGCAGCTACGTGCCCAAAAAAATAAGGCAGTCAATTTAATTTCAACCGTGCATTACACGAAACATGTTGAAGGCGTAGCCATGAAACCGGAAGCAATTTTATTTTATAATTCAACTAAAGCCGGAGTCGATACGATGGATCAAATGCTAACTCATTACACAACAAAACGGTCAACCAGACGCTGGACATACGCGTTTTTCTGCAACATGATTGATGTGATGGCATTGGCAAGTTACATTATATGTAAGCTAAATGATGAAAATACAAGAAAAGAAAGAAGACGCATATTTTTATATAAACTTGCAAAGCAATTGGTACTGGCCAACGTTGAAAATCGCATCAATAATCCGCACATTGTGGCTCAACCAACAACTCGTATATCATTTGAAGCGTTCTTTGGGAGACCTCTCAATATAGCAAACCTTAATGTGGTTTCACGCAGTGGTCCAGACACATTAGCTGCCAAAAAAGATTGCAGAATTTGCCTGCAGCAAGGTGACAAAATACGCCGTAAGACACGCTTTTTTTGCTGCAAATGCAACAATCCTGTTTGTCAGCAACATTCAAAAGTAGATTATTTATGTTTTTGTTGCCTTCCGCAAAATTCTGAATAAAAAAATCAATGTATTCTTCATAATAATTTTATATTTTGTCATAAACATTTATTACTTTACCCATAATAAAGAGAAATATATATAGAACAAAAAAATTGTTGCCCTTTTCATTCCAAAGATTTTTTCAGGTCTATTTTTTCTTCCTCAGGTAGCTAATAACATAGTAAAAAGAAATAGAAACACAAAATATAACAAATATTTTCCTATCTTAGTAAAAAATTTAACGGCAAACAGCCCTTATTTCCCTACAAATGCATGTAAATGTATAGGGGTCTGGCCAGACACCATGTGCCAGAACTAAGGGCTCAAAATATGTGCCACTTCGAGGGTTAATGCATCATAATCTCCCAGTAAAGGGGATTTTGGTGTTTCTCATAAACTAATGAAGATAGAGAATTGAAATTTGCTTCGTTTTATGACGAAAACAAAATCAACCAAAGGATTCGAATGTTTAAGGGGTAAAACGGGGATGAGAATTACCAAAAAATCGATTTTCGAACGTCATTTTTGGTGGATAGGAGGGGGCAAATATGTTACATATTTTTTCTAATTTGAGGACCCTTAACAATAATCTGAAGTCAAAATAACGGTAATATCCGCAAACAAAAAGTCTGTAGTGAAAAGGTTATAATTTAAAAAAAAAAAATAAGAAAAACTCTGTAAAAGAGGCCCTGCAGAAGAAACTGCCAAAACTAGCAGAATTGGTTTGCTAAATATAAGTAAGATAAAAACAGCAAGAACAAAATTCTAGCTTTTTTTTGTGTTTTTTTTACTATAGACCAACACTCAGGGGATGCCCCCTACTAATGCAATGCATTGTGTTGATATCAGGAAAATAGGTTATGGGAAGGAGGAAAGAGGGAGTAGTGTTTGTGAACGTTTGACTTGAATTTCTCTAAATTGTAAGTATCAGGAAAGACATCTGAGGGGAGTTTATTCCACATACGGGCGGTTCGACTAATGAACGAATTCTCTCTATAATGCGTTGTGCGACTAACTGAACAAACGGATGAGATCTACTGTACAAGCGCGTGTTACGGCCAAAAACACGGGGCATCGGGATAAGTGCACTTATCTCAGTAGAACACCTCCCATGGTAGTAACGATAGAACAGTGTTACACAACCCATATTCCGACGATGCTCCAACGAGTCAATAGAGCTGGATTCCCTACTGTCATTAATGAGCGCCGACGCCTTCCTTTGTACACGGTCCAAAAGCTCCAAAATAGACTTTGAAGCCCCTGCCCATATATGGGATTTGTATTCCATCTTCCGCCGGATATAGGTGGTATAAATAGTAAGGAGATCAGAAGAAGTGAAGTAGTTCTTACACCGGTTAAGAAAGCCAAGACACTTGAATGCCTCTTTCGACACTTGAATGACGTGATCTTTCCAACGGACATCACACTGGATTCTCATGCCCAGAACATCAAGAGCTTCTGATTCCTCAATATTGATACCACCCATGTATACAGGCGACAATGATGGCTCCACGGTCTTATGAGTCAGCAAACAACATTGGGTTTTACGTGAATTAAAATCGACCCTATTCACGCGATCCCACTCAGAGATTGTAATAAGGTCTTGATTAAGTGAGTCATTCATAATCTGCCTCCTGCCCCCAATCTCTGCAAGGCTTGGCCTATGATCGAAGGAATATGAATGGCAAATGTTGCTGTCATCTGAAAAAGAGTAGATAGGATTGGAAGTCTGACAGAGGAAGTCATTTAGAAAGATAAGAAATAGAGAAGGACAAAGAACAGAGCCTTGTGATACCCCTACATTCAACTGAAACTCATGAGACCCCATCTATAACAACTCTTATAGTGCGATCCCTGAGAAAACTCGATATAAATCGAGAGAAGTCATCACCGACACCAAAAGCAATGAGCTTTGACACGAGTGCTTTATGCCACACACGATCAAATGCCTTGGAAATATCCAGCGCAACCACCTTGCTTTCACCAAATCTGTGAATTGACCGACTCCAACGTTCCGAAAGAAACGCCATCAGGTCTCCCGTAGAACGACCTCTACGAAAGCCATACTGTCGATCTTTAAGAAGCAAATTGGATTCCAGATAATTAACAAGATGGTAGTTTACCATGCTCTCCATGACCTTCGAGAGCGCAGAGCAGATTGCGATAGGGCGGTAATTTTTAGGGTTGGTAGCCTTTTTGGGGATTGGCTGAACATTGGCAACCTTCCAGCACGATGGAAAGATACCCATGCGATACGATGTGCTAAAGAGGGTTGCCAATGGACGCGATAGCGTGGAAGAGCACTGTTTCAGTACCAGTGCTGGTATACCATCCGGGCCCGCTGACTTATTTACGTCGAGATTCGCAAGAACCCTTTTAACGGCTCGTGGACGAAAAAATATCTTGGGCATAGTATGCGATACTCTTTCGAGCACGGGCAGTGGTTGGTCGCTTTCCGGCAGAAAAGAATTTTCCGCGAACAGTTCAGCCAGCAGGTTGGCTTTATCAACCGGGTCAGTGAATATTAGGTCATCCTTTGCACGCAGACGTTGTTCGTGCAGAAACTTTTCACGTCTTACTACTTTGGCACACTCAGTTCTCGCCTGTTTACGCAGCATGTCAGTATTGATGTTCTTATTCGCACGCCAATTACTGAAGGCTCCCTCTCTGGATCTGACTGCATTTCTGCACGTCTGGTTAAACCAACTCTTATGTTTGGATTTAACCGGAATGTACTTTGAGGGAATAAAAAATTTCATTTCAAGCTAAATCATACCATTTTCGCAGCGTCATCAACATCGTCATCCAAGAAACATAATTTCCAGTTGAATTGCCGATAAAAGCTTACACACTACATGTGTTTGTATGTTTTTCATACAAGAGTGTAGTTACGTCTTTTTGCATTAAGAAATACATGCACTTGCAGTTACGTCCGTTTAAATTTCTTTAATAAAGTCGCCATTTTTTATCGTAGAAGTCTAAAATTTTGTGTGAACATGTAGTTTGATAAAACGAACCATAATCAATAAAAAACTCGATTTCGAATTTTTGTGTAGTTACGTCCGTTTGCATTTAAGGTGACGATATGCAAATATGCGGTCATTTGTTGCGTTACAGACAATCGCTTTAGAACTAAAGGCTTTTTTAACCCTTTCACATTCCATACCATTCATAAAAAAAACCCAAATGCAACAAAATTCGCGGAAAATAATTGCATTTTTTTGTTTTTCCAATCATTATGGAAAGATTTTTTTGTCACATTTCATATTGAGTAAACTCCTTTTTTTATTGCTATTGTTGTAATTTGTGCGTCTATTTCAAAACTGTTGGCATCTTCTAAACGTAAACAAGTACAGTAACGGAATGTGTGCAAAAAAACAAATATGTGAAGAATTTTTTCTTGGAATACTTAAATGAAGATAACAAAAATGCTTGAATTTTTATGATTTTGGAAAATTTTCAATTTTTGAAACATTTATTTGGGTTTACAGACACATGTAATTTTTACATTCCATTTAAAATCATATTTTTTGTAAAATTTTAATGAACATATTTTAGAAATTCGGAAAACATTAAAATTTAAAGGCCACTTTTATTATCACTGATTTATTTTAAAATTATTAAGTTTTAGCATTATTTTCCAATTTTAGCCATTTTTAGCCATTTTTTCTCCGTAATCTAGCAATTTTTTCAGTTAAAGTGTAGGCAACCTTGAGTGATACCAATATTAATAAAATTTGTTGCTAATTTCAGCAAATAAATTTTACATTAGAATTTACTTCAATTATAGCAAAATTTAGTAGCGGTTACTAAATTTTAGTAATAATTTCATTTTACTACAAAACAGTACATAGGTATGCGTTGGTAAAATTAGCAAAAAAATATCGCAAGGCACAAAGTAATTAAATTTCGCATAATAACAGCAACGTTTTCAGTACCCATTACTGACGTTTTTATTGAGTGTAATATCTTCAAATACTCTAAAATTTTGCAAATTATACACAAAGCAGCAATAAAATCATTTTCGTTGTTGCTTTGCGTGTTATTTTAAAATTTCATTTTTACACACTAACCTAGTGTTATAAAAATATCAAATATTTTCTTCGCGAAGGTTTCTTCAAAGAATTGTGAAAGATAAAAAATATAATAAAAAAGTATCACGATAAATCTCATGAGAAGTATCTTTTGAATGTTTCATTTTTTTCTCATTCACATTTCTTTCATGAGACGATGAAAGAATGATAGTGAACTTTCATTATCATTTTTAATTCTTATTTCTTTCTTTTCATAAAACGACAAGAAAAGAAAAAAACTTCTTCGCTTCATATTCAAAACGACAGCAAATAGTTTACATTTCGTTTTTCAAATCATGAAAATAAACAAAGCCACCACACACTCACTAACACTATCATGAAAATGAGATATGTAATTTAAAGAAATGAACATAAATAAGAAAGAAATATATTCGTAGCAGGGATGGAAAATGAGGTTTTAAATTTTGTACCAAACAGACAAAAATATTGTACTTTTTCGACCCTCACGGTACCAAAATTTTTTTATATCGAAAATTTGTCCGATTAATATCAAACTTGAAGACTATTTGCTTTAGAAAGAATTGTAGTTTTTCGTCTCACCAATTTGTTTTGAATTAAAGTGTTTGTGCAAATTTTAGTGCTTAATCATTGTTATGAATGTAAAATTTATATGCAAATATAAATTGTTATTTTTAGATAAGACAATGTAGCATATTACATATTCATATTTTAGAAGAGTTGTTAAAGAGGCAGATTCAAACATGGCGGTTTTTTGATATTACGGACTACCTTTCCTTAAAAAAGATCATAATTTTTTTAAATAAATATGCATAAATTTTGATTAATTTTATGTAATAGTGGATAATTTATTGTATATTCACTTTAACTCAGTGATTTGATATTGAATTAAATGAGATGTGATATATATCCATCTATATTCAATAATTTTTTTATGGTTTAATTCGCAAAATATATATAAAATGAAGAATGCTTGCTTAAAGTGATTTCTCAAAATTGAAGCAATTCGTTTGATTCTTTAAAAAAAATCAACAAAAACTTAATTGATTATATGATCAAGATATTGATGGAATAAAGTATAATATAATTAAATCAATGAAAATAAAATCAGATTAAAAAATTGAGAAATTATGTTTTTAAAGGTCGCTCCAGTACGTATCTGTAAATTCTTCAATTTCAAGTAGTACCCAGCGAAATATTGGCAATGATACCTCATTATTATCTGCATTACCAAAAATGAAATATCGTTACCTTTTGCATTATTTTATAATATAAAATAATGACTTCCTAATAACGCCCTATTGTAGTAATTGTTTTTAAATATAAAATAATGATAATAGTTTAAATAATAATAATAATGATAATAAATGTTGGGTTTTAGTTTTTATTCAAAAAAATAAAAATTTGTTTTTTCGACCTTTTTATTTATTAATTAATTAGAAATTTATTAATTCAGTTCGAGGCCAATTTCCTTATTATGAATTAACATAATAAGTACTTTTTTCCAAAAACTGCTATTTTTCTTCATCAGGATATTCTCCTAACAAATACTTCACAGAGTTTTTGCTTTCAAAAACCTCTAACACTTTCAGGAATGAAAAGACGATCGTTTCGGGGATTTTCCAAGTCCCCTTCTTCAGTTTTCTTTAGAAAGTGGTGGCAATAGTGCAATGCAAATTGAAACATCAAAATTTCATATTAAACGTAGTCTACTACATCAACGAAATGAGAATGGAGCAAACAATAAAATACGTTTTCGAAGTCTCTGCAAAGACATAACCAACAATAGAAATATTATGAAAGTTTTTGTTTTTGTATTTCGTACCATCGGTACAAATAAAATACAAATTTTATTTTTACCACTTCTTTGTCAATTACAAGGAAGAGGCAAAAAACATTTCTCCGTACTGCGAGTGTTGTCAAAATGTTGGGTTTTAATTTTTATTCAAAAAATAAAAATTTTTTTTTCGACCTTTTTATTAATTAATTAGAAATTTATTAATTCAGTTCGAGGCCAATTTCCTTATTATGAATTAACATAATAAGTACTTTTTTTCAAAAACTGCTATTTTTCTTCATCAGGATATTCTCCTAACAAATACTTCACAGAGTTTTTGCTTTCAAAAACCTCTAACACTTTCAGGAATGAAAAGACGATCGTTTCGGGGATTTTCCAAGTCCCCTTCTTCAGTTTTCTTTAGAAAGTGGTGGCAATAGTACAATGCAAATTGAAACATCAAAATTTCATATTAAACGTAGTCTACTACATCAACGAAATGAGAATGGAGCAAACAATAAAATATGTTTTCGAAGTCTCTGCAAAGACATAACCAACAATAGAAATATTATGAAAGTTTTTGTATTTCGTGCCATCAGTACAAATAAAATACAAATTTTATTTTTACCACTTCTTTGTCAATTACAAGGAAGAGGCAAAAAACATTTCTCCGTAATGCGAGTGTTGTCAAAATGTTGGGTTTTAATTTTTATTCAAAAAATAATAATTGTTTTTTCGACCTTTTTATTAATTAATTAGAAATTTATTAATTGAGTTCGAGGCCAATTTCCTTATTATGAATTAACATAATAAGTACTTTTTTTTCCAAAAACTGCTATTTTTCTTCATCAGGATATTCTCCTAACAAATACTTCACAGAGTTTTTGCTTTCAAAAACCTCTAACACTTTCAGGTATGAAAAGACGATCGTTTCGGGGATTTTCCAAGTCCCCTTCTTCAATTTTCTTTAGAAAGTGGTGGCAATAGTGCAATGCAAATTGAAAGAGTCTCTGCAAAGACATAACTTCGAAAACATATTTTATTGTTTGCTCCATTCTCATTTCATTGATGTAGTAGACTACGTTTAATATGAAATTTTGATGTTTCAATTTGCATTGCACTATTGCCACCACTTTCTAAAGAAAACTGAAGAAGGGGACTTGGAAAATCCCCGAAAAGATCGTCTTTTCATTCCTAAAAGTGTTAGAGGTTTTTGAAAGCAAAAACTCTGTGAAGTATTTGTTAGGAGAATATCCTGATGAAGAAAAATAGCAGTTTTTGAAAAAAAAGTACTTATTATGTTAATTCATAATAAGGAAATTGGCCTCGAACTGAATTAATAAATTTCTAATTAATTAATAAAAAGGTCGAAAAAACAATTTTTATTTTTTGAATAAAAATTAAAACCCAACATTTTGACAACACTCGCAGTACGGAGAAATGTTTTTTGCCTCTTCCTTGTAATTGACAAAGAAGTGGTAAAAATAAAATTTGTATTTTATTTGTACCGATGGTTCGAAATACAAAAACAAAAACTTTCATAATATTTCTATTGTTGGTTATGTCTTTGCAGAGACTTCGAAAACATATTTTATTGTTTGCTCCATTCTCATTTCGTTGATGTAGTAGACTACGTTTAATATGAAATTTTGAAGTTTCAATTTGCATTGCACTATTGCCACCACTTTTTAAAGAAAACTGAAGAAGGGTACTTGGAAAATCCCCGAAACGATCGTCTTTTCATTCCTGAAAGTGTTAGAGGTTTTTGAAAGCAAAAACTCTGTGAAGTATTTGTTAGGAGAATATCCTGATGAAGAAAAATAGCAGTTTTTGAAAAAAAAGTACTTATTATGTTAATTCATTAAGGAAATTGGCCTCGAACTGAATTAATAAATTTCTAATTAATTAATAAAAAGGTCGAAAAAACAATTTTTATTTTTTGAATAAAAATTAAAACCCAACATTTTGACAACACTCGCAGTACGGAGAAATGTTTTTTGCCCCTTCCTTGTAATTGACAAAGAAGTGGTAAAAATAAAATTTGTATTTTATTTGTACCGATGATACGAAATACAAAAACTTTCATAATATTTCTATTGTTGGTTATGTCTTTGCAGAGACTTCGAAAACATATTTTATTGTTTACTCCATTCTCATTTCGTTGATGTAGTAGACTACGTTTAATATGAAATTTTGATGTTTCAATTTGCATTGCACTATTGCCACCACTTTCTAAAGAAAACTGAAGAAGGGGACTTGGAAAATCCCCGAAACGATCGTCTTTTCATTCCTGAAAGTGTTAGAGGTTTTTGAAAGCAAAAACTCTGTGAAGTATTTGTTAGGAGAATATCCTGATGAAGAAAAATAGCAGTTTTTGAAAAAAAAGTACTTATTATGTTAATTCATAATAAGGAAATTGGCCTCGAAGTCAATTAATAAATTTCTAATTAATTAATAAAAAGGTCGAAAAAACAATTTTTATTTTTTGAATAAAAATTAAAACCCAACATTTTGACAACACTCGCAGTACGGAGAAATGTTTTTTGCCTCTTCCTTGTAATTGACAAAGAAGTGGTAAAAATAAAATTTGTATTTTATTTGTACCGATGGTTCAAAATACAAAAACAAAAACTTTCATAATATTTCTATTGTTGGTTATGTCTTTGCAGAGACTTCGAAAACATATTTTATTGTTTGCTCCATTCTCATTTCGTTGATGTAGTAGACTACGTTTAATATGAAATTTTGATGTTTCAATTTGCATTGCACTATTGCCACCACTTTCTAAAGAAAACTGAAGAAGGGGACTTGGAAAATCCCCGAAACGATCGTCTTTTCATTCCTGAAAGTGTTAGAGGTTTTTGAAAGCAAAAACTCTGTGAAGTATTTGTTAGGAGAATATCCTGATGAAGAAAAATAGCAGTTTTTGAAAAAAAAGTACTTATGTTAATTCATAATAAGGAAATTGGCCTCGAACTGAATTAATAAATTTCTAATTAATTAATAAAAAGGTCGAAAAAACAATTTTTATTTTTTGAATAAAAATTAAAACCCAACATTTTGACAACACTCGCAGTACGGAGAAATGTTTTTTGCCTCTTCCTTGTAATTGACAAAGAAGTGGTAAAAATAAAATTTGTATTTTATTTGTACCGATGGTTCGAAATACAAAAACAAAAACTTTCATAATATTTCTATTGTTGGTTATGTCTTTGCAGAGACTTCGAAAACATATTTTATTGTTTGCTCCATTCTCATTTCGTTGATGTAGTAGACTACGTTTAATATGAAATTTTGATGTTTCAATTTGCATTGCACTATTGCCACCACTTTCTAAAGAAAACTGAAGAAGGGTACTTGGAAAATCCCCGAAACGATCGTCTTTTCATTCCTGAAAGTGTTAGAGGTTTTTGAAAGCAAAAACTCTGTGAAGTATTTGTTAGGAGAATATCCTGATGAAGAAAAATAGCAGTTTTTGAAAAAAAAGTACTTATTATGTTAATTCATTAAGGAAATTGGCCTCGAACTGAATTAATAAATTTCTAATTAATTAATAAAAAGGTCGAAAAAACAATTTTTATTTTTTGAATAAAAATTAAAACCCAACATTTTGACAACACTCGCAGTACGGAGAAATGTTTTTTGCCCCTTCCTTGTAATTGACAAAGAAGTGGTAAAAATAAAATTTGTATTTTATTTGTACCGATGATACGAAATACAAAAACAAAAACTTTCATAATATTTCTATTGTTGGTTATGTCTTTGCAGAGACTTCGAAAACATATTTTATTGTTTACTCCATTCTCATTTCGTTGATGTAGTAGACTACGTTTAATATGAAATTTTGATGTTTCAATTTGCATTGCACTATTGCCACCACTATCTAAAGAAAACTGAAGAAGGGGACTTGGAAAATCCCCGAAACGATCGTCTTTTCATTCCTGAAAGTGTTAGAGGTTTTTGAAAGCAAAAACTCTGTGAAGTATTTGTTAGGAGAATATCCTGATGAAGAAAAATAGCAGTTTTTGAAAAAAAAGTACTTATTATGTTAATTCATAATAAGGAAATTGGCCTCGAATTCAATTAATAAATTTCTAATTAATTAATAAAAAGGTCGAAAAAACAATTTTTATTTTTTGAATAAAAATTAAAACCCAACATTTTGACAACACTCGCAGTACGGAGAAATGTTTTTTGCCTCTTCCTTGTAATTGACAAAGAAGTGGTAAAAATAAAATTTGTATTTTATTTGTACCGATGGTTCAAAATACAAAAACAAAAACTTTCATAATATTTCTATTGTTGGTTATGTCTTTGCAGAGACTTCGAAAACATATTTTATTGTTTGCTCCATTCTCATTTCGTTGATGTAGTAGACTACGTTTAATATGAAATTTTGATGTTTCAATTTGCATTGCACTATTGCCACCACTTTCTAAAGAAAACTGAAGAAGGGGACTTGGAAAATCCCCGAAACGATCGTCTTTTCATTCCTGAAAGTGTTAGAGGTTTTTGAAAGCAAAAACTCTGTGAAGTATTTGTTAGGAGAATATCCTGATGAAGAAAAATAGCAGTTTTTGAAAAAAAAGTACTTATTATGTTAATTCATTAAGGAAATTGGCTTCGAACTGAATTAATAAATTTCTAATTAATTAATAAAAAGGTCGAAAAAACAATTTTTAT
The DNA here is from genome assembly GCA_949987735.1 of Leucophora obtusa. Lineage (NCBI taxonomy): Eukaryota > Metazoa > Arthropoda > Insecta > Diptera > Anthomyiidae > Leucophora > Leucophora obtusa. The sequence continues at coordinate 84,808,587 of OX465296.1, forward strand.
TTTTTGAATAAAAATTAAAACCCAACATTTTGACAACACTCGCAGTACGGAGAAATGTTTTTTGCCCCTTCCTTGTAATTAACAAAGAAGTGGTAAAAATAAAATTTGTATTTTATTTGTACCGATGATACGAAATACAAAAACAAAAACTTTCATAATATTTCTATTGTTGGTTATGTCTTTGCAGAGACTTCGAAAACATATTTTATTGTTTACTCCACTCTCATTTCGTTGATGTAGTAGACTGCGTTTAATATGAAATTTTGATGTTTCAATTTGCATTGCACTATTGCCACCACTTTCTAAAGAAAACTGAAGAAGGGGACTTGGAAAATACCCGAAACGATCGTCTTTTCATTCCTGAAAGTGTTAGATGTTTTTGAAAGCAAAAACTCTGTGAAGTATTTGTTAGGAGAATATCCTGATGAAGAAAAATAGGAGTTTTTGAAAAAAAGTACTTATTGTGTTAATTCATACTAAGGAAATTGGCCTCGAACTGAATTAATAAATTTCTAATTTTTTTTTTTTTTTGTTGTGGAAACTTTTTTTATTTTTTTGTGAAAACTTTTTTTTTGTGTAAATATTTTATTTTTGTGCAAACACTTTTTTTTGTGGAAACAACTTTTTATTTTTTTGTTGAAACATTTTTTTTGTGGAAATTTTGTTTTTTTTTGTGGAAACTTTTTTTTGTGGAAACACTTTTTTTCTGGAAGCACTTTTTTTTGTGAAAACTTTTTTTTTTGTGGAAATTTTTTTTTGGTGGAAACACTTTTTTTTGTGGAAACACTTTTTTGTGGAAACACTTTTTAGTGGAAACACTTTTTTGGGAAGCACTGTGGCAACACAGTTTTTTATTTTGTAGAAACTTTTTTTGTGGAAAAACTTTTTTTTGTGGAAACACTTTTTCTGGCAGCACTTTTTTTTGTGGAAACATTCTTTTTAACACACTTTCGGGAAAGAAAATTTGTCCACGGCCACTTTTTTTAACGCTCTTTTGGGAAAGAAAATTTGTCTACGCGCACTTTTTTTTAAATTTTTTTTAATAAGCATTTTTATTAAGGAAAGTAATATAGAGTTTGTTTACGACCATTTTTTTTTTGTTTTTTAAACACTTTTTTTAAGACACTTTCGGGAAAGAACGGGGAAATTAAACGGGGAACAAGTGGAATTGAAACTCGAGAAAATGGCAATGGAACAGAGAACGAAATGGAATGGAATGCGCAATGAAATTAAACAGAACGGGGAACGAATGGATTCGCAATGACAATAAACAAATCGCAAAGAGAGTCATAGTGTTAACATATAAGAGTGACTGACTGACTTATTTCACCCTCTAACCGGCCTATGCTTTTTCACCCAAGTATAAATAAAATCCAAAAATGAAATTTTTTGTGCCTTCGATTAAGAACATGTAACGATTTTCGTTTTTCGGAAACTACGAAATTGAGCGAAAACGGGTCTTAATGTTAATAAATATTGGTACTAATACTAAATTTATTCTTTTTGTCAAATTTCATAATCGCGCATGTTCTGTATTTCACTCTTGGGTGAAAGTGAAAATTTCATAAATTTTTTTTCTCAATTGCGTTTAGATTCATTTAAAATTTAAGTGAATTACGATTGTACATAGCTAATTTTATGGAAAAAAGTCGAAATCGAATCAAATAAAATTTTAGAACACAGTGGAATAAGGTCTTAAATTTCAATTCCACTGCGATTTGAAATCACTTCGAAATGCAGAACACAGCCGAATAATTCGTTTTCAATTTAAGACGATGCCCCAGAAAGGTATCCTGATAGAATCCTGTATGTACTTGGACCAAAGTAATGACTTTTTTTAAAAGCTAAAGCTGTAGTCTTACTTTGTGTGTATTATCAATGGTTTAAAAGTAACTTAAATATATTTTTCAGATTTTTGAAAATTGTGTTAGTTTCAGAATATTAGTTGGCGAACTTTTGTTGAGGCTGTTTATTTCATAGCCCTGTTATAGTATTTTACTTCGGTGGGGTTAAGTGCCATGGGATTAGTGAAGGTGGACACTGTATTAGGGATAAAAAAATCATACACATTAGTTTTCCAAATTGATGTTGCGGTCGCTGGGGATCGAACCCGCAACCACATATGTAACAGTTCAACGCGCTAACCATTACACCACAGCTCCCACATCGTCATCGGTATTTATTGTTAATTATTAAGTGTGTCTATTTGATTTTATTTTTACTTAAAAAGTAGAAAATTTGTTTTAACCTAAGCTTCTTTGAATAATTATTTTTGAAATTATTTATTTTTTATATAAGCATTCTCATTAATAAAAAACATTGTATTTTATTTTCATAAAAATATTTAATTCCTATACAAAACAAATAACATTTTAAGCTTTAAGGTACACTAACAACGTAGCGGGCTTGCCCGATACGACAAAATTTGTTTTCGGTTTAACTGACATCCCAAAAGCTAGGCCTAAGGCACGCCTAGTTTTCATAAATTGATGTTGTCTTGGTTGGGTCTCGAACCCACAACCTTACGTGTAACAGTACAACGCGCTAACCATTACACCACAGCGTATTTAGCGACCGCGAATCTTAAAAAAAAACGACGCGGTCAAGTGTATTATTTTTTTTATAAACAGAAACACATAAAAAACCGCGAGAAAAGCTTTCAATTTTCCGTATTAAAAATTTTTTTTTATTATTAATTTTTGTTTTTCCTTTTGTTTTTATTCTGACATTTCATACTAAGGTTAACTAACCCGATTTTTTCTTGATTTTTGTTTTTATTATTTGTACACCTCATAAAAATGAAGTTTGTGTTTTAATTGACAATTTTTTTTTTGTAAACATTAGTATTTTAATTTTTGGTGATACCTTAAAATTTTGCTCTTTTTAACTTTATTAAAACTAATGTATATAATTTTTCAATTTGCGGTTAAAAAAACAATTTTTTTCCAAATTCTATTAAAAACCTCTAAGGAGTCCTAAAATCATAAATAAAAAACTGCCGTTCTACCAATTTTTTTTGTTTTCATCTACCAAACTTAAGAAACTTTGGGATTTCCAGTCACAAAATGTCTAAAGTTTTCGATGCCACCAAATATTATTCTCTAAAAAAGGTTCACTTAAAAATATTTTCGCTTATTGCAGATATAGTAAATAACAAAACCTCCGAGTTTCAAATATCTATAAAAATTAATTTTTGTAAATTTTTTTGTAAAGCAGTTAAAATTCGATTCTCGCTTAACTATTTTAGCTCAAAATTTGACTTTAGCGGCCTCTGTTGTTAGCAAAAAGAGGAGATACTGAATTCCTCTTACATATTTATTTATGGTATTATGTTAGCTCTTCAAAAATGTATAATTCACCAACATTCCCCACACATTTTTTGGGACAAAGCACTGTGTGCTGTGGCGCTAACCTTCTGCTGTGTGCGATCAGGGCTGCCATATAATTTTTATGAAAAATCGGCATTTTCGGCACTTTGATTTAAAAAAATCGGCACAATCAAAAATACTTATTAAAATATATATGGGTGAAATCAAAAAATGAGATAAGTTTTTAGGCCAAATTTGTGAGAAGCGAAAAGTGTTAATATTTCGGTTTTTTCTGAACGGAATCAGTAAGTTTAGTGATTATAAACCTAATTGCAAAAAATCACTTCTACAAGTTGTCGCAATAACTTTTTTTGCACAATTTTAATTTTTTTTTTGTGGTATCGGAGTTTACATTTCTGCAAGCAAAAGATATAACAAATGAAATTGCGTACAAATTTTCTTCAATTTATTAGTTTGTCGTATTTAGGTTTGCAACATGCTTTCCAATGATATATAATTTGTGTTTATTAAATTGGCGGTTTCGCGAATAAAAATACAATTCATTCCGCGAAAATTTTTTATTTTTTTTTTAATTTTGTATTTTTGGTCCAATCAGCGGTTGCGGAGTTACAAAATAATATATTAAAAACATAACATTTCGCGATCAAAAAATTCTTAAATTGTGTGAAACAAATTTAATTTGTCAAACTAATGTCAGTAATGGCTGGAAATATCCATTCCAAACCAATGAAATGCAAAATCAATTGTTTTTCGCTCCAGCAGTTTAGGGTAAAAAACTGATAACTTTTTTTGATTTGACGTAAAATTATTAGTTGAATCATCTTTTGACGCATAAATATTAGTTGAATCACCTCTGTTTATGGTTATTTTAAAATATTTTAAATATTTACCTACATTTTTTTTAATGCAATCTGATGCAAACAATTTAGGTTACGGAGTTTACAGTTATGGAGTTTACATTTGGATACTTTTTTCGTTTTCTTTCAGAAACGCTTTGTCAGAATTTTCTTTCCGAAACAAAATCGTATGATGCCTACAAGCAGAATCCAAATATGCCATTGTTTTTCTTACTCGTTAAATAGTTTGGTGTAAAAATTAGGAACGGAGTTTACAACATTTTTTCAAACCTTGTTAAAGACATCCTTTTCCATGTCGAGAATGTTACATGCTGCAGAAAAGCTTCAAATCTGTTATACTAGATGATTACAGTCCAATGATCATTTAAGTATAAAGAACATTATACTTTTCGCAATATAAATAATAGATAACTTCAAAATTCTGGTGTATGCATTTTTATTAAAGAGTTGAAGTCGTGGTAGCTAAGACATACGAAAAAGTTTTTAAAATATATTAGTTTTTCTTAAAAACGGCACTTTTCCTCTTCACAAAAATTCTTACAGTTAGTGTTTAGCTTTATTGGTTATTAAAATGTAAGCTATTAAAGTTAAAAAACCTTATGAGTTACTGGTTACGGAGTTTACATTTGGCCTATAAAATTGGTCACAAATTTTATGTATTAACCAAAAATTGGCCAGATTGTTATACATTTTGTAAAACAGGTGACAATGCGCTGATATATATCGAAATATATAACTTAAATGTAATCCATGCATTAGAAATTAGGTTGTTACACGGTTTTTATCACATTTTTTGATATCATATATACTCTTAAAAAAATATATAAAAAGAACATTTCAGTATAAAATAATAGCCGCTTTTTCTAATCACTTGGATTTAATAAATCCAAAAAGTAGGGGTTAGATTCACTCTATTTTAAAAAGAATTTTCTGTCCGACACTTCTTTCACCCTAATTTTTAATACCGAATTCGATGATGAAGGATTTTACTTTAACTTTTAATTTTTAATTATATTTTATATAAAACAGCGATAGACAGTCTGCCTTTTCAGTTTTATCACTTCAATTTATTGTAGCGGATATGACAGTCGCATATACCGTCATATTCATAAATGGCATAATCTCATATAACATTGTTTTGAATGAATGTACAAACCATTAAGCGGTGATCATGTTTCCTTGTTCTAACTGATATACAGACATTGAACTTAACTAATAGTGAATCATTCTATTGTATTGTATGGTATTTTATGTTATGTTATTATATTGACCTAATTATTATATTATGCTAAGTAGACAATAATTTTACTTTAATTTTACTATATAAACCTGTAACTTTCACTTGAATAAAACAGATTGAAATCTACAATCAAATCAACTCGCCTATAACTAATTTATTAGCTACATGGCGACCGTGACCAAAGTGCTGCAAATATAAGCACTTGGGCACACAATTTGAAAGTTATAAGTGCTAGAAAAACCAAAACCACTATAGCTGAAATTATAAGAACGAAAAGGATACCAACCGAAAGCAGTGGTTGAAGAACTATCTGGCCGAGAGATAGTTGGGATGAGCAACCCACATTAACAGCAACCCAATAATAGCAACCCACCACCACCCTGGAATATTTCGACCCGATTGTGGAAGAAGGTGGAGGATATCGAACAGGCGATAGTGGCTTATCACCTATCTAAAAATCTGGCGAGTAAATAGGTAAAATCAAATGCTGAATAGAGTGCCTACTTGATATGCACCTATAGGGAACGGAGGCGATTTCGCTCTTGTTCGAAATTTTTTTTTAATAATAAACTAGGTTTTAAAAGTATACAATTAAAAATTGAAATTAATATCATAAACAATGGAGTTAAAAAAAAAACTGTAATGAATAAAATATTAAAACAAAATTAATTATTAACTACTGACATAAATTAATTTTTTTTTTGTTCACATTTAAGCGAGAAATTAAAGAAAATTTTGTAATAATTAAAATATTAGAATGGGTAACCAGGAAACAAAACTGGCAAACCCCAAGGCCAATGTCATAAATGAAGTAGTAGTAGAACAAAAAGAGAATGGTTGGAAAGAAATAAAAATTTAGTTGGTTATTATAACCGTAGTATTGATGGTAGAATTAGCATTAAAATGCATAATAAAAGAATAAAAAAGAGATATATTGGTCAATTTAAAGAAGTAGAGAGAATATAATGGACACTTGGTCCGAAGTTTTGAATAAATTGAAGTCATATGAAGGGCAGATTAGAAAATCATATAAGTGTTTGAATAAGAATAGAGGAATTAGAAGTGAAACTATAGAGAAACATAAGAAAATCTTATTAGATAATTTTGAATTATTACGAACATTTTTAATTGGGTATGAGAATAAGTTAAAATCAGATCACCATAGGGAGGCAATTGCTATCTACAATAATTGTAGGGATAGAATTCTGAAAGTTTCCGCAAAACATAGCTTGCATATAAAAATTCCACACTCACCCACAGAGAGCGCAAAATACGAATGCAGTTCAGAGAGCGAAGATTTGTCCGAAGACGATACTGAAATTGATAAAGAATTGGAATCTGTAGAAAACAAGAACAGCGCAGATATGCCGCAAACTAGTATATAGTTTTTGCAGACTGTCACCAGGATCTTACCTGATTTTGACGGGAAACACGAAAACTTACAAAGTTTCATAGACGCCTTGAGCATTTTGGAATCTATAAAGGAAACCCATGAAACATTAGCGGTAAATGTAATAAAAACCAAACTAAAAGGTACAGCCAGGAATTTAATTTCTTCAGAAACAACTATACAACAGATTATAAGTAAGTTAAGGAGTACTGTGAAGGGAGAAACAGTTGGTGTTCTCTCAGCAAAACTGATGAATATAAAACAACAAAATAAAAACACAACGGCTTACGTCAAGGAAATAGAAGAGCTTACAAAAGCATTGGAAAGCGCATACATATCAGACGGTTTAACACTTGAAACAGCTGGCAAATATGCAACCCAAGTTGCTGTAAAATCTATGGCAAAAAAACACTCAAAATGAGCAAGTCAAAATTATCATGCGTGCGGGACAGTTCCAGACAATGGACGAGCTTATTATGAAATATGTAGATACTTGCACGGAAACGAAAGATTCTTCAGTAATGCACTTCAGAAATCAGAGAGGACGTTCTTTTAGAGGACGTGGTCATAACAATAACCGTTGGCGTAATAATAATCAAAATAGTAACGGCAATAACACTAGTAATCGGAACTACAATGCTAATCGGGGCAGAGGCCACCGAAATTTTAATAATAACAACCGTGGTTATAATAATAATAATCACTACCGTACGAGTAATGTACGAGCTATAACTCAACAAGAACATGAAACGGAAACGGAAAACTAATTCACACCCTTGAGAATACAAAGTATGACAAAAGACGATTCAACCGTATTTTACATTTAAATCTGAATTTAAGCATTTTTGTAAAAGTCTATGATGGTGAAACTAACAACCTATTAACTTTGTTGGTTGATACTGGAACGTATATATCGTTACTAAAACAGAACGGCATTAAATATGAGTGGGTAAATGAATATAATATAACAACAATTAGTGGAATAGGTGAAGGGACGATACAGTCACTGGGTACCACACATTTGGAACTTCGTATTAAAAATTACTTTGTTCCTCATGAGTTTCACATAGTACCCGAAAATTTTCCTATTCCATGCGACGGAATACTCGGTATAGATTTCATCAAACACTACAACTGTATCTTGGATTTCGGTGAAACGCAAGATTGGTTTATATTAAGACCCGGAAATGTTCGGGACGGAATTCACATCCCAATCTTACACTACAGTTCGGATGATACTATCTTATTACCAGCACGTTCTGAAGTTATTAGACAAATAAAGATAAACACACCTTATGAAGAAGTACTTGTTGTTAATCAAGAACCACAACCAGGAGTAATAATAGGTAATACAATAGTAAACAGTAAAAGAGCTTTCATCAGGGTTATTAACACTAATACAGTAACAGTATCACTTAAATGAATTGATGTAGTATCGGAAAATCTCGACAATTATACAACATCATCTACACAGAAGTGTAGCGGATCCAGAAAAGTTGAAATTATGCACAAATTGTCAAAAAGCTTTCCTGAACCATTTAAGGAACAAATGGAAAAATTATGCACAGACTACATTGATATTTTCGGATTAGATACGGAACCCATCACTGCGAACAATTTCTATACACAAAAACTTAAACTCAAAGACAAGGAACCCGTTTATATTAAAAACTACAGGATACCCCATACACACAAGATCGAAGTTGATACACAGGTTAAAAATTTAGTAGAAGACGGCATCGTTGAACCTTCCACATCAGAGTACAATAGCCCACTACTCCTAGTACCAAAGAAATCACTACCTAATTCAGATAAGAAGAGATGGCGTTTGGTAGTAGACTATCGTCAAATAAACAAAAAACTAGTCGCTGATAAATTTCCACTACCAAGAATCAAAGATATTTTGGATCAATTAGGAAGAGCAAAATACTTTTCGTGCCTAGATTTAATGTCAGGTTTCCACCAAATTGAGCTCGACGAGAAGTCAAGAGACATTACATCCTTTTCTACAAGCAACGGCTCATATCGGTTTAAACGGCTCCCCTACGGATTGAAAATTGCTCCAAACTCTTTTCAGCGGATGATGACAATAGCATTTTCAGGGTTAAACCCCTCACAAGCGTTTTTGTATATGGACGATCTAGTGGTAATAGGTCGATCGGAGAGACAAATGATAAATAACTTGAAAAGCGTTTTTGATCTATGCAGAAAATATAATCTGAAGTTGCATCCTGAAAAATGTTCATTCTTTAGACATGAAGTAACTTTTCTTGGGCATAAATGTACCGATAAGGGCATTCTGCCGGATGATGGAAAATATGAAGCAATTAGGAAATATCCAGTTCCAACTGACGCAAATAGTGCAAGACGATTTATTGCGTTTTGTAATTACTATCGAAGGTTTATTAAAAACTTCTCTCTTCACTCACGTCACATTACGCGTCTGTGCAAGAAAAATGTACCATTCGAGTGGACAGAAGAATGTAATAACGCATTTCTTTACTTAAAGATTAATGCTACCAACCCTCCTACAATATCCAAACTTTGATAAGGAATTTTGTATAACAACTGACGCCAGTAAGCACGCTTGCGGAGCGGTATTAAGTCAGGAGTACAATGGCAAACATCTACCTATAGCATATGCCTCGAAAACATTCACACAAGGAGAGAGCAACAAATCAACAATCGAGCAAGAGCTCACAGCTATCCATTGGGCCATATTACATTTCAGACCATATATCTACGGAACACGTTTTCTTGTAAAGACCGATCATAGACCTTTGTCATACCTATTCTCGATGAAAAATCCAAGTTCAAAATTAACAAGAATGCGCTTGGACTTGGAAGAGTATGATTTTACAGTTGAGTATCTCAAGGGTAAAGAAAATTACGTTGCTGATGCTTTATCAAGAATAAGCATTGAAGAATTTAAAGAATTACACAAAAATGTATTAGTAATAAATAAAGTGACCACAAGGTCCGACACCAGAATGAACGAAAAAGTAACTAAACAAAAGCATCATGAAAATATAAAGGAAAAGCCCAATATATGTGAGGTCATACAATATGATGACGTTAAAAAACTAGTAAAGTTAATATTAACTCCAGGAAGATGCTTATTGAAGCATGGAAAATTAATATTGAAGCGAATAAATGTTGAAGATCTGTGTACTAATGGGAAATTGGACCTAGGAGGATTTTTCCTAAGGCTTGAAAAAGAAGCCGGTATGCTGAATCTTGAAAAATTAAAAATGGCACCCGATGAAGAAATTTTTAAAATTGTATCTATAAATGAATTCAAAAGAATGGGCAATGATTATTTGAAAAAATTAACAGTAGCGCTACTGCCAAAGGTGACCATAATTGATGCTAAAGATAATGATAAAATAAAAGAGATATTAAATACATATCATGATAATCCAGCGGAAGGCGGCCACTGCGGGATATCAAGAACATTAGCGAAAATTAGAAGACATTACAAGTGGAGAGGTATGCCTTCACACGTGAAAAAATATATTAAAACATGCCAAAAATGTCGAAAAGCTAGGATAACAACACATACTAAGACACCAATGATACTGACACAAACCCCAGCAACTGCATTCGACATCGTATTAGTGGATACCATTGGTCCATTACCAAAGACGGAAAATGGTAATGAGTATATTGTCACATTAATATGTGACCTAACTAAATATTTAGTGGCCATACCAATATCGAACAAGACTGCAAGCACAGTTGCAAAGGCTATATTTGAGTATTTTATACTATGTTACGGTCCAATGAAGACGTTCATATCAGATGCGGGAACAGAGTATAAGAACTCAATAATAACGGATTTATGTAAATATATGAAAATCAAGAATATTACCTCTACTGCATATCACCATCAGACTCTAGGTACTGTGGAACGCAGTCACCGAACTTTCAACGAATATATACGTTCATATACATCGATTGAACGAGACGATTGGGACGAATGGCTTAGATACTTTACATATTGTTTTAACACCACCCCATCGGCAGTTCACGGTTACTGTCCATACGAACTAATTTTTGGACGAATACCTCATGGTTTTCATTATTTTAATAGTCTAGATAGAATAGATCCTATTTATAATATAATATAGATGATTATAGTAAAGAAGTGAAGTATAGGTTAGAAATTGCATACAAGAGAGCAAGATTACTACTAGATAAGGCTAAGGTTAAGCAGAAACAATTTTATGATATAAATACAGAACAGTTAGATTTAAATTTAGGAGATTTGGTTTTATTAAGGAATGAGGTAGGACATAAGTTAGACAATAGATATGAGCGCCCATATAAGATTATAGAAATAGGTGATAACGATAACATATTAATAGAAACTAAGGGAAATAAGAAGCAGAAGGTTCACAGGAATAGAATTAAACTTTTTAATTGAAACAAGTAATTTTTTTTTTTCTTTTCACAAAATCATTATTTCTTAACATAATACTACAAAAGATGAGTTAAAAACATAAATCATTAAACAACGATAAGTTTGGTGTACCAATATATAGAAAATAATAATAATAATAATAACCAATATATTAAAAAAAAAAGAGAAGAAAATAATAATATTTTCAAGATGATATGTAATCTGTCATTGAATTTAGACCAAGGTAACAATGAGTAAAGAATATTCATATGCTTAATAGCGTATGAACATTCTTCCAGAAAATGGAGGTGTAGCGGATATGACAGTCGCATATACCGTCATATTCATAAATGGCATAATCTCATATAACATTGTTTTGAATGAATGCACAAACCATTAAGCGGTGATCATGTTTCCTTGTTCTAACTGATATACAGACATTGAACTTAACTAATAGTGAATCATTCTATTGTATTGTATGGTATTTTATGTTATGTTATTATATTGACCTAATTATTATATTATGCTAAGTAGACAATAATTTTACTTTAATTTTACTATATAAACCTGTAACTTTCACTTGAATAAAACAGATTGAAATCTACAATCAAATCGAACTCGCCTATAACTAATTTATTAGCTACATTATATTTTTACACAATTGAAAAATTCCACTGCAATATTTAATATTAACTAATTGGATTTAATTAAATTACAGTAGAGTGAAAAATTGACATTTCTATTTCAGATATTTCTCCATGTCCAAGATGGAAAATATGTATTTGGTGAGGTGTAGTTTTTTTCTAAACATATTTCATAAAAAAAATTTTAATAAAACCTTTTGTTTGTTAGTTTTTCAATTTTTTTGTTTCTCTTTTAATTTCCATTCGTATTTTTTTCTGACATTAAATTAATAGGATATTTGTGCTTTTATTGTTATACTTGTGCTTTTATTGTTATATGTAAATCCAGCTTTTTTTTGGATTTAATAAATCCACTTTTTGTATGAAAAATACTAAATCCAGGTGATTTAAAAAAAAACGCTAATATGACTTACACTGAAATTAAATTAAATTTAATAATTAACAATCAAATTAAAATAAAGGTCTTTGAGATAAATTAAATAATAAAGAAATGTTAGTTCATATATTTACTTCTGCCAATACTACATAAATTAGTTCCACAATCTTTAGAGATATTTTCTCTCTGAAAAAGATAATTATATTTTTAATCAATTCACATAAAAAAGTTTTGTTTTTATGAATCAGTGATTAATTTATGTTATAATAACTTTAAATCAATGATTTGATATTGAATAAAGTGAGATAATGATTGAGTACAATTTATATTAAATTAATATTGATTCGATTAAATAACACTGTTCAAGTTGTAAAATGGTACTAACGTGAAAACCATATGGTTGTGTTTGGATGAGCCCCCTGACTACTACTCCACCGATCAAAGTGCCAATTTGGCTCATTGGGAAAAATTTATGGCGTTTTTTTTTTAATTTCGGTCAATTCGTCAATTTTTGACCATTTTCAGCCCTTTTAAGCCCATTTAAGTCGCTTTTCCTGTATTCAAAATTTCTTGTGTTATCTTTATACGGCTCACAATTACTATTTCCACCATTAGAACGCACATTTCAACTGAGAAAATCAAAATTTTTAGCCTATTTTCATGATTTTTGCCCATTTTTCATCGATTTTCCCCATTTTTGTGCTGTTTTTATGCGCTTTTTTGTAGTTCTTGAGCAAACTTATCGACATAATTCTTACCGTTTTTCCTTTTTACAATATATTATGCAATATTATTGCCATTTCAAGCAACTCAACACACTTTTTAAATACAAAAACCATCGTTTTTTACGCTTTTTCGGTAATGTGCGTGGACAATTAAAAGGAAAAAAGGAAAGTGTACTTTTTTAATTATTTGGGTTTTTTCCGTTGGCTACCTGCATGATATTTTTACACAAATTTTTTTTACACAAACGCACACGAATCAGGTATATAGCCACCCTTAAAAGATGCGCCAATTCATAAGTACCTCTCAGTAAAATATTGAAACTTACGTAGTATTTATAGAGGTTCATTGATCGATTTTTGTCATTCAACAAGTGTCTCCGAACGCGTAAAGTACGATTTTTTTAAAGTGACGAAAAAGTAATAAAAGTATAAATAAAGTTTCCAGTTTGAAGTGATTAATTTTTACGATAAAAAATGGATGAATGCCTGAAAAACTTCAATCATTACTGTTATATGTGCGGAAAGTGGACCATTATGTCGTCTAAGAAAAAAATTACTGATGAAATTGCAACATTGTACGAGCAGTACTTCAATATTCCAGTGATTCGTAATGTTGACTTGGTGCCTAAAATAGCTTTGTACGAGCAGTACTTCAATATTCCAGTGATTCGTAATGTTGACTGGGTGCCTAAAATAGCTTGTTCATCGTGTGTAGCACATTTGTATGATTGGCGAACAGGTCGACGGGAAAGCATGCCATATGGAATATCGATGATTTGGTCAGAGCCAGTCGACCACGAAAAAAACATGTGCTACGTATGTAAAAATAATGTTGTGGGTATGAACAGAAGAAAGGCGATGGAATATATTTACCAAAGTGTTCCGTCAGCTCAAACCACTCTTCCCCATTCTCCGCCAGTGCAAATCCCGAAAAAACCGAGTCCAACTGAAGAATACATCCCACCATCTTTTTTTTCGGAGCCAGAATCGAATTTTTCTTTGTATCAGCCATCAAATATTACACATTGAAGTTACACAACAGCGCTTGAACATAATGTCAAGACAACTAAAGTTGTCACAAAATAAAACCATAATTCTTGCTCAACATCTTAAAGCTGTGAACATCCTGTCACCAGAAGTTAAAGTGTTCGGTTCGCGTGGTCGACAGCATAAATTTCTACCGTTTTTTACTCGCAACGAAAACAATTCATTTACGTACTGTAATGATATCGATGGTTTGATGTCGGCCATGAATTACACGTACAATGCGGACCAATGGCGGTTGTTCATCGATGGATCGAAGAGCAATCTCAAGGCTGTGCTGCTGTATTTCGATAATACAAAAAACTCTGTGCCAATTGCGCTTGCCGTGAAAACAAAGGAAACGTATGATTCCATGAAACTAATCTTGGATTCTGTGAAATACCATGAACATTGTTGGAAAATATGCGTTGATTTGAAAGTGGTTGCACTTATCTGTGGCCTTGAAACTGGTTACACTAAAAATATGTGCTACTTGTGTACGTGGGATTCGCGATATACACCACAGTATCAAAAACGAGATTGGTTACCGAGAACAAATCTCTAATCGGGCAGCAGAACGTTATCCACGAGGAGTTGGTGCCGATGGATAAGGTATTGCTGCCACCATTGCACATTAAACTTGGGTTAATGAAGAATTTCATCAAAGCGTTACTGGTGCGTGGAAATAGATTGGCTTTTGGACGATTGGAGTACATTTTTCCACGCTTGAGTGAAGCGAAAATTAAAGAAGGTAAATAAATATTTGGAATTCTTTTTCCGCCAAACAAAGATGAAGTATTCTTGAAAGTTTTTATATAAAATCATATATTTATTTCAGGTGTGTTGAATGGCCCAGACATTCGCAAACTGATGAAGGATGAAGACTTCAACAATGTCCTTCAAGAGGAGGAACTCATCGCTTGGGATAGCCTGAAAGCAGTGATCGAAAAAGTTCTCGGCATTCATCGAGTGGACAATTGGCATGCCATTGTTGATGATATGCTGCAATCTTTCGAAAACATCGGTGCATTTCATGCATCACCACCAGGATCACTTCGAGCGTCAGTTGCCGTCTGAATCAGACGAGCATGGGGAACGTTTCCACCAGGTATCAGCACAGTTGGAACACTGGTATAGTGGAAAAAAATTAGATTCACTTTTGGCAGATCTTTGCTGGAATTTGTTAATGGAATTGGAGGATAACGAATGATATTCCATTGCTTATTTCTCTATTTCAATTGCCAATTTAAAATGAATTACATTAATACGGAGAAACACGCATTTCTATTAATTTTTATACCGAAAAAATGTATTCAACCACAAAAAATTTATTTAAATCAATAAAAAACCCGAAAATCGTCCGAAAAAGCGTAAAAAACGATAGTTTTCGTATTTAAAAAGTGTGTTGAGTTGCTTGAAATGGCAATATATTGTAAAAAGAAAAAACGGTAAGAATTATGTCGATAAGTTTGCGCAAGAACTACAAAAAAGCGCATAAAAACAGCACAAAAATGGGGGAAAATCGATGAAAAATGGGCAAAAATCATGAAAATAGGCTAAAAATTTAGATTTTCTCAGTTGAAATGTGCGTTCTAATGGTGGAAATAGTAATTGTGAGCCGTATAAAGATAACACAAGAAATTTTGAATACAGGAAAAGCGACTTAAATGGGCTTAAATGGGCTGAAAATGGTCAAAAATTGACGAATTGACCGAAATTCAAAAAAAAAACGCCATAAATTTTTCCCAATGAGCCAAATTGGCACTTTCATCGGTGGAGTAGTAGTCAGGGGGCTCATCCAAACACAACCATATGGTTTTCACGTTAGTACCACAAATTTCGTGTTAAAAACTTGAACAGTGTAATTTGTTTTATGAAATAATTCGCGAAGTACAAATCAACTTAACCATTTTTAGTTGCTTGATTATATAAAATGAGTCAACAAAAATCAGAGTGATTCTTTGAATAAGATATTTATTGAATAAAGTAGCAAATAGTTTAATATATAAAATGATTAAATGATGCGAATCATCCGGATAAAATTGAATCAGAATTCAAAATGGAACTAAGGAATTATGTTTTTAAAAGTTGGCAATATATAGTCCTCTTGCTACATATTGCAATAAGTTGTATAATACTTTTACACAAAATATGGCATATTGTTATTCTTATATTTTGGAGAATGGATCTTTCCATGATGTCAAAAATTGTATAAGAACATTGCGTGGGGTAAATTTAGCTCCAATTATTGAATTTCAGATTCATTTAGTAAAATAGAAAATTCTGTAAGAATTTCAAAGATAGAATTATTTTATTATTTATTAATAAACACAATACATATCACTAAAAATTAAAATTGCGTGTTTTTTGAATTAAAAAAAAAATCGGCATTTTTCGACCAAAAATCTGCAAATCGGCATTTTGCATATTTTTCAATAAAAAATCGGCAAAATTCCGAAAAATCGGCAATTCTTACAGCCCTGATTGCGATAATACCAACTTAGCCACAATGTAATCCATTTTGTTTTGTATTAGCGATTTTTGTTCATCATCTTCTACATGTTCGGAGTGCCCATGCGGACATAATGTCAGGACTCGGAGGTTTAGCTGGTTCGACACCATCAGAGCGTGGCACTAGAAGTGAGGCAGTAAAAGCTGAAACATATGCTTTTGTCTTCAACTTCCTCTTAATTGTTCCAACAGCTTAATTAATGCAAGCATAGTACCTGCTTTTATCATGACGGTTTGGGTCTTTTACCCAGATTACCGGCTTAAGGTGCGTACAGAGTGGCCGCTTGTTGCCGAGCCGAGCCGACTGACGCTTATTGCGAGAACCAATACGAGAAAACTGGTACTATACAAATTAGTACAAATAAGCGCGAACAGGTCATAGTGGGCGCCGAGCTGGTCAGAGCGCAAGCTGATTGAATTCGAGAAAACAGTTCTTAAGCGTTTTTAAGCGCCGGAAACATTGTTTATGTTATGTTGATAAAATAAAAATTAAACAAAAAAATAAAAATTCAAATAAATAATAAAAATTAAATAAAATTATAACAATTATAAAAAAATTAAAAAAACTTATAAACAAAATTTAAAAAAAATGTAATAAAAATTTCAAGAATAATTAATAAGTAAATTTTTTTTTCACAAACGCGAATGAACAACAAACCCAAATGCATAAAAACATACATAAAACACAAATAATAGATAAAATATCAGCACTGATTCTCGCATCCACTATGCACACCCAAACTTGTTTCTCGCATGAACAAGTTCTCGCAATAAGCGTCAGTCGGCTCGGCTCGGCAACAAGCGGCCACTCTGTACGCACCCTTAGCAAAATGCAAGTGTCCTCTTAGTAGAGAATCGCACTACTAGTACAGATACATTTATGTGTCAGTAAGCATCTATATATTTATAATTTTGCTTGTGATTTCGAAAGAGCTGTGTAAATCAAAAACAAAGAACTGATAACTCTAATTGATGCTGTTGTAAAATTTTGAATTTGTTTTTGATTCGTACAATATTTTACAAGGCATGCCCCACAACCTCAGATGTCAATTACCCCAATTGAACATTTTTGTGTATCGTAGAACTGTTATTACGCGCGTGAATAATATAACGAAATAAAATACCGATAACCTTAAAATACCCTAACGAAATAATATTAATTTTAATACATTATTTAAATGTTTACAGATACATTTCGTAATTGTACTATTATGCTATTGGCGCCTTTACTCAGGATTAAACACACTTTCAAATAGTTTTTTAAATATTGAAAAAATACATCAATAACTTCTGATTTTGAGGGTGTAATAAAATTTGTAAACATTGCCATTTTACGATAGAAAAATCCACAGCATAAAGGTTAATTATCAAATATTGATTTATTAGAAACTTTAATTAAATAATTTAAAATAATTACAAACAAAGGTAGAATAAAACTTTATTTATTTTAAAATCTTTTTAATAGTATAAGTCCATTGTATAGGTATGTTAGACAATATTTACTTACTGTGTGATTTTTTATTTGCAATTTGTACAGATGACCATAAATGATTTCTAAAAATTTCTAAAACTTCCGCATATCCTTCAGCATTTTTTTGTTGTTCATTTTGTTCATTTAAATCCACAATATCGAAATATACTTTACATCTCCTTTTAATTTCATCGTAAGCTAAGCCATACAATTCATCCTCTCCTAAATTCCTTGTTAATAAAGTTGATACTTCTATATTATTGTCTTTAACAAATGAGGTTACAGCATCGATTTCAGTCAAGAAGGATTTCTGGAATATAAAATATATGATAGTATATATGTAATTACATCTGATTATAATCCGAGCTGTAACATGCACATTTTTTGAGTATTGAATTCTTTGTACAGCCCAACACGGGTTTGTAATGCACGATTTCCGTCGCAAAAAATTTTTTTTTTCCCAATATTCCCAATTTTATTTTTCTTTAATTTTTTCACGAGTGTATACCCCAATATGAAATTAAGCATTAAACATTTGCTTTGTATTTATGACCAGTAACTGTGATGGGTAAACTAATTAAATATCTAGTTTTTATTAATTATCGTTCACGTGGTTGAGGGAATTAGTTATATAATGAATGCTTCTAATATTTGCATCATCATAACCATTTTTTTTTTTTGTAAATTATTCCCACATTTGCTTTTTGTAAAAGGCCAGGAAAATGGGCAAAAAGGACAAATGTGATACCTTTTTACATGTGATGGGAAAAGAGGGTAATTCGGCAATACTATTCTAGATACTCGGTAATAGTGATCTCCGAGGTTATTCATGTTGAATAGAGAGAAAGAAGGTAATTAATCTCTTTTCGTTTATAGCTTACTTGGCTTGTGCTAAAGATCGGCAACTTCCTTTTTCTACAATCTTTGGCCAAGTAACAACGTGTTATCTTCTGATGTTATTAAATCCAAAAATTTTACAGCAATCGTTAAAGAACACTACTAAGTAATATAAATAAATTTTATTCGGTATCGGCCCACATAGTTAATTGAGGCAATTTTTCAACATTGTTTTATAAGCTTATAAATTGCTATATAAATAATTATAAACTTATGAATTGATAGGATTATTAAAAGCTGCGAGACGGCCTTTATAAAGGCAAACTCAAATCAACCTTCATTTGTCGCATATTGCATTACCTGGTTCGTCAAGAACGAAAAGTTTTACGTTATCGTGCCTGAAGGCACGCCACCATTCAAAGCTCCAGCAAAATATCCGCGCTCCTCCGAAGACCGAAGAGTGCAGAGGAGATACAAAATTTTCCACTCGGTAACGCTTTTGCAAATTGCCCATTTGTCAAATGAAAACCAACGTGTGGAACAGGAACAATTGAGGCCTGAGGGGAATCAACAGATGATCGTGCATACTGCAACAAGTTGCGTAGGAAGAGTAACGAAAGGACAGAAAAAGAATTGCAACATCCATATCGAAAAGCCTAGGTCAATCATAGTAGAGAATTGTGTGTAGAAAAAGCAACGTCAAAAAATTAAAACTTTTACTTTACGAGTAGTGAATTAATAGTTTTCCTTAAAACGATCGTAAAATTAAATTAAAATTTAAAGTGAGAAAGTTTCCTTTTATAAAATTTGTATAGAGTGAGAAAAAAACCGAGTCATTATTAAAATTTCCATATAACTTTGTTAAATTTTAAAGAGAAATAATGTGATTGTAGGTTAGAAATTATAATTGAATTGATAATGATCATTATATCGTGGTTTAGAATAGTTAATTAAGTTTTATAAAAATGTTCAAATAAGTGCCTTTTCGTTCTAACATCTTAATAGTAAGACCTGTTAACTTATCTCGAAATAAACAAAGCTTAATGCTTAACCACCGCTATGAGTGTCGGAATGATATGGAAATATCTTGGTTATAGCTTAACTCTGGTTAGATTTTGGATAAGTTGCCGGTTCTAAGTTATAATTGAAATCTAAAGTGATAAAACCAATTTAATAGAAAGGTTTACCGTCGAACCTATTTTAGGCTCACGGAAAAATATAATAAAAAATTACATATGTATATGCAAGAACATGATAATAATTATTTTATAGCAGCGTATTAATATTTATCATCATCATTATCAACGTAATTGATGACATCATATTTAATCATCAACTATCAAGACTGCTGAGGCCTCATCATTCTTCGACAAAAGGTTGGGTGGGTTCAAGTATTGAAAAATATTTTTAATTTATATTTTTGTTGTTTCATATTACTAATGGAAACTTTGAGTGTAGGTTTATAGAGCAAGAAGTAGACAAAAAAAAAAAAGAGAAAACAAAATCTATGCCGTCATACTACTCATAATTTTTACAAACCAAATTTTAAATGTTAGTTTTTTTTTACTATCAAGCATTTTTTTTTGTTTTTGTCTAATATGCAAATTGTTATGTTTGTAATTTGTACTTCTTTCTTTATTTCTCAACTCATTTATAAAATACTCTTTTGATGTAAACTAATCATTCTCTTTACTATTACACAGTTTTTTTTATTGTAAGTAAAAGTGATCGGTTTGCATATTTTGCTTTTGTTTGTTTTTTTTTAATTCATGCATAATTTGGTTGTTTGCCTTGGTCAAACTAAGTTTTTTTTCTAATAATCAAATCGTTACCGTCATTGTTAAATTTTGAATTCGGTTCTTGTTAAAGCAAATTTAGAAAACGTCATTAGTAAACCAAAAATTATTTTTTATTAGGACAAATATGTTCAGAATTGGCACTTCTTAATAAAAATTAGTTTTCTTATGTATAATCATTATATTTTTAAATAATTGTTCTTTCTTCATTATCCTCGTAATTAATAGTTAAATAGACTTAATTAATTGATTTTTTTTTCTTATATACTTGTTCTTCTAAAATTTATTTTTGTAAGTGAAATAAACTTCATGGGTTGAAATAAATAGTAAGATTTACAATATGGATTGCTAAAGTAAATTCTATGTTTTCTTGAAGGGTGTAAAACGTTAGGGTAGGCTTCAGAGGGTTCCTAGAAATATTGATAGCCACTAGGAAATGGTAGGAGAGGATTATGAGGCGTAGATCTCAGTACACCTTGAGATCAATTCCAAACGGTTATGATCAATACCTTTTTTTTTTGTAGTTCCTTCTCAAGTTTTCACTACAGTACAGGGGCTAGTTTTTTTTTTATCACTGTAGTTAAATTGGTCCATTCTAGTTTAACAGTTTATTAAGTATAAATCAGGGAGTCTATAACAAAATATATGTAATTGCACTGAAGCTATATGAAAAGAGACACGAACCTCCCCAAATCCGACTGCTAGCTAGCAATGAAATGGCTCCCACAGTCTCTTATCGCGTAGGCTTTAAAGGGATATATTCGGGTATTTATATCGAAGATAGAATCTCACAAAAAAAAAATTATTTTATTTCAGAAAATTATTGAACGGTACATTACAGGTTTAGTTGCCGGGAAATTGCGTACTGATTCTGACTAAAGGTATAATTAGTTTGTTAGTAACGTGCCGTGACTAGGGTTTGGGATTTCCCGGACTATTTTATTTCCCGGGAAACAGGAATAAAAAAATTTGATTCCCGGGAATTCCCGGGAATCCCGGTAAATATTTTTGAACAAATTTGTTAATGAAAACCACCTATATAAGTAATATTTGTTAAAAAACACTATTTCAGCACAAATTTAGTCTGTTAAGACATCGTTTGGTGATAAGGCAAATTACATAGTTATTATTTCTGAAATGTCTTTATTTTCCTTTTAATTTATTGTAGAACTCAAAGATTTTTTTATACTCTTTTTTGTTTTAAACAAATTACTTTTTCATATTGTTCAATTTTTATTGTTGATATATGTTGTTATTGTTTCGCTCTCACTGTTCCCACCTTACTAAGCTTAATTTAAAGCTTTTTAATATTATTGTCTCTTTTCAAAAGTAAATTTTAAAAAAATTGTTGCTTACGGACTTTTTTTTAAATTTTTTATTTGTTGTTCATAGTTATTTTTAAAAGCTTTTTTAGTTTGCTCTTGTTGTTTTTTCACTTTTTATGTTAATGTGATATTCCCATTTACGTTACAAAATTTAAATTTGATTTATTTTTTTCGTTGTTAACGGCGATTGCTCTTTGTCTGTGCCTTCAATTTTTTTACGTTACAAAATTTAAATTTGATTTTTACTTTCGTTGTTAACGGCGATTGTTTTTTAGTCTGTGTCTTCTTCAGAACTCTTTCATAATTTCAAATTATGATTTGTTGTTTTTTTTTGTGATTCCTATTTGGAGTTTATTTTTTAATGTTTTGTTTCCTGCTGTAACATATATTTAAAATATTTTGTTATTAACGTTGATTCACTTGTTAAATCTTTTTTTTTTATTTTTTTCAAAGTATCTTTGTAAATTCAACTTTCGCATACAAGTGCTCACTGTGTTAAGACGTGTTTTAAATTTGCTCCGTAGAAAAAATTTAATTTCCTAAAATAAAATCACATTTTTATAAACCTTTTGCAAAAAAATATTATTTTAATAACAATAAACCTTAAAACAATATTGATTTTTCGTTTAATTAATTGTGAAAATTATATTTCAATTTTAATCTATTTAAAATAACTTTTTATTAAACTAAAATTCTAAAATCATCAAACACTACATACAACAAAGCATAAACAGATAATATAAAAAACAATAATAACAACAAACCTTTCAATAATAAACAAGACAAACAAGTTCTTGCTCTCTTTTTACAACAATAACAACAATAGTGTTTATTTTATTATACATATTGAAATAAACCAAATTATGGCGTGTTTAACTAAAGGCTGTACAATCGAAAGTGATTACGAAAGAATGATATGTTGCTGGTTATGTCATGAACTCTGTCACATTAAATGTAGTGGTCTTACTGTAACTGTTGCTGAAGCTGTTTACAAATATAAGGGCCTAAATTGGTGTTGTCCAGACTGTAGAAAAATCGGTGTAAGCTTTTATCGTTTTTTCAAGGGAACAAAAGATAATTTTCTGGAAATTCAAAATGAAGCGTCTCAGCTTTCAGAGCGTATTTCTGCATATGGAAAGCTTTTTGAAGACTTTAAGTCGCTCGATACTCTTAAATCTCCGCCACAGTCTTCTCCAAAACGACGTAAATCGTCCAGGAAAAATAAAGATAAACCCGATGATCCTGCTTCTTCTTCAACTACTCCAGTTAGTGCTTTAATTCCGTTTGTGAAAATTCCATTTTCTACTAATACTTCAACTACGAATATTCCTGGTAGTTCTTTAACTTTGTTGTCAGCGGAAAATACTTCTACTAATAATTCCACAACTACTATTAGTTCAAATACTTCAAATACAATAATAGCTTCAAATATTACTGACACAGCAATAAATAACCCTGAGGTTCCCCAGGTCTTAACTTCTTCTGTTCCTCCTTCAAATATTATTGAAAGTAATCCTACTCCTGTTGATAATGTAATTGTTCACAGAGAATTACGTGCAATACCTCGTCCGAAATCAATTTTTCTATCTCGTCTGGCCTCCGAAACTACTATTGATGATCTCAACTACTATATAAATACTAAGTTGAATTCAAATGCTATAATTTCAACTTATAAGTATTCATATACACAACCCAGAAGTATTGCATCTTTTAAAATAACAGTTTCATCTGAAATGTATGAGAAATTGATAGACCCATGTTTCTGGCCTGATAATACACTGGTTCGTGAATACAGGTACAAGGAAAACCAGACAAATAAAAATATTGTACGGTTACCTTCGTCATCTAGTCAAAAAAACCAACTATATCTTCTGATAACCAACTGTATATTGCATATCAAAACGTTCTTGGTCTTAATACTAAGCTTTCCAATCTGTTTATCCAAGGCTTTGATTTAGATCATCATGTTATAGTTTTAACTGAAACCTGGTTAAATAAAAAAACTTTGAATACGGAAATTTTTAGTAATGGATATAACGTATACAGACTCGATAGAGAAACTACTACAATTGGTGGTGGCGTTTTAATAGCTGTTTCTTGCCTTTTTTCGTCAGAGGAAATTACACCTAATACTTCTCACAAAATTGAATTTGTTGCTGTTCGTATAAAACTAAAACACAAACATATATACATAACCTGTTCATATATTCAACCGAATTCTGATGCTCTAATTTATAATCAACATTACGAGAACATTAAATTCGTTGTATCGTCTGGCCAGCCAGATGATTCAATTTTTGTGTTTGGTGACTTTAACTTGCCCTTAGTTTCTTGGAAGCTCTTACCAGATTCTTTTTATTATACTCCTACAAACGCAAATGATTGGATCGATGTCTTTTTTAATAATCTCTATGACTTGTGCCTTTTCCAATTTAATGGTGTTTATAACGAATATGGAAAACTGTTAGATTTGGTGTTTGTGAATGAACCTATTGACTGTTCATTAACTCGAGCTATTCCAATTTCTAGACCTGAGGATCGTTACCATCCTACCATTGAAATTACTTGTAATACTCCATTTGTTAAACGTAAAACCATAGTGAATAATGAAAAAGTCTACTGCTTCAAACGAACAAATTACAACAACTTAAAATATCTTCTAAGTAATACAAACTGGCTTGATAAGTTATACATCTCAAATGGCAGACCATCTTCCATCGATTCTATGATTAATACTTTCTTTAAAACTAGTTTTGAATATTTAGATGAATGTGTTCCGAAAATCACTGTGTTTAAACAGTCAGGCCCTCCCTGGAGCTCAGACAGCTATCCAGACTAAAAAATATAAAAAACAAACTTTACAAAAAATATAAAAAATCCGGATCATCTTGTACTTATGGTAAATATTCTGTATCACGTGCCGAATATAATTTACTAAACATGAAGCTGTACAATAATTATTTAAACGATATGAAGGTTAAATTTAAAATTGATCCTAAGTCATTTTATAAATTCGTAAATTCTAAACGGAAATCTACAGGATTTCCTAATACAATGAAGTACTTAAATCATGAATCTAGTAATGATTTAATAATAAGTAACATGTTTGCTGACTTCTTTGCAACTACATATTCTGATGCTCAACACAACAACTCCAATAATTACCCTTACGCGATTGATGAACACCAGGCAATATCATTTTCTCCCATTATAACTTCCCAAATAGTAACCAGTTTGAAAAGCGTAAAATCATCCTTCCACAGTGGACCTGATGGTGTTCCAAGCTGTATATTAACTAACTGTGCTAATGCTTTTGACACACCTTTATCAATAATATTTAATTTATCAATTAGATATGGCTACTTTCCTCAATTGTGGAAAGAATCTTACATAATTCCGCTATTTAAGTCTGGAAACAAATCAAATGTATCAAATTATAGAGGTATCGCTAAACTAAGTGCTATCCCTAAACTATTTGAAAAGTGCATAACTGATTGTATCTCTCATCAAGCATCTTCATTACTGTCGCCTTTCCAGCATGGCTTTAGAAAAGGTCGCTCAGCAATGACGAATATCTTACAACTTACCACTATTGTAAATAATGGATTTAATAATGGTCAATTAACGGACGTTATATACACAGACTTCAGTAAAGCTTTTGATAAGGTCAACCATAGTCTTCTTCTTAGTAAACTTTCACTAATGGGTTTTACTAACAACAGTCTTCGCTGGCTCGAGTCATACCTTATCTGTAGGAAACAAAGTGTTCGTTTTAATAATACAACATCCAAGGGCATTATCGTCAATTCCGGAGTACCGCAAGGAAGCCACCTTGGTCCAATCTTATTCTCACTTTTTATAAATGATTTGCCGTGTGCAATACACAATTGTAATGTATTAATGTATGCCGATGATGTAAAAATCTTCTTAAGCTACAAAGAACCTTCGGAAATGCTCAATCTTCAACTTGACTTGGATAACTTTCATAACTGGTGTAATATTAACCTCATGGAACTTAATTTAACAAAATGCAAGCACATGCGTTTTTCCAGAAAATGGAATTCTCTTGGTTTCTATACTTTTGGTGACAGCCAACTTGAATTAGTCAAAGAGATCTTAGATATTGGTGTTTTACTTGATTCAAAATTAGATTTTATAAAACACATTACGTCAATGATAAACAAAGCTCGTGGAGTACTTGCTTTTATAAAGCGTTGGGCAAAGGAGTTCACTGATCCTATAATTACAAAGCAGTTATACACATCTTTGGTAAGACCAATCATCGAATATGGTTCTATTATCTGGGATCCTGATTATGATGTTCACATAAATCGAATAGAATCTGTCCAAAAACAATTTTTATTGTTCTGCTTAGGGAACTCAACTTGGAACCCTTCTGAAGCTCTTCCATCCTATTCAGTTAGACTTGAACGGGTTAAATTGCCTACACTAGAAAGCCGAAGAAAAATGCTTAACATTACGTTTTTAGTTAATTTGCTTAATGGTAATGTTTGTTCTGAATTCCTGCTTAATAATGTTAAATTTAACGTTCCGCAACGATCAACTCGCAATTTTACACCATTGTATCTTCAGGTCTTTCAAACAAATTACGCAAATTCTGATCCTTTTCGTAGAATATGCAGAGATTTTAATGAGATGTATAATTTTATTGACTTTTCTTTGAGTGTTAGTGTCATTAAACGTAGTATTATCTTGTTTTTAAATACATAGCCTTATAATATTGTTTGTAATTAAATTAAATAATATTGTTTGTAATTAATTTAAATAATATAGTCTGTAAGGATTTAAAATCCATAGACTTAACTAAATAAATAAATAAATAAATAAATAAAAATGATTTAAAAAACTGTACTTTATACTTAGAATTTTGGTATAAATCTTAACTTTGATTGTTTTTTGTAAAACTTTCGTATATTCAATATTATATTTTAGAGAACGTTTTATTCTGCAATAAGTTTATTTATATTTTTAAACTCTGTTTTTTATTTATATTCATATCATTTTTATAATTGTTTACTAATATTCACTTTTCACAGTTTGTGTTTTTTTTTAGATTTATATTTATTATTTAATTTATTTATAACAAATTTCAGTTTACGATATTTATTTAAATAATATCACGATGTTTCTTTTTTTTATAAACTTTAGTTTAATAAAATCGGTTCGAGTAAATTACTGCGCCAGTTATGTAAATTAAAACACAATTGCTTTAAATACTTTTTAAATTCAAAATCAATTTTATTGTTCAACGGTTAAATTACGACTAACTATGTTGTTCACTTCAGTGAACAGTGAAGGTTATCCAACCCTGGCCTCAACTATTCGAGTGTCGAACCAAACGAAAAGCGGCAGCTAAACACACCACACACAACAGCTGTCGGATTTTGCGTTTGATTAAAAGTGCTGTTCGTGAACTACAACTACCTACCCAACATCTCCTTGCATTCATCGTGTGTGCATTTGGACGTTTAGATAAAATTAAAAATTTAATTAATTTCAGCTTTCTAGCTAAAGGGGCTTTGGCAGGCCGTCAAGGGGGAGACTTTCCCCCTTTTTGCCCGTTCCGGTAGGAATTTCCAAAAATCCCGTTTTAGCGGACGTCTACGCCGAAAGAGGAACCTACATACCAAATTTCAACTTCGTAGCTTCAGCGGTTTGGACTGGGCGATGTTGAGTCAGTCAGTCAGTCAGTCACGATATTCTTTTATATACAGAGACTAGCGGGCGCAGCCCGCTACGTTGTTAGCATGCCTTAAAGTTTAGAATTAAATTTCTTTTAGATAAAATAAAACAATATTTGTTGTTAAGGTAAAATATTTGTTAAGGTAAATTTATTGTAATGTTTAAGAACAAACACTATTTTTTGCCTCTTCATTTTTATATAAATAAATCATTTAGTATACCAACACGTGAGCATGTAACAACAAATTGTTTGTTGTTCAACCATCGGCGTAGATAGTTCGTATTCGTGGGAAAAATCTACGAAAAAACTAAAAAACAAGAAAGTGAATGTTTGCCCAATATTTGCATGTGGTTATATTTTTTGACCTGAGGTGTGTGTTTTAAATGCAATAATTTTACCTGTTATCAATACTTTTTATATAAGTTTTATATATAAACATGAAAAGGAAAACATGTCTAGTTTATTGCACTGTTAATTTTTAAGTAACATTCAAAAAAACCTTAAAAATCTACGAAAAAACTAAAAAGTGTATTTTTTACGAAATCATCTTTGAAAGTTGACTTTCAATATCTTAAGAACTATCCAAGGTACGTGAATGCTTTTTTGCAGAAATAAAGACTATTTTATTGTTCATGTAAAACAATTAAAATAATTTTAAAAAAATAAACCCAACTGTCCTGTTTTTGCAATTAAAATTATGATATATGGAAATTGGCCATTTTTTATAAAATCATGTTTTCTGGATTCGTTTATGAATTGGCGCTACTTTTTATTTTCGAAATCTAAACACAATATATAGCGCCATATAACTGTATTTCAGAAAGTAGCAAAATCGGCGTGACTTTTTTGTTATATGATCGAAAACTCAAAAATTCTCTTAAAAATTAGACCAATTTCGGTCAATGCTGTACGTAGGGTGAATGTTGTACCGACTTCAAATTTGGATGAAAATCATCTTAGACCCCCTTTCTCTACGAATATATAATAAAACATTAACTTTTATTTACAAACTTCTCAGTAAAAAGTGAAAAATCGAAAGCATCTTTTTGAGAAAAAAATGCAATTTTTCGATCAGCGAAAAATGTTTGACTTTGGAAATTTCTCAACACTAAACGGTTCGAGATACTTAAAAAGGGTTTTCACAGTTTCATTTCGTAAACTGTTGCCTATATGTCAGTATTTTTTAAAAACATATCGTTATAATATCGAATTCACAATCTACCAAAAACTAAAAAAAGTCGAAGAGAAAAATAAGTTTTTTTATTTTTGAAATGAAATAACTTAAAACCCATAACAGTTATTATAGTAGAGTAAGCATGTTTTTTCTTCATTTCTCCAAGCTCATTCCAAAATATATGAACCATATTGGGCAATAATTGAAAGAGCTGCACGGTCCCAAAGCTATTTTACTTTTGAGGTGGTCTACTTTGACGTCCAATAAGTCACCCTGTGATAATATAGGTAACAATGAATCCAAAATTCTGAAAGCCTGGGTCCTCCTTAACAATTATCTCATACATACTGATGCAATCGGACTTTAGAAGATACAGATTTATTACCACTTTTTTTTGTTTCAAACCACTGTGCGTAGCAGCGAAAATTTGTTATTTGCAATTACTACAATACAACTAAGAATTTGTAGATGTAAAAGATTTTCTCTTGCTGTTTCTTTTAACAGATTATTATGAAAAATAGAAAAACTGTTTTTATAAGGATTTTATTTACAATACGATTTACGAATGCGACAAACTTGTTTCGATAAAAATTGCGCGGAAACACCCTTTGATGAAATTTGCTAAAGTAAACTGTTTCCAAATTTTAAAAATTTTGAAAAGGAAAATGTACTTAAGGTGGCACGCGACGAATTTTTACAAAAAAAAAATTTGTCTATTTTTGGCACACACGAAAAAAGTCTTGACACCCCTGCCCTAGACTGTCTCATGAAACCCCTTTGGCTAGAAACCTGAGAATTAAATTATTTGTTCCCTGGAGTATGGAATAACTTATCTGGAAAGTAATTTTTAAGATTTTGGATACGGACATTGTAAAAATGGGGGTTAAAAATTTTAAAAAGTGCCCCCCTTAACTGCCTGCCCAAACCTCTTGGAGGTAGGAAACTGAAATTTAGTATAAAGGTTCCTCCACTGTCGTAGACATTCACTAAGTTTGGATTTTTGGAAATCCCTACAGGAAACCCCAAAAGGGGAATGTCTCCCCCTTCACGGCCTGCCCAAACTGCTAGAACGTTGTAGATGAAATTCGGTATGTAAGTTCCTCCTCCTGTGTAGGCGTCCGCTTAGACGGAATTTTTCGAAATATCGAGACGGGGAAATAAGGAAAAAAGTCTCCTCCTTGACGGCCTGCCCAATATCTTTTGGCTAGAAAACTAAGAAAAGTCTACCCTCGGTGGCCTGTAAAAAACCCTTTGGCTAGAAACCTGAAATTTAAAATTCCCTGTGTAGATGCCTCCTCCAATTTGGACGCTCCCTAAGGCTGGATTTTTGGAAATTCCTACCGGGAGGGGCACAAATAGTAAAAGTCTCCCCTTTGACGACCTACCAAAACCCCTTTGGTTAGAAACCTGAAATGTAAAATGTGTTCCTTGGAGTATAGGCTAACTTATCGCCCCTTAAAGGCCTGCCCAAACCGCTGGAGGTAGCAAGTTGAAATTTGATATGAAGGTTCCTCCCCCATTGTAGACATCCGCTAAGACGAGATTTTTGGAAATTTCTACAGGTAGGATCAAAAACTGGAAAGGTCTCTCCCTCGACGGCCTGCCCAAACTGCTGGAACTAGGAAGCTCAAATTCGGTATTTGGGTTCCTCTTCCAACGTAGACGTCCGCTAAGACGATATTTTTGAAAATTCCTACCGGGAGGGGTAAAAACTGAATAATTCTCCTCCTTGATGGCCTAACCGAACCCTTTGGCTAGTAATCTGTAATTTATAATCTGTTCCTTGGAGTATGGGCTAACTTATCGACAAGGTATTTCTTGGGACTTTGGACAGGAACGTGGTAAAAATGGTGGTTCAAAAGGGGAAAATTGCCCCCCTTACCGCCTGCTTCTTTGACCAAACTGCTGGAAATAGAGTCCTAAAATTCTGTATGTAGTAGGTTCCTCCTCCAACGCAGAGGTCCTCTAAGACGGCATTTTTGGAAATTTCTACCGGGAGGGGTAAAAACGGAATAATTCTCCTCCTTGATGGCCTAACCGAACCCTTTGGCTAGTAATCTGTAATTTATAATGTGTTCCTTGGAGTATGGGCTAACTTATCGACAAGGTATTTCTTGGGACTTTGGACAGGAACGTGGTAAAAATGGTGGTTCAAAAGGGGAAAATTGCCCCCCTTACCGCCTGCTTCTTTGACTAGAAGCCTAAAATTTAAAGAACGAGTGTATATGGAAGACTATTAAGAAGAAAATTAAGAAACTAAATGGGAAAGGAGTGGAACTGAAACGCTACACAAGTGGAACGAAATGGTTATGAAAGAGGAATGAGTGAAATTGAAACTATAGACAATGGAATGGAAGAGGGAACGAAATGGAATATGTAGCAAAATGGAATGGGGAGCGAGATTATAGAATGGGGAACGAGCGGAATTGAAATACTACAGTTAAAAAAGGAATGGAACGGAGCACGTGCAAAAAAATGGAATGGAAAGAGAAACGACTGATGTCAATATTGATACACAAGACAGTGGGAACAAAATGGAATGAAACTTGGAACGAGTTGAATTAGAAAAACAGATAATGGGAAATAAATGCAATGGAATGGTGAACGAAATGGCATCTGAATCATTGAAAACTAAATTTATCTATCCAGGTTTTGATTAAGCTAATTAGGACGTTTTTAATGTAAATAAAAAAAAACTTTTTATTCCATATTTCCTGACGTTTCGTCAATTTTATGTTGACTTTATCAAAGGTCGTCTATTTTGAATAATAAAAAACATAAATCATTACAATAACACAACAATTCACCAAGAACAATTGTAACTTACAGTAATATAAATTTTTTCTTTACATTAATTAAAACAAATTAATATTTGTTATACATAAAACAAAAGACATTAAATTTAAAATTTAATTTATTCAATTACACACAACACTCAAAAAAATTGTTAAACGGAATGGAATGGAAAGCGGATCCGCCCTTGCGAAAAATATATATATAATGTGACGTCGTGGCGAGCAATTGGCGCCAACCAACAAAACCAATATCCCAACCGACCATGGACGGTATAACCCTATTGGCGCTTGGATAGAATCCTTGCGCAAACATTGCAGGCATGGAGGCAATGTTGGCAGCCCCAACACCAGGATCGGATGCTTTGGCCCAATCAGCCATTCATCTTAAACAATACCTGATTACTGAAACCGTAGAGGCCCTATGCTCCTTGCAGGAGTAAAAGGAACAAATATATATATAATGGAACGCGGAACGAGAGAAATTGAAACATCAGATAACTGGAGGGAAATGGAATGGAATTTTAATGATTCAAACTGCTGGATATTGGTACTTATAATTTCGCCTGTGATTGAGGCAGGATTATATATATTTGGGATTTTTACTGGGAGGAACAAAAAGGGGTGAAGAACCCATTTTAATTACCTATTCAAAAATTTTATCCAAGGAATATGAAACTTATGTAGCATTGAAACATACTCTACAAAAAGTTAAACAAATTTTCTAAAAGAGAAAAAAATGGAATTTATATATTCTGATATTCAAACTGCAGGTAACGAAGCATCGGTGGAAAAAAGCCCACGCAGTATATTTTCCATCTGAATTTGTGAATTTACTTAAATTGCCAGGTCTACCTTTACATAAACTGGAATTAAATGAACATTAAGGCACGCTAACAACGTAGCGGGCTTTGCCCGCTAGTTATTCATAAGTTTAGCTTTAAGCTCTCGTCGTCTTTCTATGCATTCCCATGTTTCATTACATATCCATGGTTTTCTTTGTTGATGTTGTAAACCTATTGTGGCCTCTGCTGCTTCTTTGCACACTGTGGCGATGTTTTCCCAGGTATGAGGTTCGTATAATGCTCCTATTTTCTCAGTAAGTGTTGCGTGGTAGCTGGTCTTAACATCTGGCCAGTGTTGCCATAAGACAAATGCGAAAAGGTGCTAGATCGTCGAAAAAAAGTGCTAGAAAGTGCTAGATTCAAAATAAAAAGTGCTAAAAAAGTGCTAGATTTTTTCTGGGTTTTTATCAGAGCTGGCAACCGACTCATAAGGTTAAGGCCAGTTTACATTATAAGATTTTCGGTAGTATTTTGCTTAGTACACATGCAAAACATATAGACAAGGTTGCAAACAATTTTTGTAGCAAAATAAATTAGTAAAACATTAGTTCAAAATTAGTTTAGTGCTAAAAAAATAAAACTAAAACTTTTGCTGAAAACGGAATTTCAGCAAAAAAAATTGCTGAAAACTAGTAAACTTGATATACAACATGTTTTACTAATTTTTCTACTAACTTATTTTTTTGAGTGTAGGCCGTGAAGGGGCCACTTTTTTCCCTTTCGAAAACCCATTTTTACAACGCCCCTGTCCAAAATTCCAAAAAGTACTATCCGGATAAGTTAGCCCATACTCAAAGGAACACGTATTTTAAATTTCAGCTTCCTCGACAAAGGGCGTTTGGCAGGCCGTCATGAGGGAGACTTTTCCCCAAGACTTTTCCCCAAACCGCTGAAGCTAGGAAGTTGAAATTTGGTATGTAGGTTCCTCTTTCGGCGTAGACGTCCGCTAAGACGGGATTTTTGTAAATTCCTACCGGAACGGGCAAAAAGGGGAAAAGTCTCCCCCTTGGCGGCCTGCCAAAACCCCTTTGGCTAGAAACCTGAAATTTAAGATATGTATTCCTTGGAGTATGGGCTAACTTTTCTGGAAAGTACTTTCTGGAATTTTGGACAGGGACGTTGTAAAAATGGGGGTTAAAAAGGGGAAAAAGGCCCCCCTTGACGGCCTGCCAAACCGCTGGAGGTAGGAAGTTGAAATTTGGTATAAAGGTTGCTCCACTATCGTAGACATCCAACAAGACTGGAGTTTTGTAAATTTTTACAGGGACGGGCAAAAAGGAGAAAATGTCTCCCAGTTGACGCCTGCTCAAACTGCTGGAGCTATGAAGTTGAAATTTGGTATGTAGGTTCCTCGATCGGTGTAGACATCCGTTGAGACGGCATTTTTGGAAATTCTTATCGGGAGGGGCAAAAAGGGGACAAAAAAAGTACCTTTTTCCAAAAATGTACCTTTTCCCAAAAAAAGTACCTTTTCCCAAAAAAAGTACCTTTTTCCCAAAAAAGTACCTTTTCCCAAAAAAAGTACCTTTTTCCCAAAAAAGTACCTTTTTCCAAAAAAAAGTACCTTTTTGCAAAAAAAGTACCTTTTTGCAAAAAAAGTACCTTTTTCCAAAAAAGTACCTTTTTCCAAAAAAAATTCCTTTTTCCAAAAAAAGTACCTTTTTCCAAAAAAAAGTACCTTTTTCCAAAAAAAAGTACCTTTTTCCAAAAAAAGTACCTTTTTCCAAAAAAAAGTACCCTTTTCCAAAAAAAGTACCTTTTTCCAAAAAAGTACCTTTTTGCAAAAAAAGTACCTTTTTGCAAAAAAAGTGCCTTTTTCCAAAAAAAGTACCTTTTGCCGAAAAAAGTACCTTTTCCCGAAAAAAGTACCTTTTTCCAAAAAAAGTACCTTTTTCAAAAAAAAGTACCTTTTTTAAAAAAATTACCTTTTTCCAAAAAAAGTACCTTTTTCCAAAAAAAAGTACCTTTTTTAAAAAAAGTACCTTTTTTAAAAAAAGTACCTTTTTCCAAAAAAAAGTACCTTTTTCCAAAAAAAGTACCTTTTCTCGAAAAAGTACCTTTTCTCGAAAAAGTACCTTTTTCCAAAAAAAGTACCTTTTCCCAAAAAAAGTACCTTTTTCTAAAAAAATTTTCCTTTTCCCAAAAAACATACATTTTTTCAAAAAAATTCCTTTTTCAAAAAAAGTACCTTTTCCAAAAAAAAGTACCTTTTCCCAAAAAAAGTACTTTTTTCTAAAAAAATTTTCCTTTTCCAAAAGAAGTACCTTTTCCAAAAAAAAAGTACCTTTTTCCAAAAAACATACATTTTTCCAAAAAAAACACCTTTTTAAAAAAAATACCTTTTCCAAAAAAAGTACAAATAAAGTACTTTGTAAAAACAAAGTATCTTTTTCCAAAAAATTTCGTTTTTCCAAAAAGTACCATTTAAAATAATATATAATTTAAAAAAAACTACTTTTTTTCCTCCCCCCACGGCTATCTCCACTAAAACAAGGTTTCTTGATATTCGGCATAGACGTGCGCTAAGACGGGATTTTTGGAAATTCCTACCGGAACGGGCAAAAAGGGGAAAAGTCTCCCCATAAACAGTCTCACAAATTGGAAAAGTGCCTGCCCAAACCACTGGAGGTAAGAAGTTGAACTTTGGTATAAAGGTTCCTCCACTGTAGTCGACATCGACTAAGTTTGTATTTTTGGAATTCCCTACGGGATATCCCAAAAGGAAACTCGGTATGTGAGTTCCTCCTTCTGTGTAGGCGTCCGCTTAGACGGAATTTTTGAAATTCCTATCGGGAGGGGAAATAAGGTAAAAGTCTCCTCCTGACGGCTTGCTCAATCCCTTTTGGTCAACCTAAAATTTTAAATATGTATTCCTTGGAGTAGGACTAACTCACCGGCAACGTAATTTTTCTATTTTGGAACAGGAACATAGTAAAAATGGTGGTTGAAAGGGAAAAATGTCCCCACTAACGGCCTGCCCAAACCGCTTAGGCAATGCAGTTGAAATTTGGTATGAATGTTCCTCATCCATCGCAGATAGCCGCGAAGATGGAATTTTTGTAAATTCCTAAAGGGAGGGGCAAAAAGAAGAAAAGCCTCACCTTGGGGGCCGGTAAAAACCCCTTCGGCTAGAAACCTGAAGCTTAAAATGTGGGTCCCTGGAGTAAGGGCTAACTTATTAGAAAGATACTTTTTTGAATTTTGGACAATTTGGGGGCTCAAAAAGGGAAAGTTGTCCCTTAACGACCTGTCCAAACTGCTGGAACTAGGAAGCTGAAATTCGGTACTTAGGTTCCTCTTCCAGCCTAATTCCAACCGGGAGGAACAAAAAAAAGAAAAAGTGTCCCCCTTGACAGCCTGCTCAAACTGCTGGAACTAGGAAGCTGAAATTCCCTGTCGATGGATTTTCGGAAATTCCTACCGAGAGGGGCACAAATAGTAAAAGTTGGCTAGAAACCTGAAATGTAAAACATATGTTACTTGGAGCATGGGCTCACTTATCGGGAAGGTGCTGTTTGGACAGGGACATCGCAAAAATGGAGATTAATGAAGCGAAAAGTGCCGCTTAAAGGCCTGCCCAAACCGCTGGAGGTAGGAAGTTGAAATTTGGTATTAAAGTTCCTCCTCTATTGTAGACATCCGCTAAGATGAGATTTTTGGAAATTTCTACAGGTAGGGTCAAAAACAGGGAAAAGTCTCCCCCTTAACGGCCTGGCCAAACTGCTGGAACAAGGGATCTTAAATTCGGTATTTGGGTTCCTTCTCCAACGTTGACGTCCCCTAAGATGGTATTTTTGGAAATTCATACCGGGAGGGGTAAAAAGGGAAAAACTTCGTCCTTGACGGTCTGGCCAAACTGCTGGATATAGAGACCTAAAATTATGTATGTAGTAGGTTCCTCCTCCAACGCAGACGTCCTCTAAAACGGAATCTTTGGATATTCCTACCGGGAGGGGTAAAAACGGAATAATTCTCCCCTTTGATGGCCTAACCGAACCCTTCGGCTAGAAACCTGTAATATAGAATATGTTTTCCTTGGAGTATGAGCTTACTTATCGACAAGGCATTTCTAGGACTTTGGACAGGAACGTGGTAAAAATGGTGGTTCAAAAGGGGAAAATTGCCCCCCCCCCCCTTAACGTCTGCGTCTTTAGCTAGAAACCTAAAACTTAAAGAACAAGTGTATATGAAACACTAAAATTAAGAAACTAAATAGGAAACGAGTGGAATTGAAACACTACACAAGTGGAATGAAATGGATATAAACGTTGAACGAGTGGAATTGAAATTATAGACAATGCAAATGGATTGGAAGAGGGAATTACCTGTTCAAACACTGTCCACGGAATATGAAACTTATGTAGCATTGAAACATACTCTCCAAAAAGTTAAACAAATTTTCTAAAAGAGAAAAAACCTTAGAAAAGGAATGGAACTTATATATTCCGATATTTAAACTTCATG
The DNA here is from genome assembly GCA_949987735.1 of Leucophora obtusa. Taxonomy (NCBI): domain Eukaryota; kingdom Metazoa; phylum Arthropoda; class Insecta; order Diptera; family Anthomyiidae; genus Leucophora; species Leucophora obtusa. The sequence goes on from OX465296.1 coordinate 84,845,492, forward strand.
TAACGAAGCACCGGTGGAAGAAACCGACGCAGTAAATTTTCCAACTGAATTTGTGAATTTACTTGAATTGCCAGGTCTACCTTTACATAAACTGGAATTAAAAAAAAAACTTTAAGACACGCTAACAACGTAGCGGGCTTTGCCCGCTATTTTTAATATTATAAAATGCTTTCCAACCCTGCTTTACGTTATTTATTTTCATTCAAAACACAAATGAACAAAACTACTTATGGGTCTATCTACCTAAGTTCGCACTTTACCAAATTATCTTAACATACACACGTATATTGCAATTTATTATGGATTCATTACTAACAATCCACTTTCATGAGAAAAAGTGATCAAATATTTATTTATTTTAAACCCATTGTTGTGCAGAATTATTTATTTGTGGTGGCTGGGTGAAGGCTTTTATTATAAAAACTGTACTTTAAATAAAAAGCGAATTTAAAAAAAATTGTCGGGGGGGGGGGGGGGGGGGGGGCGCAGCTAACAACGTAGCGGGCTGCGCCCGCTAGTTCTTTTATATATAGAGATTACGTGTTAAAATTTCAGTGGTGTTAACTTTATTTTAAAATCGCTAAAAACAAAGAAAAATTTGGTCATGTTTAAGTCTGGCGACCATTTGTAAAAAAAAATAATGCAAGACTTAAGGAAATTTTATAGGAATTCAAAAAATATAAAGTTTTTACAGAACAGATCAATACTCGCTAGAGTTCGCTTATTTTTCATTAAAATCCACGCCTACTTAAACAATTGGCAAAATAAAAAAAAACAGACATAACGTTAAAATTCTGTACATTTTCTGAACTATCTTCTCACATTTTGGGGCGAATTTATTAATTATTTTTATCTTTAAAAATAAAGGGAAGGAGAATAAAATTAGAAAAAACTTGAATGTATCTATTATATTTCACATCACTGTATATTAGAGCGTACCACCTTACAGGCAAAAAACAAAGTGCGCCGTACACCCTCCAATATGAAGTATTTTTGCAAGGAGGTTTCAAAAAAAAAATTTTATTTTTTTTTTGCCGAACGTAGGGGTCGCCATTTTACATTTTTCGTTATATCTTTGGTATTTACAGTCGGATCTTAAAGTATGATACATCGATGTTTTTCTCTCGAGGAGACCGGTGTTTTGCTCTAAGGACATTTTGACCTCAAGTATCCCGTTCTAGTAGTTACCCACCAGATCTCAGTTGCTACCACCCTAATGTAGCACCCTAATGTCAGAAAATGAAAGCTCGTAAAAAATTATTAAACTTTTGCAAAGGAAGTTTTTCGCTAAACCCAGTATAAATTTTTTTTATATATTGGTTGCCGAACGTAGGGGTCGCCTTTTTAAATTTTTTTTAATTGGATTTTTACTATATAGCAAAACACTGGTCTCCTCGAGGCAAAAAAATCGATATATCACACTTTAAAATCCGATTTTAAATGCCAAAGCTATAACAAAAAATTACAAAAGGCGACCCCTGCGGTCGGCAAAAAAAAATTTTTTTTTTTGAAATCGCCTTCCAAAAATACATCATATTGGAGGGTGTACGGCGAACTTTTTTTTTGAGGTACGGTCTACTGTATATAGTACCATATACTTTGATATATCGTATCACTTAAACAACATATACCATATATTTATTCATTTATTCAGTCTACTGATACATAATTATCTTACAGACTAGTACAGGGCTGGAAAAACTATGACACGCGTGTCAGTAGTGGCACGCGAGTGGATTTTAGGTGGCACGCGACGTTTTGTTGGATATTTTCAAAAAATTTAAACTATTAGAAGACCAGCAAAAAATTCAGTTAAATGTTAAATTTCGCTACAAAAATGTGTGATTTAATTCCATAATGGTGAAATTTTTCATAGAGCTTGTAAATCGTCTTTAAAAATGAATAAAACTCTGTATTGTCACCACTTTTTGTTTAAAGAAATCTGGCTAATACAGAATTCGATTATCAGAAAATTCTGGGAAAATTTCTAAAATTCTAGATTGAAAGAAGTTTAAATGTTTCGATGAGGAAAAGCCTCATAACCGGATTAATGAAAAGTATGTACCAGAAAATTGCACAAAAATGGAAAACAAATTGTAATAAAATTGGATCTAAAAAATGAAGTTTTTTTTAAAGGGAAAATAGGTGCTACGAAATAACCCTCAATGAAATAAAGGCTGAAAATTAAATAACCCCCTTTGTTGGAATTTGAAATTGTATTTTGATAGTGTTTCGCAGGGCCATTTCATCTGAAATAGAATTTTCTCTGTTCAAATCCATAATATTCGCTTCTTATTCATTATTATGATGATAAAAACCTCGCCATTTATTTTAACAAATGCCCAAAGCACATTTCTAAACTAGTTTATTACGTACTTAAATAATTTTTGGCGCCCAATAATTTAACTTTTTTTTAACAAAATGAAATAACCACCAAAAATGGAATAACCCCCAAAAAATTTAAAGGCAATAATGTTCAAACTGTTTTAATTTTATTTCATTGGGGATCTTTTCATAATGAAATAATCTCAATATTTAAAGATTAAATAAACCCCCAAAAATTAAATAACCGTCAAATATTTTTACGTAATTTCTTGGATGTTATTTAATTTTTCCCTTTGGGGGTTATTTCATCGGGGTTATCCGTAGCGCTGATAAATATGTACATCTGCGATGATATTTTTAAGAGAAATTTTTCAAATTTTTAAATTAAAAAAAAAAATACTCTTAAAAGACAACCAAACTTAAGGTAGCACGCGAGAAATTTTTCCAAAAAAAATTTGTGCGTTTCTGGCACGCAGAGAAAAAAGTCTTGCCACCCCTGGACTAGTACATGTAAAAATGTTTATACCCGAGTAAAAAAGTGTATATAAAATTATATGTGAATGGATATATTTGCAATATGTAACTGGATATAATTTCATCCGAAAAATGGTTATATTAAATTGTATCATATTGGATATAATTGTATTTACAAGGATACAAAGTTATATCAAATGATAAACTTATATCCGAATTTTGTCCCGATCAAATTGGATATAAGTTAATACAATACGATATGATTAAATTTAAATGATAAAAAAAACTTTGAATTGGAGGGCAGCAGGATTTCGGGTCCTACACACTCAGGGGTGTGATGAAAATCGAAAACGAACAGTTTTTCAATCTAGAATAATTTGTTTCGCGAAAATCAAATTGGCTTCAAATTATTATTTATCGTTTTATTTGACGCCGGACATGTAAATTAGGAAATAAAATATAATTGGTATTGTACAGATCCTAAAATATTTACCATTGAAAATCAGATCGTTTTCGATATTCATCACATGCCTGACTGTCAGCCGAGGGCTACTATTGATAATGAGTAACTATTAAAGACGTTAATGTATAAATCTGTTATTCTTTAAAGACTAGATAATTTTTTATCAAATATGGGAATTTTCTTTGGACTTAGAAATTTTTTTTAAATATGTTAAGCTTTTTTATTTTAAATAAAATTTTAATGGTTAGCCCGGCAATGCACTTCTTTTTTGTTGGAGGCTCATAGTTCCCGATTTATGGAGCTGAAAATGATCTACAACAATATTCAATGGCTTATTTCATATTTCTGCACTCAAAACTTATCGGACAAGAACAAAATATATATATCGTTGGGAAGGTACTTGAAATACCTTTTCAATGATATGCAACATGCCTAGACTTATTAACCCATTACGAGCCGGGCCATGATTTTAAATGTTAATTTTTTTAAATTGGATTTTTTAAATTAAAAAAAACTTTTAGAAGTAAAAAAGTTCAGAAAATATTAATTTAATGAAAAAATTGAGTAAAGCATATAAAAAATTGTTTTTGATCAAATATTACATTAATCTCGAATATATTAGTTAATCTCGAACTTGGGTCTGATATTAACTAATATATCGTCGGCTTGCCTGCAAGAAGTGCTATGTTTTTGGTTTTAACAGGTTTTCAGGAGAGCGAAAAAACTGATTTATATTATCCTTTTAAGATATTTTATTGACATCATATGCCCTAATGATTCACGACCTTATTTATTACAATCATTATTAAGGCATATGATGTCAATGAAATATATTAAAAGGATAATATAAACCAGTTTTTTCGCCCTCCTGAAAACCGACGATATTGTTATATATAAAAAATAAAATTAAAAATATTTTTGTATCTATTTATACATACAATTTTGAACGGTTTTATCAATAATATATTCCTATATATACAATTTTCAATAAAGCAAATACTGATATATGATTTAATATGATTACATATGAGAAAATTTCTAAAAAAATTTCGAATATATCACCATATAAAACATATAAGGTCGCATACAATATTTTATATTATCATATATTTTAATATTAAAAAATATATGTTATATATACTCTTTTTTACTCGGGTAAACAACATCTTTCTATTCTTCATATTAATTAAATATTGAAAATAATTTTAACTTAAATTTAGTTTTATCAATATTATAAATCTAATGGTGAAAAACTGTTACATAGTCTCAAACACCTGGCAATTGGTTCATTACTGCCATAGTTAGTTCTATGAAAATTTTCACACGAAGCTCACGCGGAGGGTTATAACATTTTACCAAATTAAATAATTCCTCACATTTAATCTCACCAGATAATATTTTAAATATAAACATAATTGAAAATGCAAATCTACGATCTCTTAAAGATTGAAGTCCAAGACACTTACGCCTAGCATCATATACTGGCAAACCATCAGGCCAGGATAATGTTTTAGAGCAATTTTCGTAAAAAGCTCCTGAATTCTTTCAATTCTCTTAGAATCAAACTTTCCCCGGGAATTCCCGAACCCCAAACCCTAATCACTACATATAATTTGATTAGTTTTATAAGGCTTATGTAGTTATATATAGAGTCAGATTTGGGGATATGTAATAATATCAATTACCATACAAAAAATTCAATGAAAAAATAATATCAGATGTAGTTGTATATAATGATATGTGTCTTAATGTTACTCCATTCATTGTCAGATATAGCCCAATTACATTATATATGACAATATATAACTATTTTTACTCGGGTGTATACAAAAAATATTGTTTTATAAAAAAGTACATTAAGGCAAGAATGTAAAATTTCTGAGCTATAAAAACTATAAATATTCGCTATTTTATCAAGTTATATCAAGTATACTGCTTTTCACTCTTCTTTTAACACTGGTTAGTCTACACTGAACCAAAAGTCGTAAGTGAAATCAACATAAAAATTTTGTTACTTTTTGATGAAACGAATTGTTGAAACAATATATTTTTTATTCAAATTAATGTGTGTTTTTTTTTTAAATCAACTGCTTTTTTTTAAATGAGCATACTTATTTCCGTCAATAATTCTGTACAAAACAATTGTTGTTTTGATAATTTTTTTGTCCATTTTTTAACAAAATTTAATTTGTCAACTCTAAAAAATTTTGTAAAAAGGCTGCAACGTAAATTTGATATATTTTTTCTTCAATTTGAAAAAAAGAGTATTATATCTGTGGAAAAAAGTTTAGTGAGGTTAGTTTTGTCGCGTCATTACTCGTGCTAGCATGTGTATTTGTAATTGTCGGAAATATCAATAAATTGACATTAAGTGTTTTTGTTTTTCAAAGTATAGATAATTAACAAATTCAGTGACTTAAAGTGAATTGCTAATTGAAGATTTTTTAATTTAAATAAATTTATATAATTTTGAACGTTCTCAATTAAATGGTACATTAAAATTTCTGTCATTAATTTTGATATTATTATCTATCTTTTTGTTATTTTGTTTAAAGCAAACTATTAATGAAAGTTATATAATGGATTTGAAAGTTATATAATGTATTTGAAAGTTATATAATGTATTTGAAGTATTAATTTAAATAAAGTTATATGTTTTTGTATATAAAATGGTACATGTGTTTTAAATAAAGAGTTTTTAGTATATGCTATATTATAATTTCAATTTTATATTTCATTATTTTTTATATTTTATCAAATTCATTGCTTAAAAAAATTTTAAATTGGTGAAATATAAAAAATAATGAAATATAACTCTAAAAATTAATAATAAATCGATAAAAAATTAATTAATTAAATAAAATGCGTTGTTGAATTTAATAAAATGCATTGGTAAAACAACAAAATCATTATGCAATTTAATTAAATATAATTGTTAAGACAACTAATTTTTGGTAATACATTTGACGATATTTTGTCAAAATAATCTCTATATATAAAAGAATAACGTGACTGACTGACTGACTGACTCAACATCGCCCAGCCCAAACCGCTGAAGCTAGGAAGTTGAAATTTGGTATGTAGGTTCCTCTTTCGGCGTAGACGTCCGCTAAGACGGGATTTTTGGAAATTCCTACCGGAACGGGCAAAAAGGGGAAAAGTCTCCCCCTTGGCGGCCTGCCAAAACCCCTTTGGCTAGAAAGCTGAAATTTAGGATATGTGTTCCTTGGAGTATGGGCTAACTTTTCTGGAAAGTACTTTCTGGAATTTTGGACAGGGACGTTGTAAAAATGGGGATTAAAAAGGGGAAAAAGGCCCCCCTTGACGGCCTGCCCAAACCGCTGGAGGTAGGAAGTTGAAATTTGGTATAAAGGTTCCTCCACTATCGTAGACATCCACCAAGACGGGAGTTTTGGAAATTTTTACAGGGACGGGCAAAAAGGGGAAAAAGTCTCCCCCTTGACGGCCTGCTCAAACTGCTGGAGCTATGAAGTTGAAATTTGGTATGTAGGTTCCTCCACTATCGTAGCCATCCACCAAGACGGGAGTTTTGGAAATTTTTACAGGGACGGGCAAAAAGGGGAAAAAGTCTCCCCCTTGATGGCCTGCCCAAACCGCTGGAGGTAGGAAGTTGAAATTTGGTATAAAGGTTCCTCCACTATCGTAGACATCCACCAAGACGGCAGTTTTGGAAATTTTTACAGGGACGGGCAAAAAGGGGAAAAAGGCCCCCCTTGACGGCCTGCCCAAACCGCTGGAGGTAGGAAGTTGAAATTTGGTATAAAGGTTCCTCCACTATCGTAGACATCCACCAAGACGGGAGTTTTGGAAATTTTTACAGGGACGGGCAAAAAGTCTCCCCCTTGACGGCCTGCCCAAACCGCTGGAGGTAGGAAGTTGAAATTTGGTATAAAGGTTCCTCCACTATCGTAGACATCCACCAAGACGGGAGTTTTGGAAATTTTTACAGGGACGTGCAAAAAGGGGAAAGTCTCCCCCTTGACGGCCTGCTCAAACTGCTGGAGCTATGAAGTTGAAATTTGGTATGTAGGTTCCTCGACCGGTGTAGACGTCAGTTGAGACGGCATTTTTGGAAATTCTTATCGGGAGAGGCAAAAAGGGGACAAAAAAAGTACCTTTTTCCAAAAAAGTACCTTTTCCCAAAAAAAGTACCTTTTCCCAAAAAAAGTACCTTTTCCCAAAAAAAGTACCTTTTCCCAAAAAAAGTACCTTTTTCCAAAAAAAGTACCTTTTTCCAAAAAAAGTACCTTTTTCCAAAAAAAGTACCTTTTTCCAAAAAAGTACCTTTTTCCGAAAAAAGTACCTTTTTCCAAAAAAAAGTACCTTTTTCCAAAAAAAAGTACCTTTTTCCAAAAAAAGTACCTTTTTCCAAAAAAAGTACCTTTTCCAAAAAAAGTACCTTTTTCAAAAAAAAGTACCTTTTTCAAAAAAAAGTACCTTTTTCCAAAAAAAATTCCTTTTTCCAAAAAAAGTACCTTTTTCCAAAAAAAGTACCTTTTTCCAAAAAAAGTACCTTTTTCCAAAAAAGTACCTTTTCCAAAAAAAAGCACCTTTCTCCAAAAAAAAGTACCTTTTTTAAAAAAAGTACCTTTTTCCAAAAAATGTACCTTTTTCTAAAAAAATGTACCTTTTCCAAAAAAAAAAGTACCTTTTCCAAAAAAAGTACCTTTTTCCAAAAAAGTACCTTTTTCCAAAAAAAAGTACCTTTTTCCAAAAAAAGTACCTTTTTCCAAAAAAAAGTACCTTTTTCCAAAAAAAGTACCTTTTTCCAAAAAAAGTACCTTTTTCCAAAAAAAACACCTTATTAAAAAAAAACCTTTTCCAAAAAAAGTACCTTTTTCCAAAAAAAGTACCTTTTCCCGTAAAAAGTACCTTTTTCCAAAAAAAATTCCTTTTTCCAAAAAAGTACCTTTTTCCAAAAAAAGTACATTTTTACAAAAAAAAGTACCTTTTTTAAAAAAGTACCTTTTTCCAAAAAATTTAGCTTTTTCTAAAAAAATGAACCTTTTCCAAAAAAAAAGGACCTTTTCCAAAAAAAGTACCTTTTCCCAAAAAACATACATTTTTCCAAAAAAAATACATTTTTCAAAAAAAAGTACCTCTTCCAAGAAAAAGTACCTTTTTCTAAAAAAATTTTCCTTTTCCCAAAAAACATACATTTTCTCAAAAAAATACCTTTTTCAAAAAAAGTACCTTTTCCAAAAAAAAGTACCTTTTCCCAAAAAAAAGTACCTTTTTCTAAAAAAATTTTCCTTTTCCAAAAGAAGTACCTTTTCCAAAAAAGTACCTTTTCCCAAAAAACATACATTTTTCCAAAAAAAACACCTTATTAAAAAAATACCTTTTCCAAAAAAAGTACATATAAAGTACTTTGTAAAAACAAAGTATCTTTTTCCAAAAAATTTCGTTTTTCCAAAAAGTACCATTTAAAATAATATATAATTTAAAAAAAAACTACTTTTTTCCCTCCCCCACGGATATCTCTACTAAAACAAGGTTTCTTGATATTCGGCATAGAAGTGCCTACCGGAACGGGCAAAAAGGTGAAAAGTCTCCACATAAACAGTCTCACAAATTGGAAAAGTGCCTGCCCAAACCACTGGAGGTAAGAAGTTGAAATTTGGTATAAAGGTTCCTCCACTGTAGTAGACATCGACTAAGTTTGTATTTTTGGAATTCCCTACAGGATATCCCAAAAGGAAACTCGGTATGTGAGTTCCTCCTTCTGTGTAGGCGTCCGCTTAGACGGAATTTTTGAAATTCCTATCGGGAGGGGAAATAAGGTAAAAGTCTCCTCCTGACGGCTTGCCCAATCCCTTTTGGTCAACCTAAAATTTTAAATATGTATTCCTTGGAGTAGGACTAACTCACCGGCAACGTAATTTTTCTATTTTGGAACAGCAACATAGTAAAATGGTGGTTGAAAGGGAAAAATGTCCCCAATAACGGCCTGCCCAAACCGCTTAGGCAATGCAGTTGAAATTTGGTATGAATGTTCCTCATCCATCGCAGATAGCCGCGAAGATGGAATTTTAGTAAATTCCTAAAGGGAGGGGCAAAAAGAAGAAAAACCTCACCTTGGGAGCCGGTAAAAACCCCTTCGGCTAGAAATCTGAAGATTAAAATGTGGGTCCCTGGAGTAAGGGCTAACTTATTAGAAAGATATTTTTTTGAATTTTGGACAGGGTCGTTATAAAATGGGGGCTCAAAAAGGGAAAGTTGCCCCTTAACGACCTGTCCAAACTGCTGCAACTAGGAAGCTGCAATTCGGTACTTATGTTCCTCTTCCAGCCTAATTCCAACCGGGAGGGACAAAAAAAGAAAAAGTGTCCCCCTTGACAGCCTGCTCAAACTGCTGGAACAAGGAAGCTGAAATTCCCTGTCGATGGATTTTCGGAAATTCCTACCGAGAGGGGCACAAATAGTAAAAGTTGGCTAGAAACCTGAAATGTAAAACATATGTTACTTGGAGTATGGGCTTTTTGGACCGGGAAGGTGCTTTTTGGACAGGGACATTGCAAAAATGGGGATTAATGAAGCGAAAAGTGCCGCTTAAAGGCCTGCCCAAACCGCTGGAGGTAGGAAGTTGAAATTTGGTATTAAAGTTCCTCCTCTATTGTAGACATCCGCTAAGATGAGATTTTTGGAAATTCATACCGGGAGGGGTAAAAAGGGAAAAAACTTCCCCCTTGACGCCTGGCCAAACTGCTGGATATAGAGACCTAAAATTATGTATGTAGTAGGTTCCTCCTCCAACGCAGACGTCCTCTAAGACGGAATTTTTGGAAATTCCTACCGGGAGGGGTAAAAACGGAATAATTCTCCCCCTTGATGGCCTAACCGAACCCTTCGGCTAGAAACCTGTAATATATAATATGTTTTCCTTGGAGTATGGGCTAACTTATCGACAAGGCATTTCTAGGACTTTGGACAGGAACGTGGTAAAAATGGTGGTTCAAAAGGGGAAAATTGCCCCCCCCCCCTTAACGTCTGCGTCTTTAGCTAGAAACCTAAAACTTAAAGAACAAGTGTATATGAAACACTAAAATTAAGAAACTAAATAGGAAACGAGTGGAATGTAACACTACACAAGTGGAATGAAATGGATATAAACGTTGAACGAGTAGAATTGAAATTATAGAGAATGCAAATGGATTGGAAGAGGGAATGACCTGTTCAAACACTATCCACGGAATATGAAACTTATGTAGCATTGAAACTTACTCTCGAAAAAGTTAAACAAATTTTCTAAAAGAGAAAAAACCTTAGAAAAGGAATGGAACTTATATATTCCGATATTTAAACTTCATGTAACGAAGCACCGGTGGAAGAAACCGACGCAGTAAATTTTCCAACTGAATTTGTGAATTTACTTGAATTGCCAGGTCTACCTTTACATAAACTGGAATTAAAAAAAAAACTTTAAGACACGCTAACAACGTAGCCCGCTATTTTTAATATTATAAAATGCTTTCCAACCCTGCTTTAAGTTATTTATTTTCATTCAAAACACAAATGAACAAAACTACTTACGGGTCTATCTACCTAAGTTCGCACTTTGCCAAATTATCTTAACATACACACGTATATTGCAATTTATTATGGATTCATTACTAACAATCCACTTTCATGAGAAAAAGTGATCAAATATTTATTTATTTTAAACCCATTGTTGTGCAGAATTATTTATTTGTGGTGGCTGGAATAAAAAAACTTTAAATAAAAAAACGAATTTAATAAAAATTGTGGGGGGCGCAGCACCCCGGGGGGGAGGGCGCAGCCCCCCCCCCTTAACCTTTAAGGCACGCTAACAACGTAGCGGGCTGCGCCCGCTAGTACCACATAAAATAGTTAAACGTCAAAATATAAATCTACTAAACAATGCGTTAAAAAGGGGACAAAAAAAGTACCTTTTTCCAAAAAAGTACCTTTTCCCAAAAAAAGTACCTTTTCCCAAAAAAAGTACCTTTTCCCAAAAAAAGTACCTTTTCCCAAAAAAAGTACCTTTTTCCAAAAAAAGTACCTTTTTCCAAAAAAAGTACCTTTTTCCAAAAAAAAGTACCTTTTTCCAAAAAAGTACCTTTTTCCGAAAAAAGTACCTTTTTCCAAAAAAAAAGTACCTTTTTCCAAAAAAAGTACCTTTTTCCAAAAAAGTGCCTTTTTCCAAAAAAAGTACCTTTTCCAAAAAAAGTACCTTTTTCAAAAAAAAGTACCTTTTTCCAAAAAAAATTCCTTTTTCCAAAAAAAGTACCTTTTTCCAAAAAAAGTACCTTTTTCCAAAAAAAGTACCTTTTTCAAAAAAAAGTACCTTTTTCCAAAAAAAATTCCTTTTTCCAAAAAAAGTACCTTTTTCCAAAAAAAGTACCTTTTTCCAAAAAAAGTACCTTTTTCCAAAAAAAAAGTACCTTTTTCCAAAAAAAGTACCTTTTTCCAAAAAAAGTACCTATTTCGAAAAAAGTACCCTTTTCCAAAAAAAAGTACCTTTTTCCAAAAAAAGTACCTTTTTCCAAAAAAAGTACCTTTTTCCAAAAAAAGTACCTATTTCCAAAAAAAAGTACCCTTTTCCAAAAAAGTACCTTTTTCCAAAAAAAGTACCTTTTTCCAAAAAAATTACATTTTTCCAAAAAAATTACCTTTTTCCAAAAAAAGTACCTTTTCCCGAAAAAGTACCTTTTTCCAAAAAAAGTACCTTTTTCCAAAAAAAAATCCTTTTTCCAAAAAAGTACCTTTTCCAAAAAAAAGCACCTTTCTCCAAAAAAAAGTACCTTTTTTAAAAAAAGTACCTTTTTCCAAAAAATGTACCTTTTTCTAAAAAAATGTACCTTTTCCAAAAAAAAAGTACCTTTTCCAAAAAAAGTACCTTTTTCCAAAAAAGTACCTTTTTCCAAAAAAAAGTACCTTTTTCCAAAAAAAGTACCTTTTTCCAAAAAAAGTACCTTTTTCCAAAAAAAGTACCTTTTTCCAAAAAAAGTACCTTTTTCCAAAAAAAACACCTTATTAAAAAAAAACCTTTTCCAAAAAAAGTACCTTTTTCCAAAAAAAGTACCTTTTCCCGTAAAAAGTACCTTTTTCCAAAAAAAATTCCTTTTTCCAAAAAAGTACCTTTTTCCAAAAAAAGTACATTTTTACAAAAAAAAGTACCTTTTTTAAAAAAGTACCTTTTTCCAAAAAATTTAGCTTTTTCTAAAAAAATGAACCTTTTCCAAAAAAAAAGGACCTTTTCCAAAAAAAGTACCTTTTCCCAAAAAACATACATTTTTCCAAAAAAAATACATTTTTCAAAAAAAAGTACCTCTTCCAAGAAAAAGTACCTTTTTCTAAAAAAATTTTCCTTTTCCCAAAAAACATACATTTTCTCAAAAAAATACCTTTTTCAAAAAAAGTACCTTTTCCAAAAAAAAGTACCTTTTCCCAAAAAAAAGTACCTTTTTCTAAAAAAATTTTCCTTTTCCAAAAGAAGTACCTTTTCCAAAAAAGTACCTTTTCCCAAAAAACATACATTTTTCCAAAAAAAACACCTTATTAAAAAAATACCTTTTCCAAAAAAAGTACATATAAAGTACTTTGTAAAAACAAAGTATCTTTTTCCAAAAAATTTCGTTTTTCCAAAAAGTACCATTTAAAATAATATATAATTTAAAAAAAAACTACTTTTTTCCCTCCCCCACGGATATCTCTACTAAAACAAGGTTTCTTGATATTCGGCATAGAAGTGCCTACCGGAACGGGCAAAAAGGTGAAAAGTCTCCACATAAACAGTCTCACAAATTGGAAAAGTGCCTGCCCAAACCACTGGAGGTAAGAAGTTGAAATTTGGTATAAAGGTTCCTCCACTGTAGTAGACATCGACTAAGTTTGTATTTTTGGAATTCCCTACAGGATATCCCAAAAGGAAACTCGGTATGTGAGTTCCTCCTTCTGTGTAGGCGTCCGCTTAGACGGAATTTTTGAAATTCCTATCGGGAGGGGAAATAAGGTAAAAGTCTCCTCCTGACGGCTTGCCCAATCCCTTTTGGTCAACCTAAAATTTTAAATATGTATTCCTTGGAGTAGGACTAACTCACCGGCAACGTAATTTTTCTATTTTGGAACAGCAACATAGTAAAATGGTGGTTGAAAGGGAAAAATGTCCCCAATAACGGCCTGCCCAAACCGCTTAGGCAATGCAGTTGAAATTTGGTATGAATGTTCCTCATCCATCGCAGATAGCCGCGAAGATGGAATTTTAGTAAATTCCTAAAGGGAGGGGCAAAAAGAAGAAAAACCTCACCTTGGGGGCCGGTAAAAACCCCTTCGGCTAGAAATCTGAAGATTAAAATGTGGGTCCCTGGAGTAAGGGCTAACTTATTAGAAAGATATTTTTTTGAATTTTGGACAGGGTCGTTATAAAATGGGGGCTCAAAAAGGGAAAGTTGCCCCTTAACGACCTGTCCAAACTGCTGCAACTAGGAAGCTGCAATTCGGTACTTATGTTCCTCTTCCAGCCTAATTCCAACCGGGAGGGACAAAAAAAGAAAAAGTGTCCCCCTTGACAGCCTGCTCAAACTGCTGGAACAAGGAAGCTGAAATTCCCTGTCGATGGATTTTCGGAAATTCCTACCGAGAGGGGCACAAATAGTAAAAGTTGGCTAGAAACCTGAAATGTAAAACATATGTTACTTGGAGTATGGGCTTTTTGGACCGGGAAGGTGCTTTTTGGACAGGGACATTGCAAAAATGGGGATTAATGAAGCGAAAAGTGCCGCTTAAAGGCCTGCCCAAACCGCTGGAGGTAGGAAGTTGAAATTTGGTATTAAAGTTCCTCCTCTATTGTAGACATCCGCTAAGATGAGATTTTTGGAAATTCATACCGGGAGGGGTAAAAAGGGAAAAAACTTCCCCCTTGACGCCTGGCCAAACTGCTGGATATAGAGACCTAAAATTATGTATGTAGTAGGTTCCTCCTCCAACGCAGACGTCCTCTAAGACGGAATTTTTGGAAATTCCTACCGGGAGGGGTAAAAACGGAATAATTCTCCCCCTTGATGGCCTAACCGAACCCTTCGGCTAGAAACCTGTAATATATAATATGTTTTCCTTGGAGTATGGGCTAACTTATCGACAAGGCATTTCTAGGACTTTGGACAGGAACGTGGTAAAAATGGTGGTTCAAAAGGGGAAAATTGCCCCCCCCCCCTTAACGTCTGCGTCTTTAGCTAGAAACCTAAAACTTAAAGAACAAGTGTATATGAAACACTAAAATTAAGAAACTAAATAGGAAACGAGTGGAATGAAACACTACACAAGTGGAATGAAATGGATATAAACGTTGAACGAGTAGAATTGAAATTATAGAGAATGCAAATGGATTGGAAGAGGGAATGACCTGTTCAAACACTATCCACGGAATATGAAACTTATGTAGCATTGAAACTTACTCTCGAAAAAGTTAAACAAATTTTCTAAAAGAGAAAAAACCTTAGAAAAGGAATGGAACTTATATATTCCGATATTTAAACTTCATGTAACGAAGCACCGGTGGAAGAAACCGACGCAGTAAATTTTCCAACTGAATTTGTGAATTTACTTGAATTGCCAGGTCTACCTTTACATAAACTGGAATTAAAAAAAAAACTTTAAGACACGCTAACAACGTAGCCCGCTATTTTTAATATTATAAAATGCTTTCCAACCCTGCTTTAAGTTATTTATTTTCATTCAAAACACAAATGAACAAAACTACTTACGGGTCTATCTACCTAAGTTCGCACTTTGCCAAATTATCTTAACATACACACGTATATTGCAATTTATTATGGATTCATTACTAACAATCCACTTTCATGAGAAAAAGTGATCAAATATTTATTTATTTTAAACCCATTGTTGTGCAGAATTATTTATTTGTGGTGGCTGGAATAAAAAAACTTTAAATAAAAAAACGAATTTAATAAAAATTGTGGGGGGCGCAGCCCCCCCCCCCCCTTAACCTTTAAGGCACGCTAACAACGTAGCGGGCTGCGCCCGCTAGTACCACATAAAATAGTTAAACGTCAAAATATAAATCTACTAAACAATGCGTTAAATTGATGGACAGGTTTTGTTAGTTGTATAGTGATCACCCATTCATCCATTTAATATGGATTTTAGTTGATTTCACAGCTGTTTTTGGTTCAGTGTAGAGGGATCAGCATCTAGTAATGTAAACTTGACAAAATAGCGAATATAAGATTAAAAAAAACACGATTTTATTTCTTAATTTGTTCTTTTATCGAAACATTAAAACAAATGCTTTTTTCATCAATTATAATTGGGCATTTAGGCATTGAATAATGCCGATTGCAAAAAAATTTCATTGGCATTGATCAATTGTAATGCCACAAAATTTCATTGGCATTGGTCAATTGTAATGAAAATTAAATCATCAATTAATTGGTCCATTCAATTAACTAGTCCCAAGTATGGTTTTAGATGTCAATCCCCAAATATATTGCTGTTTCTACTTCGATCTGCCATTTTAATACCGAAATAAATTGCTGCATCTAATTCGAACCGCTGGATCTAATTCGATCTGCAATTTTCCAGATAAAGTTATATACAACTTAATCCCAAAATATATTTCTAGATATAATTCGATGTTTTTAATACCTAAATATATTGCTTGACCTAATTTGATCTGCCATTTTTCGGATAAATCTAGATCTTACCAAATCCCAAAATATATTGCTGGATCTAATTCGATCTGCGATTTTTCGGATCAATTTAGATCTAGGTTTATCCCCAAATATATATATATTTAATCCTTTAATTCCCAGTGGAACATAGGGCCGCAAGGTTTCAGTAATCATTTCAATTTCGGGGAGAATAAGTGATTGGCCTATAGCTCTCCTAGGCTGGTGCTGGGGCTGCCAGCTAAGCCACCAGCCTGGCTTGGTGAAAGTCAGTAGCAAACTTAGCAGAAATGCCTGCCAAATATATTGCTGGATCTAATTCGATCTGCCATTTTTCGCATCGATTTAGATCTTATTTAATCCCTAAATATATTGCTGGATCTGATTCGATCTGCCATTTTTCGGATCAAATTAGATCTAAGTTTATCCACAAATATATTGCTGGATCTAATTCGATCTGCCATTTTTCGGATAAATTTAGATAAGTTTATCCCCAAATATATTGTTGGATCTAAATCGATCTGCCATTTGTCGGATCAAATTAGATCTAGGTTTATTCCCAAGGATATCATTGGACCTCCCAATTTTGAGAGATAAGTTGATCTTAGTTTATCCCCATATATACAATGGGATCTAATACGATATCATTGGATACACCCAATTTTGAGATCTAATTGGATTAACTAGGTATTACAGCAGATCTTAACGAATATCAAATTGGATATGATTAGATATTGCGCGAGATCAATTTTTTTACTCGGGTTGCTACACTGACCACAGAAACTCATTTTTTCTTTGTTTTATGATACGTCCTTTAAATATTTGGTTGGTTTTTTAGTATTTATAATAGGTGTTTTATTTATAATTAAAAATCAAGTTAGATTTAAATTGATTATATCAAAGGAATTAAATATGCTAAAAATCCCAAACGTATTTAACAAATTGTGAAAAATAATCCGCTGCAGGCATGTCCCTATCCGGATTTCATTCTTGCCTAAGGAAATCGTCAGGGGACGACGTTTTTAGAATTTCTGGAAATATTTGTTAAGTTAAATTACAAACTCAATGAGAATTTTTTGTTCTCGTCTAGGAGCGTTATTAAACATTTAAAATATCAAAGAAAAAACAAAAACAACAACAGAAAATTTTCCACAATTTGCTTTGTCATCTTCCAATGTACTACTCTGTTGTTTTGACAGATCTAGCAATGTAGTGACATCCATTCATGTAGAAACAACAATAGAGAACAATGTTTTCTAAAGTGTCAGTAACATTTAAATTTGCACAAGCACTTGCATATTAGTTTTCTAATTTTATTTTATCGGGATATACATTAATTGCATCAAAGGAATTAAATATGCTAAAAATCCCAAACGTATTTAACAAATTGTGAAAAATAATCCGCTGCAGGCATGTCCCTATCCGGATTTCATTCTTGCCTAAGGAAATCGTCAGGGGACGACGTTTTTAGAATTTCTGGATATATTTGTTAAGTTAAATTACAAACTCAATGAGAATTTTTTGTTCTCGTCTAGGAGCGTTATTAAACATTTAAAATATCAAAGAAAAAACAAAAACAACAACAGAAAATTTTCCACAATTTGCTTTGTCATCTTCCAATGTACTACTCTGTTGTTTTGACAGATCTAGCAATCCAGAATTCTAAAAACGTCGTCCACACTGCTAGATCTGTCAAAACAACAGAGTAGTACATTGGAAGATGACAAAGCAAATTGTGGAAATTTTTCTGTTGTTGTTTTTGTTTTTTCTTTGATATTTTAAATGTTTAATAACGCTCCTAGACGAGAACAAAAAATTCTCATTGAGTTTGTAATTTAACTTAACAAATATTTCCAGAAATTCTAAAAACGTCGTCCCCTGACGATTTCCTTAGGCAAGAATGAAATCCGGATAGGGACATGCCTGCAGCGGATTATTTTTCACAATTTGTTAAATACGTTTGGGATTTTTAGCATATTTAATTCCTTTGATGCAATTAATGTATATCCCGATAAAATAAAATTAGAAAATTAAATTGATTATGTTGTACTTTTACAAATTTGTAGAAAATTCTCTGATTTATTAAAAAAGTATTTTTGTAGATCTTTTTTGCACTTTAGCACTTTCTCGTTCACTTTTATTGGAGCACAAATAAAAACACCACCGTTCACAATGAAACACTGTTATTTGAAATTTCACTTGTAATGCAAAGTGCCCATCAATGGTTTGAAGGTGTTCTTCCAGAATTTGTAAAAAACGCGATTTTGATAAATTCGAGTTAGAGCCGTTCTACATTAAGCCATATATACAATTTTTTATTATCTTACAAAATATACTTACATTATTTGAATCAAAATAAAATATTGACGCTTCTATTTTACTTTTTACTTCATCTGGTATCGTCTTTATATCCTCCTCACATTCAAATAGAAGAACATAAGTATTGTAGTATTTTGTTGTAATGTTCAATTTATAAGTCTTAATATTGTAGTTATCAATACTGGAAGGTGAGTCTTCATGTTTATCTCCATTCACCTTTAGTATGTCTGAAAACCCAAAAAAAGAAATAGTAAATGTAAAAAATTGTAATACCAAAGTAAAAAAGTCATTATACAGTATAACTCGTCTAATACGAACTCGGATAAGACGAATTCTCGGTTAATACGAACTAATTTAGAAGTCCCGAAGTTTTGGCAACGATTTCAATATAAACGAGTAAAAAGGTTAAAGTCGGGCATGCCGACTATACAATACCCTACACCAGTCTGGTGTATTGTTTGGATCCGAAATTCGAATGGGTTAAAATGGGGCTTGTGTCAAAATTTTCTATAATGTGAGTCAGCGCACCAAATTTCATTAAAATATCTTAATATTTGCGACCTGCAGTTTGTAACCAAGCCAATTTTGGGGGGACCCTTATATGGGCACTAGTTCTAAACATGGACCGATGTTCACCAAAATCAATAGGCTGCGTTATTGGGCCAATATAGGTCTGTGTACCAAATTTCATCAAAATATCTTAATATTTACGACCTGCAGCGTATAAAGAGTATAATTTTGGTAGGACCCTTATATGGGCACTAGGTCTAAACATGGACCGATGTTCACCAAAATCAATAGGCTGCGTTATTGGGCTAACATAGGTCTGTGCACCAAATTTCGTCAAAATATCTTAATATTTACGACCTGCAGCGTATAAACAATATAATTTTGGTAGGACCCTTATATGGGCACTAGGTCTAAACATGGACCGATGTTCACCAAAATCAAACTTGTTCGTCCTTGGGCCAACATAGGTCTGCGTACCAAATTTCATCAAAATATCTTAATATTTGCGACCTGTAGAGTGCGCACAAGATTGCATGGACAGACAGACAGACAGACAGACAGACAGACGAACGGACGGACGGACAGACGAACGGACGGACAGACGGACATCGTTAAATCGAAATAAAAAAAATTCTGAACCGATCGGTATACTATAAAGTGGGTCTACGACCAATATTTTTTGGTGTTACAAACATCAGCACAAACTTATAATACCCTGACCACATAGTGGTGTAGGGTATAAAAACATCGGTTAATACGTACTAGGGATGACAATCGGGATTGATATTTGAAAATCCCGGGATTCGGGATTGTGTATGAAATCCCGGGATCCCGGGATTTTACGGGATTTTGGGATTTAAATTTTCTTTTATTTGTAAAAATTTTTATGTTATGTAACTAATTTTTTTTTATAGAATAAAGCGTTTTATAATTATTTAATAGTTGTTAATTAATAATGTGGTACATTTTATGAATATTGAAACATCTCAGTCAGAAATTGACAAAAAATCAAGTACTTGCATACCACTGGGTAACCGCGATGTTAAAAATGACTGGCAGATAGGGTTTGGGGTTCGGGAATTCCCGGGCGGGAATTCCCGGGAAATCCCGGGAAAAGTTTGCCGGGAATTCCCGGGAAAATAATATATTTTTCCCGGGAAAACGGGAAATTTTAAAAATATTAAATTTTTTAAATTGTTTTTGTTTCGAATAGGATTTTTTAATTTTAGTCATAAAAAACATTTTAAATACCAAAACAAAAATGTCATTGTTCAAATCTTTTAAAAGGGAATACATTTATATGACACACAAATAAAATCTTTGCCAAGTAATTAGGAGCATTTCAACTAATAAAGATTTTTCGCATAACTTATTCAAAATTTAAGTAGTAAAACCTAAAAACTTAGTAAAATGTTTAAAATATGAAAAAAAGCTTTGTTTCTTACAAATAATCGCCCATAGTAAGGGCATTTTTCAAATGTATAATTTAGGTAAAGTCGACTTTATTTAAAATATTGTTTGGCAGTAAACCTTGACTTGGTTTATTTTTGGAGCATTCAGATTGGTTAATTTATTTTCAACTAATCAAAATATTTGAAAATATAAATATTTTTGTAAGGTTTTCATACACAAATTGAACAAAACCGTTTAATTAAAAATAAAGTCGACTTTAAATTTAAAATACTCCTTTATATTAAGGGTCAATAATCTTAAAAGTAACGTTTTCATTAATAAATGTGAAAGGAAAAGACTAATGGTTAACGGTGGTATCTAAATTTGGTTATCCGACATCTAAATTTGGTTCACAAAAAAAAATGTATGGTCATGCAACTTCTCTTGAAGAAAACAACAACAAGAAAAACATTTCCTGAAATGGTATCCAAATTAGCCGCAGTCAATCCGCACCATAACTAGATCTTCGTTTATTCGAGAAAGTTTTTATAATAAAAACCTGGCATTGCAAAAAAATGAAACCGATGTAAAGAACATTATATTAAATTACTACAATCATGTAAAAGATATCATGATAAAAGAAATATCGAGCAATATTTCTAACAATAGGAGATTTACTATAATCTTAGATGAAGATGTAATGCTGATGAAATAAGAAGAATTGTAGAAATAAGACTAGAAGAGTTTTATTTGTCTTTGGAAAATAACATTGCAATTCATTTGGCAGTGCTGCGAGTAATTTATGTGAAATCAAATGTTCAACATTCTGATATTTTTTACTTTGAATTCTCAATACACAGACTGCATCTGTACTGAAATAGTGTTTTTTTTTTTAACAAAAATTACTTATATAGGTTGTTTTCATTAACAATTTTGTTCAAAAATATTTCCCGGGATTCCCGGGATTCCCGGGAATTAAATTTTTTCATTCCCGTTTCCCGGGAAATAAAAAAGTCCGGGAAATCCCAAACCCTACTGGCAGAACACTCATTTGGGACGCTTTGCCAGCGTTTGCAAAAATCGTTTTGCCAGTATTTGTTTTACAAAACATCACGGCAGGGCAAAAAAAAGATACATATGAACTTCTTTAAATTTTATTTTGGAAAATATAATTCCAAACCACCTACTTATTGGTTTTGGCAGCGTTTTGCCAAAGTTAAAAATTTTGTTTCTCCAGTACTTTTCCGGCGCTTTTTGAACTGCCGGTCCTCTTGTCTATTGACTTTATCATATTGGAAATGGGAAAGCAATTTTTGTCAGTACTTGTACCACCTGTTAAAATACCTTTACATCGCTTTCCCGTTTGTATTTTTCTGGCTGGGATAATATATGGAGGCCTGTCATTAAGTACACTTGCGCCCAGTATTTTGTAAGCAGATTTTAAAACAGATTCGTTGCGATAACCTTGCCCACTAAATCGTGTAATTACAGCAACAAAGTTATTTGGTTATCGTTATCAAATGTTTTCATGGAAGAATTCAAACTTACAGTCCCAGCCAAAACTTACAGTCCCAGTTTCAGAAATCGATTTTCGCTTGGAAGAACAAATCGGTCAAATAACAAACAAACTTGGTTTTTCGCATGTATTACTAAAAAACTTAATATTATTAATATTATTATTAATATACCAAAATTTCAAATTTTTCTGCAAAGTCTTTGCATAGTTTACTCGAATAATCTACCCAGGAAAATTTTCTATTCCAAAGAATCGGTTGTAGAATAGCTGCTTTTCATTCACAACCCCTTCTACTATCGATTCTAACACCGATTCTTTTTGTTTGAAATTGTCCCAAAAGCAACCCCTTCTATAGCTCCAAAGTGGAACCGGTTGCTCTAGAATCAGTTCTAGAACTAGTTCTGGAACTGATTCTACGTCACCCGCACCTTCCATATGGGATCCCAGGAACTGGTTCTGGAACCAGTTCCATGGAATCGGTTGCAGTGGAACCAGTTGTAGAATGGGTGTGGTTGGCTACCGATTGTAAAAAATTTTCATGGGTACTTAATTTATAATTTTATCAATATCTTGGCATCAATTTCTTGTCAATATGAGAAAATTCAAGAAAAAAAGTAGGTAATCTAAAATTGCTCACTTTGTTTATTTGCGTTTATATTAATATTAAAAAATAAGAAAATCCCGGGATTTTTGAGAAATAATCCCAGGATTCGGGATTTTGCCAATCCCGAAAATCCCGGGATTTCGGGATTCGGGATTTCCCGTTTGGCATCCCTAATACGTACTCGCTTAAGACGAACACTCGGTTAAAACCAACGAGCATAGAATCTCAAGAGGATGCATATGTCTCTTTCTCTGTTTACTGGCTCTGGCCGACATTTGAAAACATTTTATTAGCAGGTGATAGGTTAAGTATTATTGTTAAATTTTAATAAATATTAAAAATTGTTTCAATAAATATGCATAATGTGAAAAAATATAATGATATTGCTGCAATTTAACTTCTTCAAATCTCAGCCAGAGCCAGTGAGAGAGCGCGTAACAGTACGTAAGCATCTTGAATAGAGCCTGGTTAAAACGAACTGTTTGTGACGGTCCCGCAAACAAATTTCAATATAATTTACCACTTTTAATACGAACTTTACAAAATTCGACAATTTTTTCTATATATTTTTTGTTTTCTGACAAATTTTAAACCGAACACACAGACATTTTTTCTTAAATATATTACAAACAATATATTAAGGAAACCAAATGAAAAAATTGTAAAATTTTTAAAGTTGCTTCAAGGAAATTTTTATATTTTTTTGGATAATTAGAAAATTTTAAATAAATTTTCCCCCTTTTAATACGAAGCTCGCTTAGAACGAACTAATTTGTCTAGTCCCCCGGAGTTCGTCTTAAGCGAGTTCTACTGTATCTGTGCAATTTTCCCATAATCGCTTTAGTCGAAATACATATTTTTTGACACAACTTGATAGAAAGATAGGTCGAGTTTCGCATTAAGCATTTTTGTAATTTTTATAGATCAGTTGCCCCTCCAGTGGCGGTATAAGTAAAATAGAAACTTTATCGCTTTGTATGCACTTATAGGGTTATATATTTGTTCCTTTTACTCCTGCAAGGAGAATAGGGCCGCATAAGGTTATTTTTAAAAAAATATTTTTTAATACAAATTTCTGTAAAAAATTTAAACTATTTCAATATAGTGTTGTTTATTGTCATATATACAGTTGCAATTTATGGGTGAAATCAAAAAATGTGATAAGTTTTTGGGACAAATTTGTGAGAAGCAAAGTGTTAATATTTCAGTTTTTACTTAATGGAATCAGTAAGTTTAGTCATTATAAACCTAACTCTTCTACAAGTTGTCACAATAACTTTTTCTGTACAATTTTAATTTTTTTGTGGTAACGGAGTTTACATTTCCACAAGCAAAGGATATAACAAAAAAAATTGAGTACACTCAACCAAAAAAGTCTGTAATGGCTACTGAAAATTTTGCTGTTATTACGGGAAATTTAACTGTTTTGAGGCCAGCGGTATTTTTTGCTAATTTTAGCAACACATGTCTGCTGATCTGTAGTACAATAAAATTAGTAGAAAAAATTAGTAGCCACTACTAAATTTTAGTAAAATTTATGTAAACTGCAATTCAAAATCGATTTGCTAAAATCAGTTAAAAAACTTACTAAATATCATAATTTTAGTACAATGAAATTAGTAGAAATAATTAGTTGCAGCTACTAAATTTCAGTAAATTGTTGTAAACTGTTATTTAAAATCAATATGCTGAAATTAGCAAAAAAGTGTACTAAAAAATAAAAAAACTGTAAAATCTTAAAAAAAAATAATAATTTTTTTCTTCCGATTGTACCAAGCGTATAATTACTTCATCGTACTTGAAATTTGGAGTCAAAATTGCAAACGGTTCTCCAGTTATTAGCTTTTTATGCATTGGAGATACAATAAAATTTTCTGAGTGTTATTTCCAAACTAAGAATATATCAATAGTAACAAATATAAACTAAACATGAATTGTAAAAAATCAAAAAAAAATTGTTTAAATTAGTATATTTTTCTGTTAAATTTAGCAATCGGTTTTGAAAAATTAGTAAAATGTTTTGCTGAAATCAGCAGCGAGAATTAGTAAAAAAAATCCGTAATTTGTAATAAGAGATAAGCAAAAATGATTACTAAAAAAAGAAATTGTACTAAAAATCAGTAAAAAAAATAGTAAAGTGCGATTGGAAACTGTTTACAAATTTTTTTACTAACTTTTTTATCTGAGTGTAATATTAAATTCGCTTCCTATTTGATTCATTTGATTTGCCCAAAAAATATCATTCTCTAAAATTAATATTGAGAGTTTGTGTGGGAGCCTGTTGTTTTTATATTGAAAAAGACTTAAAAATATAGTTCATAACGTATAGAAGTAGCTAACTTCTGCCCCTGTTTCCAATATTAGAACATAATCCGGAGTAAACTCGGGTAACTTTAGAATTCTTTTGATAAAATAACGCTGTAGCTTATCGACATCATCAAATAACCAGCAACCCCAAACCTGAGCGGAGTATGCTTGGATAGACTGGCATACAGATTGAAAAAGTTTCCATTTACATTCGAGCGCTATATTTGGCTTATTGAGAAAACTACTCCAAGTAAAGTTGATGCTATTCTTTGCTGATTTATTTCTTTTTTCAAGATGTTTGTGGAAGCTCATTTGTACACTCATACAAATAAGTCAGTAAAAATAGCAGAAAAAGTTACTAAAAATTTGTTAAAAATGATGCTGCAAAAAAACTGCTAATATTAGCAGAATCAGTTTGCTAAATATTAACAAAATGAAAACAGCAAAAAAAACTGTTAAATTTACAGAATTTTAGTAAATTTGAGCTAAATTTTTGTTAATTGCAAATAACAATTTAATTTGCTGAAATCAGCAAAAAAATTGCTAAATAATAGCAAAAAAAACTGTTAAATCTACAAAATTTTTGATAAAATTTTCTGAAATCAACAAAACTTTTGCAGATTACTACCCCTTTGGAACTGTAATTTAGAAAATATCAATTGAAATTCAGAATTTCCATTTGAAATTCAGGAAATATCACTTGAAATTCAGAATTTACTTTTGAAATTCAGAAAAGATCAATTGAAGTTCAGAATTTTCATTTGAAAATATCATTTGAAATTCAGAAAATATCAATTGAAATTCAGAAAATATCATTTGAAATTCAGAAAATATCAATTGAAATTCAGAAAATATCATTTGAAATTCAGAAAATATCAATTGAAATTCAGAAAATATCAATTGAAATTCAGAAAATATCAATTGAAATTCAGAAATCATCATTTGAAATTCAGAAAATATCAATTAAAATTCAGAAATCGTCATTTGAAATTCAGAAAAAATCAATTGAAATTCAGAAACCGTCATTTGAAATTCAGAAAATATCATTTGAAATTCAGAAAATGTCAATTGAAATTCAGAAAATATCATTTGAAATTCAGAAAATATCATTTGAAATTCAGAAAATATGAATTGATATTCAGAAAACATCAATTGAAATTCAGAAAATATCAATTGAAATTCAGAAAATATCATTTGAAATTAAGAAAATATCAATTGAAATTCAGAAAATATCATTTGAAATTCAGAAAATATCATTTGAAATTCAGAAAATATCAATTGATATTCAAAAAACATCATTTGAAATTCAGAAAATATCATTTGAAATTCAGAAAATGTCAATTGAAACTCAGAAAATATCAATTGATATTCAGAAAACATCAATTGAAATTCAGAAAATACACTGTTCAAGTTTTTAACACGAAATTTGTGGTACTAACGTGAAAACCATATGGTTGTGTTTGGATGAGCCCCCTGACTACTACTCCACTGATGAAAGTGCCAATTTGGCTCATTGGGAAAAATTTATGGCGTTTTTTTTTTGAATTTCGGTCAATTCGTCAATTTTTGACCATTTTCAGCCCATTTAAGCCCATTTAAGTCGCTTTTCCTGTATTCAAAATTTCTTGTGTTATCTTTATACGGCTCACAATTACTATTTCCACCATTAGAACGCACATTTCAACTGAGAAAATCAAAATTTTTAGCCTATTTTCATGATTTTTTCCCATTTTTCATCGATTTTCCCCATTTTTGTGCTGTTTTTATGCGCTTTTTTGTAGTTCTTGCGCAAACTTATCGACATAATTCTTACCGTTTTTCCTTTTTGCAATATATTACGCAATATTATTGCCATTTCAAGCAACTCAACACACTTTTTAAATACAAAAACCATCGTTTTTTACGCTTTTTCGGACGATTTTCGGGTTTTTTGTGGTTGAATACATTTTTTCGGTATAAAAATTAATGGAAATGCGTGTTTCTCCGTATTAATGTAATTCATTTTAAATTGGCAATTGAAATAGAGAAATAAGCAATGGAATATCATTCGTTATCCTCCAATTCCATTAACAAATTCCAGCAAAGATCTGCCAAAAGTGAATCAAATTTTTTTCCACTATACCAGTGTTCCAACTGTGCTGATACCTGGTGGAAACGTTCCCCATGCTCGTCTGATTCAGACGGCAACTGACGCTCGAAGTGATCCTGGTGGTGATGCATGAAATGCACTTTCAACGACATTCGAACACCGATGTTTTCGAAAGATTGCAGCATATCATCAACAATGGCACGCCAATTGTCCACTCGATGAATGCCGAGAACTTTTTCGATCACTGCTTTCAGGCTATCCCAAGCGATGAGTTCCTCCTCTTGAAGGACATTGTTGAAGTCTTCATCCTTCATCAGTTTGCGAATGTCTGGGCCATTCAACACACCTGAAATAAATATATGATTTTATATAAAAACTTTCAAGAATACTTCATCTTTGTTTGGCGGAAAAAGAATTCCAAATATTTATTTACCTTCTTTAATTTTCGCTTCACTCAAGCGTGGAAAAATGTACTCCAATCGTCCAAAAGCCAATCTATTTCCACGCACCAGTAACGCTTGGATGAAATTCTTCATTAACCCAAGTTTAATGTGCAATGGTGGCAGCAATACCTTATCCATCGGCACCAACTCCTCGTGGATAACGTTCTGCTGCCCGATTAGACGATTTGTTCTCGGTAACCAATCTCGTTTTTGATACTGTGGTGTATATCGCGAATCCCACGTACACAAGTAGCACATATTTCTAGTGTAACCAGTTTGAAGGCCACAGCTAAGTGCAACCACTTTCAAATCAGCGCATATTTTCCAACAATGTTCATGGTATTTCACAGAATCCAAGATTAGTTTAATGGAATCATACGTTTCCTTTGTTTTCACGGCAAGCGCAATTGGCACAGAGTTTTTTGTATTATCGAAATACAGCAGCACAGCCTTGAGACTGCTCTTCGATCCATCGATGAACAACCGCCATTGGTCCGCATTGTACGTGTAATTCATGGCCGACATCAAACCATCGATATCATTACAGTACGTAAATGAATTGTTTTCGTTGCGAGTAAAAAACGGTAGAAATTTATGCTGTCGACCATGCGAACCGAACACTTTAACTTCTGGTGACAGGATGTTCACAGCTTTAAGATGTTGAGCAAGAATTATGGTTTTATTTTGTGACAACTTTAGTTGTCTTGACATTATGTTCAAGCGCTGTTGTGTAACTTCAATGTGTAATATTTGATGGCTGATACAAAGAAAAATTCGATTCTGGCTCCGAAAAAAAAGATGGTGGGATGTATTCTTCAGTTGGACTCGGTTTTCTCGGGATTTGCACTGGCGGAGAATGGGGAAGAGTGGTTTGAGCTGACGGAACACTTTGGTAAATATATTCCATCGCCTTTCTTCTGTTCATACCCACAACATTATTTTTACATACGTAGCACATGTTTTTTTCGTGGTCGACTGGCTCTGACCAAATCATCGGTATTCCATATGGCATGCTTTCCCGTCGACCTGTTCGCCAATCATACAAACGTGCTACACACGATGAACAAGCTATTTTAGGCACCCAGTCAACATTACGAATCACTGGAATATTGAAGTACTGCTCGCACAAAGCTATTTTAGGCACCCAGTCAACATTACGAATCACTGGAATATTGAAGTACTGCTCGTACAATGTTGCAATTTCATCAGTAATTTTTTTCTTAGAAGACATAATGTTCCACTTTCCGCACATATAACAGTAATGATTGAAGTTTTTCAGGCATTCATCCATTTTTTACCGTAAAAATTAATCACTTAAAACTGGAAACTTTATTTATAGTTTTATTACTTTTTCTTCACTTTAAAAAAATCGTACTTTACGCGTTCGGAGACACTTGTTGAATGACAAAAATCGATCAATGAACATCTATAAATACTACGTAAGTTTCAATATTTTACTGAGAGGTACTTATGAATTGGCGCATCTTTTAAGGGTGGCTATATGATTGATTCGTGTGCGTTTGTGTAAAAAAAAATTGTGTAAAAAAATCATGCAGGTAGCCAACGGAAAAAACCCAAATAATGAAAAAAGTACACTTTCCTTTTTTCCTTTTAATTGTCCACGCACATTACCGAAAAAGCGTAAAAAACGATAGTTTTTGTATTTAAAAAGTGTGTTGAGTTGCTTGAAATGGCAATAATATTGCATAATATATTGTAAAAAGGAAAAACGGTAAGAATTATGTCGATAAGTTTGCGCAAGAACTACAAAAAAGCGCATAAAAACAGCACAAAAATGGGGAAAATCGATGAAAATGGGCAAAAATCATGAAAATAGGCTAAAAATTTTGATTTTCTCAGTTGAAATGTGCGTTCTAATGGTGGAAATAGTAATTGTGAGCCGTATAAAGATAACACAAGAAATTTTGAATACAGGAAAAGCGACTTAAATGGGCTTAAATGGGCTGAAAATGGTCAAAAATTGACGAATTGACCGAAATTCAAAAAAAACGCCATAAATTTTTCCCAATGAGCCAAATTGGCACTTTCATCGGTGGAGTAGTAGTCAGGGGGCTCATCCAAACACAACCATATGGTTTTCACGTTAGTACCATTTTACAACTTGAACAGTGATATCAATTGAAATTCAGAAAATATCATTTGAAATTCAGAAAATATCATTTGAAATTTAGCGGTTATCCCTACGGCGGCTGTTTATTTTATACGGGATACGTCCTGGTCGAGATGGCTTAATTTAACGTTGGTGTTCCCGCAAGACTATAGATGGCAATGATGAGCCGTGTAATTATAGCGGTGATGTTACTTATAGATTGAGCAAAATCGGTGGGACAAAGTTTGTTGTCGATCAATAAAACGTTGCGGTGACTATCAGCAAATTTGAGTGGCGGTTTTTGGTGAAATTTTAGCTTTTACCACACGGTATCATAAGCACTTTGTTTATGGGCACAATTTGCAAATGAGTGTATTATTTATTTTAAAATTTTTTATTTTAATAAAATCTGCTAAATTTAACGAGTTGATTGGTTTAAATCCGCTTTTTTGACTAATTGTAAATCTCCCTTCAAACTCTGATTTGGGATTTTTCCTGAACTAACCTATACCATACAGTCTCCAAGGGGGTTATTATTTCTGCAAGTGGGTTATTATTTTCGGGTTACCAGCGCGAGAGCCTCGGATTGTTGCTCCGGGTTTTGTACAAAATTTTGTGGGCGCTGTGGTGTCAGAGCTTTGAAGAATTAATTCCTTAATTCAATTTTTCAATTCTGAATTAAAAATTCTATGAATTAATTCACTAAGCACCATATATTGAATGGAATTAATTCACATTTGCTTTCGTTCGATTTATTTTGTTACGAATTAATTCAATTGCAAATTAGAAACCGGATGCTGTTTATCAACCTACATGATTCAAAAATAAAGCATTTTAGTATTAAAAATAAAAACTTTACAGATATAGATAAATTTGGAAAAAAATATAACTATTAATTTTTCAAACTAGTTATATAGTTATATTTAATAGTTATAAAAAAAATATAACTATATAACTAGTTTGAAAAATTAATAGTTATATTTTTTTCCAAATTTATCTATATCTGTAAAGTTTTTAGTTTTAATAGTAAAAGGCTTTATTTTTTAATCATGTAGGTTGATAAACAGCATCCGGTTTCTAATTTGTTACTAGCACACGCTGTAAAATTGCTCATTTTATTTGTACATTATTGTTTTCTTCTACTGAACGGCAGAAAACAGGCTTTGAATTCAGTGAACTTATTTTATTTTTTTTTAATTCAGTGAACTTATTTTATTTTTTTTCAATTCAGTGAACTTATTATTTTTTTTTTTAATTCACTGAATGAAAATGAAATTGAATGAATTCAGTGGTGAATTAATTCAGTAAGGAATTAATTCAGTAATGAATTAATTCACTTTTTTTCCGTTCGATTTATGAAATTGAACGCGTTCACCGGTGAATTAATTCATTTGATTTAATAAAAAGAACTATTGCAATTGAATTAATTCTTTGAATTTGTTGTTTGATGAACGCATTCAGTTGAATGAATTCAGTGAATTACTTAAGAAAAGGAATTCATTCAATTCTAGAGAAAATTGAATTCGATTGGTAGTGAATTCATTCAAAAAGGAATTAATTCTTCAAAGCTCTGTGTGGTGTAATGGTTAGCGCGTTGGACTGTTACACGTGAGGTTGCGGGTTCGAGCCCCAACCAAGGCAACATCAATTTATGAAAAATAATAATATGTATGAGTTTTTTTTATCCCTCATACATAACGCAGCGTCCTCCTTCGGTGTTCCCATAGCACTTAACCCCACCGAAGTAAAATAGTATAACAGGGCTATGAACTAAAAAAAGCTTCAACAAAGTTCGCCAATTTACCATCAGATGGCGCGCAACAACTGTTCTAAAAGTCAACATCTCGCGCAATTACAGTGTTGCCATATTTGAAGCCCTTCATCTTTCACCACCTTTCACTTCTTCTCTATCTCGAAAAAAAAGTTTGGGCTTCTTCGGGCAAGAAGAACAAGAATATTACTCTCTCATGACAGCTCTCATTTACCAATTGTGCAGTAAAAAAACGCTTTTTGGTAAAATTGGGATCCCGTGGGATCCCAATGTTGAGTACCCGAACAGGCTTAAAGAATACTTTGCTACCATTTCACACACACTCATAATTGAATAAAAAAAAAAAGTTTGACATATTCGGGAATGTTATGTAAACCGGTATATGCAGGGGTATGGCATCACCAAAAAAATAAGTTATAAAAACATCGTTATCACTAGATGGCACTGTGTTCAAAAAATTGACAATTTTCTTTTTTTTTTATTAATTTTTAAATAGTAACAAAAACAAAACAAAAAAAAAACAAACGGATATCTCAAATTACATTATTCGAATTATACCGCGCTTGTTTTTCCTTATTTTGAGCAGTTTTGAGGAGTCTTTGAGTTTTCAAATATAGGCTCAGCTGAGTTTTCAAATATAGGCTCACTTCGCTTACCACAACTTGGGTACCGATGAATCCGTTTATGGCTAGAAAAATGTCGGCAACCTGCTAAAATTAATTTTTCTGCCTTTTCCTTAGAGATGACAAAATGCCCTCAGGCTTTAAAGAGTACGGGTTGTTGAAATTTCTGCCGGCCGAAATTTCTTACGTCGGAAAGACTTCTCGTGTTCGGGGTGTCTTTAATTTTTGTAGAACTCAAAATTTTGTCAGCTGTTGCCCAAAATTTTTCCCAAAACGCAATCAAATCTCGGCAACCAAATGAACGCCGATTCTCCTTTCCTAGTCCAATCAATATATAGCAAAATGACGGTTGATGGCTGCACTGGTTGCTTATATGGCCACTTTAAGACAACCTTATTTTGTGAGGTTGTACCTGACAAACTTCCTCAAATCTACAGCTTTACCGAGAACCTACAGCAACAATAAATTTAATGTCCTTTCGTTAATGATAAATTTAACATTAACTTACCGACTTACTCAATATTATCCAAAATGACACGAGATTTGCAAAATTTTTCTGCGGAGCCAAAATTATGCACAACCTGCTTGGCCGACATCTACCGGAAAAAGGACAGATGTCAAGAATTGAAAGATTAACTATCTTTCAATTGCCGTATGACCTGCTGCCAACTTCGCTATTATTGGCTAGCACTGCCGATATTTAGCAAAAACGCAATGTTGCATTTCTAGATTGCACATTCTTGCAGAGCATTGCCATATCAACGTGTTATCTAAATCGACATTGCTATTCGATTTTCCCCCATAAAACATTCAAATTAAGCGAAACAGTACAATCAAGCAAACTGAACAAATTCTTTAAGGGGGTAAATACTGTAACAGCACCATTTTAAAGAGCATATTTGAAAGGTTGTCAAAAATGTAAATTTTTTACTGAAATTTTCAGAGCATATAGGGGAGAGTATGCCCTATACAAATAAAATAAAATATAAAGAAAAATCTATAAAAATGTTCTTCTATAGTCGATACCCTCCTTAAACAAATTCTTCAATCGATAAATTAGACTTAATCATTTAGCGTTTTTTTAATCACCTGGATTTAAAATTTTTCATACAAAAAGTGGATTTATTAAATCCAAAAAAAACTGGATTTAATAAATCCACAATAAAAGCTCAAATATATGAAACAGCCTATTAATTTAATGTCAGAAAAAAAATACGAATGAAAATTAAGAGAAACAAAAAAATTTAAGAACTAACAAATAAAATGTTTTTATAAAATTTTTTTATGAAATATGTTTAGAAAAAAACTACACCTCACCAAATACTTATTTTCCATCTTGGACATGGAGAAATAGCTGAAATAGAAATGGCAATTTTTCACTCTACAGTAAGTAATTTAATTAAATCCAATTAGTGAATATTAAATATTGCAATGGAATTTTTCAATTGTGTAAAAATATAAATTGATGTGATAAACCTGAAAAGGCAGACTGTTTATCGCTGTTTTATATATAATATAATTAAAAGTTAAAGTAAAATCCTTCATCATCGTATTAGGTATTAAAAATTAGGGTGAAAGAAGTGTCGGACAGAAAATTCTTTTTCAAATAGGGAGAATCTAACCCTATCTGTTGAGCACTTTTAGAAATACTTTTTGATTTATTAAATCTAAGTGATTAGAAAAAACGGCTATTATCTCAAAGATTGCTTATAAGTAGGCCAACCAAAAAGAAACTAGAGCATGTTTTTTATTAGAAAAGATAGAACAATTTAAATTAAATACACTCAGGGAATTATGTAGGTAAAATCAACTGCAAATGACAGTTAAAATAACTGCATTTGCACTTAAAAAGGTGTAGACTACATTTGCAGTTAAATTAACTGCAATATGAAGTAATTTTTAACTGTTAAAAATCAACTGACAAATGTAGTAAAAACAACTACAAATGCAATTGAAACAACATACATGCAAATTATTGTAAAACTGTACAAACAACTTGCGAATGTAGTTAAAAAAACATAAATTAAAAATTTTTTTTTTAATTATTAATTTAATAAAAAAACAAATTTATGTAAACACTAATAACTTAATTTTATTCTATAAAAAATTTAAAATTGAGAAATCAAAATTTACACTTAATGTCACTTTTTTTCACTATTAAGATATTGTTGTACATGTCCGTCTGTGAGGGATGAAATATGCTGTTGTTTGGCTTCCTTTTTTTTTCTCCAGGTAGAAAGGGATGAGAATATAAAAGAACTGAAAGAAAATAAATACAATATTTTTTTAACATTTCCCGTAAATAAATTTATATTATAAAACTTACCTTATTATTTTAGTAATTTAATAAAAATATATAACCTTTTCCGTATTACGCGTGCTCACTCTTTGGCGTTGTTTTATGACTAAGACAAGAGAAAACATGTTATACTCATATTCTTTCACTAGAAATTTCTAAACAAGTGATTCATACACATACTTCTGTTTGCTTCGTGTGTGTGCATACACACTTGAAAATTTAAGTATTTGTAAATATAATTCAAAATAACTGCATAAAATAAATGTTACTACAATGTAGTAATTTTTGTAGTTTGTTTAAAAAAATAACTGTCAAAAACATTGAAAAATTTTGTTCTAAGTAAATTAACTACAATTGTAGTTAAAATAACTACAACCGCATTACTACATAAATAACTGTCATGTAGTAACTGCAGAACTTTTCTGAGTGTACAAGTTCTGATCTTAAAAATATAAGAATTTTAAGCTATATTTGTTAGAGCTTTTTTTTTCTTATTTTATCTAATTTTGCTTGTTTTTGCTTATTTTGTAAATACCCAGTGTAGAAAATCATTACCAGATATGTGGTTATGTAACTACATACTTGGTAATGGTAAGTAGTTACTTTTGTCATTACATTTCTTATTACCTTTATATGGCGATGTCGCGAAAAATAATGAGTTATGGTTACACACCAACATACCAAAAATTAAAAAATATATCCTTACCTATGTGCTTACCAGTACTGACAAAAATAATGAGTCTTAAAATAGATTTTCAAAAAAATAAATAATATAAAAAAAATATTTTTCATAGTATTTTTTTTAAAATAAAATTTCCTGGTGCGGGAATCGAACCTGGGTCTACAGATTGCCAGTCAATAGCTCTACCATCTGAGCTATATCGACATGTAATATTTAATAGATAAAAACATAATTGTCCTGCTGCACACAAGTAAGCTTACTCGCCAACATACAAAAAATCAAAAAATATGTGGTTACATATATCCTTATCAGTGTTTAAAAAATATTGAGTATAAAAATAGATTTAAAAAAAATCTAGAAAATTATTTTCTATTTGAAATAATGATAAAAATAAGTCATTATCAGTAACTCATTATTATATGTTTTAATATAATGAAGAAGGTAAGTGGGTGTCATTACTGGTAGTCCAAAAAATAATGATATGTCATTACCGTTTCTACACTGGGTAATGGCTTATTTTTGCTATTTTCTTTAAAAAATAAATAAACTTTTTTATGCGAAAATAGAGCATTTTAGCCTGGGCCTGGGTCTACAGATTGCTAGTCAACAGCTCTACCATCTGAGCTATATCGACATGTAATATTTAATAGATAAAAACATAATTGACCTGCTGCACACAAGTAAGCTTGCTCGCCAACATACAAAAAATCAAAAAATATGTGGTTACATATATCCTTACCAGTGTTTAAAAAATATTGAGTCTAAAAATAGATTTAAAAAAATTTTCAAAAAAATTAAAAAATTATTTTCTATTTGAAATAATGATAAAAATAAGTCATTATCAGTAACTCATTATTATATGTTTTAAAATAATGCAGAAGGTAAGTGGGTGTCATTACTGGTACTCCAAAAAATAATGAAATGTCATTACCGTTTCTACACTGGGTATTGAAGAATTAAAAGAATTTCAATCTAAAGATTTGAGTTGCTTTGTAACACATAAAACTAAAACTTTTTTTGCACGTTTGGAAATATACACCAATTTTTTAAACTTTGATCCCTCAAATTGGCACGAAAGAGCAGAATACATTAAAGGCGTTCAAATTCTGAAAAATATTAATGTTGTTAATGATGCTGCTGAGAGAAAAGTCAAACTTATTACAGATTTTAACCGGTCCTTAACACATAGCGAAGAAGACAAGCAGTACTTGCTTCATGTTGTTGAGAACTACCGAAAGGAATTCCCATCATATACTAAATCGTCGCTCTTATAATAATTTAATAATATTAATTTTTTTTTTAATGAAATGTTTGAATATAAAAAATTGCAAGTTAAGAAAACATTTTATGAATTGCATGTTTTTTTTTATAATAAATAACTTGTCATCAATGAAAAAACGATTGTTTTCTATATATTTTGAACTTTGACCTCATTGTGGCACGGGTTGGCACACTCTGATCGACTTCAAATTTTACCACATGAATTTTTACATCAAATCGCATATTTAACCAATCCCCAAATGCAAAATTCGAAAAAAAAATTTTCCATATAAGTGAGGCGAGGTCTAGTGGTTATTCTGTTTTTGTTTTCTGGTTTAATTTTTTTTGGGGTGGGGGGAGTTTTGTTTTCATTTGCGGTGGTAAGTTGTAGCGATGAATGGAAAAACCGATAAGTTTGATATTTTAGGGCACTTTTTCCCCTAATTGTCTTTCCACAGGATTACCGTATTGGCGGACTATTAGGAGAACATAGATCGTCGATGACCCAAGTAGGGAACTGGCCACCAAAAGAATGGTCTCTAGGCCCCTTAGGTATACGGTAGGGTCTGCAATGATAAATTGAGGGAGTTATCTACATGATATGAATGAGTTATTGCGTTGGGGAAGGTCATTAAAATTTGTGCAGAAAACTCTGTATGCAGCTTTTTCCCTATTTGAACAATTTTTTTTTAATAAATATGAAAAATCAATTTAAATATATTAAAAAAAAATACTTTAAAATATGTAGAGATTCGTTATACAAAAAATACAAAATTTTAGTTTTGGAAAAACCTTGATTAGTTCCGAAGTTACAGCATGTCAAAATTTGAACTTTAGTTGCAAAGGCACAAAATTAATCCAAAATACTTTATTTATGTGTATCCATGTTTATTAAAACTTTGGTCGAAAAAGGAATAAAATACAAAAAAAAATTTGGTAACACGCATTCTTCTGCGAAGTACGAGTAAGCGTGGAATAAAAAAAAATACGAACCCTCCAAATATTTGCCGCTGGATTCTTTTTATCAAATTAAACCCAAAACTATCAAAAACCCCCGAAGTTTTAGTCCAAAAAACACGTTTAATAATTTTGGCCAGCTTGGGTCAAATACTCCTCTGTGGGTCGTGTTGTGCCAATTTTGGAAAGTGGTCATTATATATATATATTAGAGTAGTCCAAAAAAACATGAAAGTTGGAATTCGCGATCTCCACAATGTTGCCCCTATTCCTTAATGTCTAAAAACTCTCTGTGACAAGTTTCAGCTAAATCCGCTGTTATTTAGAGGTAGCACAAAAAGTTGTCTTTTAAGAATTAGTAATTTATCTCTAGAGTAATTTATACAAAAAGTAGGGTTGACTTTAAATTTAATTATTTCTTAACCTGTACGCTATTATTTAACATGTTTTATTAAATCTGGTCTTAATTAATGTGAATATAAGGAATTTGAAATCAAAAATTAAAAAAATTAAATAACTTTTAAGTAATTCGCGGTTTTTTTTTAATTTATACAATGCAATAAATTATATGATATGAAATGTAAAAACCATTGCAGCGAAACGTCAAAATGATATCAATTGCAAAGTGGTGGAGAACACTTGACCATTTCATGGATAAGAAATATCATAGATTTTTCTACGAAAAACACCAAATTTTATGAAACATTAATGTTTACCGACAAATAATAAAAAACTAAACACTTTTCCATTCTTTTTTACCAAATTTTTTGTTGTTTTTCTATTACAAAATTAAAATGAAAACTAAAAGTGACATTTGATCTCTGGCATCATTGCAAGAGCCGATGGCATGTCAGCGATGTCATGATATTGCAATAAAATTGAAATTAGATGAGAGCATTTTGACAATTGCTTGCTATCATTTTATTGCATGTCAAGACACTAGGTTACCACATCATATTACTGTGAACTTAAGCAACCAACACAATATCAACACCATAGTTTTAGTGTTATGCGGCCTATAGACTACGCAAGTTACTTGCACAATAATGAGTTTGTGCAGGTCAGTTGAATAGTGTGTGGCCTGGTTTGTGTACTTGTACAAGTATATTTTTAGACTTGAGTAAAAATCAAAACGATTTTGATTTTTACGCAATATTTTAGAACTTGTGCAAGTCATTTGCGCAGTGTATGCTGAAATTAGCACAGTTCAGCAGTAATTTTTGAAGAGTGAACATCATAAATACTGATAAAAAAATTAAAAGTATGAATAAACGTAAAGTAAAAAATGTTAATATAAATTTATTAACATCGCCAACGAATTTCAGGAATTTTGGCCTGCGCAAAGTGTAAAATAAAGCTTTGAAAGACTAATATTTTCTCATAGCAATAACAATCCGCTAGATGTTTCTGCTGCTGTGTGTAAATTAAAATGAATATTGCACAGTATACTTGAATGGTGTGTGGCGAGTAAGGTGACTTGAACAAACTCGTTATTGTGCAAGTGACTTGCATGGTCTATTTGCCGCATTACTGAAAATTTATGTATAACAGTGTTGCCAGTTTGGGGGATTTATCCCTAAATTGAGAATTGTATCATCAATGGGGATAAAAACTTCCGTTTGTAGAACTGGGGATTTATTGGGGATGATACGAAATTTTAGGGGATCATTTGGGGATAAAATATATTATTGCTTTTTCATATTTTTATGAATTTAAGAATTTAATCCTAATTTTTTTAAAGTTATTTAAATTTAATAAGAGTTATAAGAAGCTCTTCTTAAATTAAATATATACTTTACAAGTTACTCAATTGTCAAAAGTTTAATCCATCTGCTGAAATGCTAAAACTTTTTAATGCAGTACCATGCACAAAAAAATGTCTGAAGCTGATGAATCAGACAATTTTTATTCTTAAATCTTTAAAATGAAAAATTTTGGTTCAAATTTTCTTTGCTGTTATTTAAATTTATTTGTTCTTTTCTATAATTTGTTGCAAGCACAAATTTATTGAGTCTGAGTGTACAACTTACCGCAAAAAATAAACGAATATGGTATTTTCCACTAATTTTTCGAAAAAGTAAACGAATTTTTCCAGAAAATAAAAGTTGGGGATTTTTTGGGATGGCAAATTGAAAATTGGGGATAAGGTATGAAAAAACTGGCAACACAAATGTATGCAACCGAAATACGTACCTACTAGAGGGCTGAATGAATGTCTTACAAGACATTCATTCACATGCGCTGATGAGAGATTTGACGATTTTTAATACTAAATATAACAAAAATTGACTATTTTACTTATTTGTAGTTATTTACAAGATGTTAAAATTCAGATCATTACAAAAAAAAAATAAATAAAACAGAAAAGAAAAAAAAATATTTTGGTGTTGTATAAGAAAATGTTTTGTGAATGTCTTGCAAAACATTCATACTGGCCTCTAGTACCTACTTTGTTGAAAGCTATCATGCTAATGACGGAATATTTTTATTTGTTATTCTCTTAGTTGAGAGTTTTGTTGTCATTCGTGTTATGTACGTATGAAAAGCCGATTATGATCGGCCACTAGTGGCTATGGGTGACGACCACTGATATATATATCACAAATTATACCAGATATGAATCAGCTGATTTGGGCAATATGGCCGACAGAAAATGAGCAAAACAAAACGCAAAAATTTAATAAAAACAAAAGATAAAGCACAATAATTTAAAAGGAGACAGATATGTACAAAAAATGCGCAATACAAAATGTATGGAGATTTTATATTATTATCTCCCTCTTGACTTGACTTCCATGTAAACAAAACCATACGGTTCGAGAATACTTTTTTGACACCTGTCATTGGTTTCACATCTGGTATTAATCTGTGATATATATAATGAAAAAACTAAAATAGACAAATGTCTACCCCCAAAAAATTCTTTAGTTGATCGTAATGAATATTTCAACTATTTAATATGTGAAATACTCTAATGATACCAAAAAAAACTCTAAAGCGGCGAATACATTAAGGAACATTGAGTAGGGTTTTTAGCAAACTCTACTACGTATTGGTTTTATTATATTATTTATTTTTAATTTTATTTTTCAATATTGTTTAATTATACCACCGATTTTTTTTAAATGTTTTTTTTGGAATGAATTTGGTAAATTTTATTTTATAGAATTTCGTTAGGTTATTTTAAGGTTATCGGTATTTTAAGTTATATCGTTAAGTTATTTTAGGGTTAACAGTATTTTAATTTATTTCGTTAGGATATTTTAAGGTTAACGGTATTTTAAGTTATTTCGTTAGTGGTATTTTAGGATTAAAAATAGTTCGTTGAAAGGGTTTCGAATCGTTAACGGTATTTTACGGTTAATGTTTGCCAACCAAGTTAAAAATTTTAAAAATTGCCAAAATTAAAAAAAATCGTTTAAATTTAAAAATTGTCAAAATTTGAAAAAATTATAAAAAACCTCCAAAATTTTGAAAATATCAAAATTTAGGAAAAAAAAAACAAAAATCGGCAAAATTAAAGAAATCGTCGAAAATTAGAAAAAAATCATCAAAATTAAAAAAAATCATCGACATTAAAAAAATCGCCAAAAAGCTTTATGAAGAACAATTCGAAAGTCGAACAAAAAAAAAATCCTGTCAACAGAGTAGGTCTATGTCGCTTTGTTTGACAAAATAAGTACACAGATAATATTTTGCAACAACCAATGAAATTAAAATATATGTTTGTATAAAACTTAAAAATCTCTGCATTATAATTGTTTATATTAAAAACAATTACAACGCAGAGATTTTTAACTTTCTTGTATTTAATAAGAATTAATATAAATTATTTTTTTTTGTTTTTATAATTTATTATGCATTAACATTATTAATTTATTTTTTTACTAACTTTTTTATATAATAATATAAAAATTGTAAAACAAACATTGAATTGAAAATAAAGAACAACTAACTACTAGGGATGCCAAACGGCAAATCCCGAATCCCGAAATTCCGGGATTTTCGGGATTGGCAAAATCCCGAATCCCGGGATTATTTCTCAAAAATCCCGGGATTTTCTTATTTTTTTTAATATTAATATAAACGCAAATAAACAAAGTGAGCAATTTTAGATTACCTACGTTTTTTCTTGAATTTTCTCATATTGACAAGAAATTGATGCCAAGCTATTGATAAAATTATAAATTAAGTAGATTATTCGAGTAAACTATGCAAAGACTTTGCAGAAAAATTTGAAATTTTGGTAAACAATATTAAGTTTTTTAGTAATACATGCGAAAAACCAAGTTTGTTTGTTATTTGACCGATTTGTTCTTCCAAGCGAAAATCGATTTCTGAAACTGGGACTGTAAGTTTTGGCTGGGACTGTAAGTTCCATGTAAAAATTTGATAACGATAACCAAATAACTTTGTTGCTGTAATTACACGATTGAGTGGGCAAGGTTATCGCAACGAATCTGTTTTAAAATCTGCTTACAAAATACTGGGCGCAAGTGTACTTAATGACAGGCCTTCATATATTATCCCAGCCAGAAAAATACAGACGGGAAAGCGATGGCAAGGTATTTTAACAGGTGGTACAAGTACTGACAAAAATTGCTTTCCCATTTCCAATAAATAACGTCAATAGACAAAAGGACCGGCAGTTCAAAAAGCGCCGGAAAAGTACTGGAGAAACAAAATTTTTAACTTTGGCAAAACGCTGCCGAAACCAATAAATAGGTGGTTTGGAATTATTTATTTTATTTATTTATTGAAATATACTTTATAAATAAATTTACAAAATATATAAAAAAAAAGCGCGGGGTAACTGGACCATAATGCGCGTAAATTATAATAACTTATAGATAACAGACGTGCTGGAACAACAGCAACACGTGACAAAGAAACCATTGCCTTCACAATGGAGGTTCAGCGAGATGAGGCCCCAACACGCCATAAAAAGAACAAATGCAGATGGACTTAACACGCGCACAACCGACCATTGCAATTGCAATAGAAGCGTGCACGATGTCTCCAAGGGAATTCGCCCGGTTTGCATGTGGTCAGACTACA
The DNA here is from genome assembly GCA_949987735.1 of Leucophora obtusa. NCBI lineage: Eukaryota > Metazoa > Arthropoda > Insecta > Diptera > Anthomyiidae > Leucophora > Leucophora obtusa. The sequence goes on from OX465296.1 coordinate 84,887,365, forward strand.
CAGTCTAACGGCATGCTGAGACACGCTTTAGAGTATCGCAAAACAAAAACGATTAATCGTTATTCCTTCTTCTTCGGCGACTCACGGCGAACTTGTGGTTTGGAATTATATTTTCCAAAATAAAATTTAAAAAAAGCTCATATGTATCTTTTTTGGCCCTGCCGTGATGTTTTGTAAAACAAATACTGGCAAAACGATTTTTGCAAACGCTTGCAAAGCGTCCCAAATGAGTCTTCTGCCAGTCATTTATTTTTAACGTCGCGGTTACCAAGTGGTATGCAAGTACTTGATTTTTTGTACCACTGTCAATTTCTGACTGAGATGTTTCAATATTCATAAAATATACCACATTATTAATTAACAACTATTAAATAATTATAAAACGCTTTATTCTATAAAAAAATTAGTTACATAACATAAAAATTTTTACAAATAAAGGAAAATTTAAATCCCGAAATCCCTTCAAATCCCGGGATCCCGAAAAATCCCGTAGTCCCAAAAATCCCGGAATCCCGAAATCGGGATCCCGGGATTTCATACAAAATCCCGGATCCCGGGATTTTCAAATATCAATCCCGATTGGCATCCCTACTAACTACTAACTTTTTTATCTGAGTGTACATTTATATTTTTTCGTTTTATAAAACCTACATATTATAACACAACAGACCATCGCACCATAGCATTCATTGCGATACTTAAACACTAGTTCAAAGTACTAATTGCTATGTTATGGCAAAGGTTTAAAAGGCTTAATTCTTTCATTCACTTTTTAAAAATTAATGAAATTTGGGTTAAATTTCATTCCTTAATAGCATTCTTATGGAATTAATTCGATAGCTTAATTCCCTATAGCTTTAAATTATATGAATTAATTCTATTTTGATTGAATTCTAACTGAATGAAACCCAATTTACTTGAATTCATTTAATAAAAAGGTGAATGAAAAATTACTTGTTTTCATTCACTTAATCAAAAGAAAAATTTAAATTTACATGTAATTGCTGAAATATTAGCATAATACAATGAAAAAAGTTTAAAATTCATCTAACAGAATTAAATAGTATCGTATGCTTTGTTACAGCTTGTATGCTTTGGTTTTGATTATATGTTAGTTTCAAACTACACTGCACTAAGTGAATGGTAATAAAATTTCTTCATTCAATTAGTAAAATGGTGAATGAACATGCGATTTGAATGATTCAAGTTAGGAATTCATTCAATTCATATTAAAGCTTTGGGAATGAAGCTTATGAATGAATTCTTTACGAATGGTTTAAGGGAATGGTACATGAATATTTTTAAAATCTGAATTTAATTTTTCGTGAATTAAGGTTAAATTGAATTAAGTTTTTCGAAGCTCTGTGTTATGGTAGCGAACTATCGTGTGTCACAACAATAACTTATTGTTTTTTTCGTTGCAATGTCTAAAGCCTGGATCAGCCAGATGTAAACGTAAACGTATCTCTGCATAGCTGAATTAATAAGTTAAATAAGAACAGAAGATGTGCTGTGTTTTTTGTTTCATTCTTATGCATTCAATATAGAGCAGACGTAAATACACAACAAAAATCTGTTGTGAATAGATTTTCGTTGTATATTTACGTTTGCTCTATATTGCATGCATAAGAATGAAACAAAAAACACAACACATCTCCTGTTCTTATTTAACTTATTAATTCAGCTATGCAGAGATACGTTTACGTTTACGTCTGGCTGATCCAGGCTTAAATGCTTAAGCTCGCTTACGTTTTGATTTGTTGCCTAGTCGTAACAGGGTGGTTTAAATCGTAATGCACACACACTAGCACCATGTGATTTAATGACTACAACAAACCGATTGCACTCATGCAGCCCTTTACTTTCTATGCAAGTTCTGTGCACGTAAACTTTCTAAATATGCTCAGTAAAACTTCAATTTTCGCAATTGAGAACTTACCGTACATCAATAATAACAAAAAATATTAAATATATCAAGATTTCTAAATAACCTGCATAATTAAAAAATTATAATCTAAAAAAATAATGAACCAGCCAGCTTAGCCGACAAATTCGGCTAAGAATTTTAGCCGATTTAAGCCGCATACTTCGGCGGCGGCACTTACAACTAAGAATTGGTTGCCGGCGGCTGTTAGCCGACTCGAAGCCGCTCGACTTCGCCCTCTGTTCTTCTAGACTCCTCAAACTCAGTCAAGTATGGACACGCAATTTTTTTTTCAATACACTATTTTATATGGTATACATACCTTTTATGATGTCGGAACAACTTTTCTCTCCATAAGATTTAATAAGCACTAATGGATACATTATATTTTCGTTGGAAATAGTTTTTTTTTAAGTAAATAATGCAATTTTTGCAAATTAGCTACAGATGTGTCGTTTACAGTTTTAAAACTAGAGTTGTAAAAGTACTGAGTATTCCGTTACTATAGTCCGGTACTGAGTACTCAATACTGAACGGCAGTGAACTTGATTTGGGACATGACAACAATTTTAGGGGATTAATGCATATATTCTCCTATGATTTCATTGTTCGTTTCTTGTAGTATACACGAGACATAAATTAGTTAACATGGCCACTAACATCATGTTAATCACAAATTATACCAGATATGAATCACCTGATTTGGGCAATTGGCCGACAGAAAATGAAAACAAAACGCAAAAATTTAAGAAAAACAACAAACATAAAGCACAATAAACTAAAAAGAGACAGATATATACAAAAAATGCCCAATACAAAATGTATGTAGGTTTTATATTGTTATCTCCCTCTTGACTTCCATGTAAACAAAACCATACGGTTCGAGAATACTTTTTTGACACCTGAGATTGGTTTCACATCTGGTATTAATCTGTGATGTTAATGTTAAGCTGCCTACACACTAGGGAACATTCCATTCCACATGGCAATTTTTTTACGAATGTTGAAATGTGTGTACCATTGTATCATGTTGACCTTCGTGTTTACAAAATTTTTTGACATTTTTTGTTTCCAAACTCAATTTTTCATCGTGTGTATCGATGTTACTGTTTTTGCTGTATTTAGGTCATTGAGAGCAGTCACGCTATTAAGAGCTTTTGTAATTACGCATTTGAGAAAATGAAAATGACGACAATTATAAATAATGAAAACTGCCATAATTTTATAAATGAATATATTTGCGAGAATTATGGTACATAAAATGTGATAACTAAAAAAACAGCAGCATATGGAAAACTAACAATTAACAAATTAATTCATTTTATTTTCTTCCGCCCATATTTCATGTGATCAGTTCTACAAACAAACAAAATTGATGTTTCGTTTGAGATTTTGTTGTCGTGTGTGCATCGTCTGTATAAAAAAATGAAAAAAGTAGAAACACATGTTCCGTCAACCATGTTCCCTAGTGTGTGGGCAGCATTATGTGCAGATGTTACCCGGTGTCTTCAAATGAAATAAATTATATGATATGAAATGTCAAAACCATTGCAGCGAAACGTCAAAATGATATCAATTGCAGAGTGGTGGAGAACACTTGACCATTTCATGGATAAGAAATATCATAGATTTTTCTTCGAAAAACACCAAATTTTATGAAACATTAATGTTTACCGACAAATAATAAAAAAACTAAACACTTTTCCATTCCTTTTTAGCAAATTTTTTGTTGTTTTTCTATTACAAAATTAAAATGAAAACTAAAAGTGACATTTGATCTCTGGCATCATTGCAAGATCCGATGGCATGTCAGCGATATCATGATATTGCAATAAAATTTAAATTGAGTGTCTTCACTTGAGATGAGAGCATTTTGACAATTGCTGCTATCATTTTATTGCATGTCAAGACACTATGTTAAGCTGCCCACACACTAGGGAAAATGGTTGACGGAACAAAAATTATAAAAATTTGTAACACGAATTGCACGATCTCAGCACGCATACACACACACAAACGCACTCACACATTCACAAAAAATGCTCTATTTTTAAGGATGTTCCCTAGTGTGTGGGCAGCTTTACCCGGTGTCTTCAACTGCAATAAATTATATGATATGAAATGTCAAAACCATAGTATAATATAGTAGCCTTACTCATTTTCTGTCATTTGAAAAATTGAAGTAGTGTTTGTTATTTTACTTGTAGATATGGTTCTTAATACCACTACAACTACATGAGATAGGGACAAGCTCTCAATTTTTTAATGAGTGGGGCTACTATAGTATACTATGGTTTTGACCAATACTTAATACCACTCATTAAAAAATTGAGAGCTTGTCCCTATCTCATGTAGTTGTAGTGGTATTAAGAACCATATGTACGAGTAAAATTACGAACACTACTTAATTTTTTCAAATGACAGAAAATGAGTAAAGCTACTATATTATACTATGGTCAAAACCATTGCAGCGAAACGTCAAAATGATATCAATTGCAGAGTGGTGGAGAACACTTGACCATTTCATGGATAAGAAATATCATAGATTTTTTTTCGAAAAACACCAAATTTTATGAAACTTTAATGTTTACCGACAAATAATAAAAAACTAAACACTTTTCCATTCCTTTTTACCAAATTTTTTGTTGTTTTTCTTGAGATGAGAGCATTTTGACAATTGCTTGCTATCATTTTATTGCCTACCTAGTGTCTTCAAATGCAATGAAATGTGCAAAGAAATTTGAAAATAACACATAAAGCAACAACAAAATTATTTTCGTTGTTGTTGTTTTGTGTATTATTTTCAAATTTCTTTGTACATTTCATTGCATTTGAAGACACTAGGTTAAGAAAACTATTTTATAACATCTCAGTCGATGCCATATTTCTTTACTGCTTAATGGCATCACCAACAAACAAAACTTATAAAAAAAAAAACAAAGAAATTATATAAAAACAGTGTAATTGTAAAGTAATTTGCATTATTAGAACTTAAAATGTAATATTCTTTTTATTTATGAAAGAAAAAATATACAACCAATTAATTACTGTGAAATAAAAGACATTCATTTGCGACTGAGAGTATAAGCACAATGCAAAGGTAACCGTTTTTTTTTCATACAATTTGACAATTAAAATCTTGCAACGATTTCCGTGAGAGATAAAACTTATTTTATTTTCTCAACGGAATTTCTTATTCTCCTGTACCCCGTTTCTGTATCTAATGCGAGAAGTTTTCGCATCGAGAAATGCATGGTCACCCTGCATTATACAGGCTGATTAAAGATGTGATAAAATGGACTGCAGTTTTTGTTGTAATTCGTTCAGATAATGTAACTTTAAGAACTGTTGACACATGTTGTTTTGTAAAACACCTAATTTAATTACAAATAACTTACAATGCAACGTATTACTAGCGGATTTGGTTTCATATATATTTTATTGTCTGCGACTCACCCTATATAAAGCAGAGCATGGTTGCATTTCACATGTTTTTTCCGCAAACTTTTTCGATGCGAGAAATACAGAAACGGGGTGCTGTTTTTACTCTCAGATTATTTTACTAACATACGGGTTACACGATCAATTTTTTCCTTTCAAGTTTTAATACACTCACACTTTTTTACTAACACACTCACATTTTAAAAATTGAACAGCAACTTGATATCAATTTTTGCTTTCAAGTTTTGAGAAAACTTGACGGTCAAGTTTTAAACAGCTGACCAAATTTCTTGTAAATTTGTTTTTCTTTTAACAAATATTGTGCCGCAATAAAACAAGATTGATAAAATACGGAATGTGAATATTTCGGTATATCGAAGAAATGATTTAAAAATTAATAAAAAACCAATTTCTGCTGACATGAAAATGTCTGTGGAAGATGTGAAGAAAAAAATAAAGTCTTTTCGAACAGCCTACAGTGCGGAAACAGCCCACAGAGGCGAGCAATTTTAGTTCTTTCCTTGACGACGGCATCTTGAAAGCAAAATTGACTATCAAGTTGCATGCAGCCTACGTCACAGCTTCAAGTTCAACTGAATTTGACAAGCAGTATGTGTTATCAACTTGAAAGCAAAATCTTGATCATGTAACCTCACTGTAATGTTGCCAGATTTTCACACAATTTCAATCACAGTACAAGTATAGTATGATTACATGGTTGATTTCGTTATGCACATGCACCAGTAATATCAAAGGATTTAACTTAACCTAGTGTCTTGACATGCAATAAAATGATAGCAAGCAATTGTCAAAATGATTTCATCTCAAGTGAAGACACTCAATTTCAATTTTAATGCAATATCATGATATCGCTGTCATGCAAGCGGCTCTTGCAATGCTGCCTGCCATGAAATGTCACTTTTCATTATAATTTTAATTTTGTAATAAAAAACAACAGAAAATTTGGTAAAAAAGAATGGGAAAGTGTTTAATTTTTTTATTATTATTTGTAGACCGAAAAAATTTCTCAGTTACTGGCAACTAAATTTTCAACTGAGTCTCAGGTGAAATACCCCTTACTGAGCCTCAGTTAACAAAGTTAATTGATAGTAACTAATTTTATGAAATTTATTTAGCCCTATTCACTCAGTTAAAGACAACGAAAGTCATAGTTGTTATGTGTAAAGCTTTGTGTCAGTTAATATTACGTCAATTAACCATTCAAATTTGCCTTTTTTAGGTATTGAAAAATAAAAACAATGCTCTTATGCAATTCATCTTAATTTGAATTTATTTAAGGAAAAATTTACAAATCAAACGAATACCTCATTTGCTTCGCTATTCCATTGCTTCATGTGGCTTTATGTTCATAATTATTGACACATTTCCCTCGACATGGAGACTTGACGTTCGCGTTCTGGAAAAAATGTATACATTTAATTAAAATGTTAAGGAATATTTAACACAATGAATAGATGTATACTTTCCAGGGACTAATGATAATTTTAAAATAAATTGACAACAAATATAAAACTGAAATTGGTATTTACAGGGTAACTAAACAAAATCGGTTTTATTTAACTGAAACATTAGTTGATAACGAGTATTTCAGTTAATTAACTTTTTTTCGATTTTTTTGACTGAGCTACTGAAAAATTTTATCGGTGTAGATCAACATTAATGTTTGATAAAATTTTGTGTTTTTCGAAGAAATATCTATGATATTTCTCAGCCATGAAATGGTCAAATGCTCTCCACCACTTAATATCATATAATTTATTGCATTTGAAGACACCGGGTTACCTAGTGTCTTCAAATGTAATGAAATATGCAAAGAAATTTGAAAATAACACACAAAACAATGAAATGTGCAAAGAAATTTGAAAATAACACACAAAGCAACAACAAAATTATTTTCGTTGTTGTTGTTTTGTGTGTTATTTTCAAATTTCTTTGCACATTTCATTGCATTTGGAGACACTAGGTTACCCGTCTCATTTCCCCCATTCATCTTAAACACATTGAAACGGTGCAAAAATATAATTTAATAACATACATTTAAATTTAAATTTAACGGTTCGTTGTAATTCAAAAATCTGTGTTTATCATACACAGAGTTGAATAGAATCAGCTGAGATATCTTAAGAATTAAGGTTCAAAGCAAAAAAGAATAATAATAACAAAAGGATAAAAATAGCATTGTTAAATTTCGTTGATGTTAGCCTAAGTTGAGTTGTTGATAACAAATTCGATTTGCTTTCAGCAGTCACAAAAGTAGGCGATTATCAAAATATTAACCCACTCAAAGACGAAAGGCACTGATGATGGCTTTGTAACGAAATCCGGAAATGCACATTCTGCCTTGCTGGTCTTATCGAATTCTTTCAAAAAATTTTTATTCTTTGTAATTTACTTGTAAAAATTGTATCATCTTTCTTTGATTTGAAAATAATTTAAACAGAAAGTGATATTAATTTATGATCTAGAGTCAAACTAAAATAACATTCATTTATACACATAAAACTTTAATAAAATCGCAAAAATATGTTTTATTTTGTAAAATATATGAAATCCATACAATGTTCTACAGGGTAATATAAAATTATAATTCATCCATATTTTTCAAAAATTCGTCAAAAATAGCGGGAGAGATGTGGGGCTCTGAAATTTTCAAGAATAATTTTCTACTACATTTCTATAAATCTGGACATGACTGAAATAATCCGGCGGACGATACTACAAACCAATAAGATTTGGTCAACTGGGTTATTATGCACCAAAATAAAAGGACAAAAAGCATGTTTTTCAAAAATTTGTCAAAAATAGCGGGAGAGATGTAAAGCTCTGAAATTTTCAAGAATAATTTTCCACTGCATTTCTATAAATCTGGATATATAACACATGCCTGAAATAATCCGGCGGACGATACTACAAACCAACAAGATTTTGTCCACTGGGTTATTATGCACCAAAATAACATTCATTTATACACATAAAACTTTAATAAAATCGCAAAAATATGTTTTATTTTGTTGCGGTGGCCACCCCGTAGGATTTATTCCAACCATAAGTCTCGCGTTCCAATTCAGGGGAGCAATACTGCATGACAACATTGTTTTGGCGGGTAATGCGAGGACAAGTTAAAACGTTTGTGAACGATAATACTGCCTTTCATCTGTTTTCCACTATATGAATACATAAAGTCATATGAAATCATTAAAAGATAACTAAACGCCTTTTATTTAGATGAAAATTATATTAAATTTCAACTTACGATACAACAGCTTATATATTCACATCATCCTCCTCATCTTGTTCTTCTTCTACGTCATCTTCGTATAGTTCGGAATCATTATCACTTGTTTCTTCATATCATGATTGAGTAAAATCTTGTAAGACATTTTTTATTAAAATAACCACTGGTAGCTGCGTCCACTTGAGCCATTAAAGATTCACGGTGGTTTTTTTTTATCAAGTAAAATATTTGCTGGCTTTGAGTCTCTATAAACTATAAAACGTTTGTGCATGTGTTCCAAATCCAAGATGACCTCAGCTGCATAAAACTTCATTTCATCCTCATTAAAGACATCATATTGCGATAAATGATAATGCAAATCTCCACCATTCATTAGGTCCAATATAAAACACAATTTATCTGGAGTGTGAAATGCATATGTCATGTGCTAACAACTTGCAGCATGGAACGTTCGTTTAGTGCCAACATTTCTCCCTGTTTCATTTTTATTCGTTTTCTATCCAGACATTTCATAGCATACATTTTTTCCAGTATCGGCTTTTCGACATCCATACACTTCGCCAAAACCACCATGGCCGATAATTCTGTGAACACTGAAGTCATTCATGGTCAACTGTATATTTGGTTCCAAATTTTTCCATTGACAAAATCGTGTAAACTTTTCACTTTCCAAAAATTTCTTAAATGGTTTGCCCTTTAAATAACTAAATATTTCCTCTATATATGGCTCAAATAGATTTGGTGGTACTTCATTTTTTAATAAATGCTTTTGTACGCTTCCAATCGCATCTTTGGAATAATCGTATGTGCGGGTTAACAATTCTTCCATAATAAAATTTTCATATATTTCTCGTGGCATCTTAAGGCGCTCCTCATAACATTCGGTTTTTTTAAATTGCTTGATCTGTTCGTAAAATTTGAATTGTTGTATTGGTTCTTCTGAATCATTTTTACAAAAACCCTTAAACAGATTATAGCCTATAACTTGATTGAATATTTTATAAAACTCCAATTCACTTTCCGTTTCTAAATATTTGTACATAACACTACGAACACTTGGATCGGGCAATATAAGTTTCTTGCTGGCCCTTGCAGCCGGAGTACAATTGGACTTCTCCATCACCATCAAGTAACTGACGTCTGCCAAAACAGCCTCTAAATCTGCCATTTTGTTTTATTTTTTTTTTGCTTTTGCTCCTTAAGTCCTGTTAAATTTATTTTAAGATATTGTTTAATATTCGTTGATTGGAAATAGCTCAAGTAAACATCCTTGTTTAAATTGCAGGCTAAATTGTCAACATCTATGACAAGATTATAATCATGCCATGCGTAAGGGGTTAAGTACAATCCTGCATGGCTGGCTATGAATCCAGTTAATCCTTTTACACCTGTTTTAAGTAAGATAGGAAAAATTATATTGTTTTAGAGTTTTCTATAAATCGGAATTTATGACTAGTTTCAATTTACATGTGCTCGGAAATTAAGTAAAAAGAACTCTAGAAGCGTCTATTGAAAAAATTGAAAGGAAATGAAGGAAAGGAAAGCAAAGGAATAGAGAAAAGAACACGATTTTTATGTAATATTACGTTACTTCGTTGTTTAAAATAGTACTATTTGGTAGAGTTGCCGGTTTCCATTTGCGTGCCGTGACGGTTTTGGTTATGCAGGGGTGAAGGGATCAGACAAAAACGTTTTCATGAATGAAATTGTCTGTTTGTTTTGGATTTGAATTTAAAGTTTTAAATTCTTGTGTGCAAGAATATGAGTGGCGGCAAAATTTTATGAACTCAAAAACGAAAAGGGACAGACTAATTAGTAGAATTACACTCATAATTAGAAAGAGATATTGATATATATGAATAAAATTAATATGGAAATTGATGGAATAATGGTTGGGTTGGAAGCAGTATATACCTCAGCTTTCAATAGCCATTTTTAGGGAGATGATTCGATGTAAAATCGCAGAGTGCAGTGATCGTATAGTCGTGGGTGAAATCTCCGTGCTATTCTTATTAAAATAATAAAAAGTTGTAAGTGAATAGACAGAGATAAATATTTGAAATTTTGTACACTGCCTAATAGTGGCATAATTAAATAAGTTGGGAATCATCGAAAGCCATTTGAAGAATTCAAATTTTTGGATAGGCCATAGGCAAAGTGAGTTTTCTGTGTTTTTTTTTAAGGGTAATAAAGTGATATTTAATGTCCGCCATTATGTTTAAGGTATTTTTGTGTTGGCGACGACCCAGGACCGAACGATAATCCCTGAATACATTTTTTTTTGGCAAAATTTGGAGAACTTGGGACTGGTCTCTTCTGGAGCAGGGCCAGAGTTAGATTCGAGTCGGAGGCCAGTAGCTTCGGGGAAGAACCCGGCGAAAGTTCTCCCAGTGTTTGATGTTTGGATGTTTTGTTGTGTATGGTTTTTAAATATATAACATCGGAGTTGAAATTTGGGAACCCTAGTCAAATCCAGGTAACCCGGTATATCGTACTTGAATTTTTGCACATATCATAGCCAAATCGAGGCAAGCTAACAAACGAGAAAAAGCCAAAATAACGAGCTAAGCATAAAAAAAAAAAAAAAAAATCAACAGCATAAGATAAAGTGAACCGGTTTTAGTGGTAGGATACATTTTTTTTTGTGTATATATGTAAGTGTTAAGTGTTTAGGGTTAGTTTTTTTTTTATTTTCTTGGTATCTTAAATTTAATGCTAATATTAAGTTTTTTTATTTGCGCCATTTATAAAAAAAAAGATGATGGAAAATTGGAGGTTCAATAGAAAAAAAGACTAAAAGTCCGTTAATTTAAAAATTCATGATTATGTAATGGAAGTGACGAAGGTGATGTTAACAGTATCTGCGTTGACTTAAAAGGAATATAGATTTACCTTACAAGTTTAAAGGAGCTCCTTGAGGCTAGTAGGTTTTGTTTTGAATTTTTTTTTTGAAAACCGTAAGAATAAAACGTTCCGGTTAACATCATTTAGGGGTGATACTGGTAAACCCTAAAAGAACGTCAGGCGACGCGTATCAACGCACATACATACCTTACCGAATTTTTGGTATTATTGGCAATTGGTGTTACATAGTTTTTCTATTGAATTAATTTTTTTTTATTATTGGCGGTATCTGTAATTTTTATTATATGTGTTAAATTTTTACTGATTATGTTAGATATTTACCAACTATTTAAATGATTTATATGTTTTTTTTTGATAATTCTGATTATTTTTCTTTTGTTTGTTTTTTTTTTAAGTTAACACATTTGGTGTTGTTTGAACTTTGAAAAGTTCAGTTTTTGCCTGTTAAACCAGGGTTGTTTGGTAGAGATCTTAACGATCTTTTTTTTTCTGGTCGATTCAGGGAGTTAGCTTTTAGTAAGTTCATATTAAAATAAGAGATTATCGTATTTAGGTATTTTTTGTGTGGAAGTCATTTGTTTATATTAGTTTAAAGTTATTAATCAATAAATTATGTCTTGAATGATTTGTAACGTTTAAAAATGATTGGCTAATGTTTTTTATAAACAGGGGTGGGTAAACTAAGGTAAGTGGTGTGGTGTGAGCGGGTGTATGGGGTCACCGATAACCTGGTGGATAACCTGGTGACCAAGGTTGGGCATGGGCGGCTGGAGGACGCCATCTACCTCCCACTCCAGGTGTGGTAATTTTTGTAACTTAACGTTTTTTTTTTGAATTTGTAATTTTTTTTTAATTTTAATTGTTGCGGGCCTTGGGCTAGGTCGAAGGGTTGGGATTCACACCCAGAACAAAGAGTCTGTTCGCTTATAGCCGGTGCCTATTCGACCTAGTGCCACTGAGGTCAGATCCCAACAATATGGCGCCCAAAAGGAAGAAGAAGAATTAGTTTTTTTTTCGAATTTTTGTGTGATAAGATCTATACACAATATTATAGCCCAATAGTGTGAAAAATCAAATAGCCCTTCGTATTCATTTTGAGTTTTTAGAAAGCGGTTCTTGCAGCCTTTGTAACCGTTCTTGATTTTGTCGAGAAGTACGTTGTACATGGGGCTGTGAGAATCGTTTCTGGAAACTTAAAATGAATAACGTACAATACTAGGAGGATAGTTAAGTTCATAAGAGTCAAGTAGGAGATCTTATCCGTACTGGCTAGTCTTCCATTTGTTTAGTAAAGAAATTTCTAGATTCAGCTTTGTAAAGTTTAGTTTTGTTAACCTGTAGGAAACCTTTCCGATAGCCGCTCAGGGCAGAAGCGTTGAGGTCAGAAGAATCGGACGATTTCCAATACAGGCCTTTGATAAGTTTAATTGGAGAAGAAAAAAACTTATAAATGTACAAACTAAGCTTGTAAATTTTAACATTTTTTTTTGTGTAATATTGATTTTTACCACACTGGAGTTGCTCTCAAAAGGGAGAGCCAAACTAAGTATACCGCACACACCACCATCTTAGTTTACCACCCCTAAATTATGTTATATTGAAATTTATAAAGTTTTACAGTTTTTCTTAAAATTAGTTTCGTTTGAAATTTGTTTTAAATTTTGCAAAGATAGCCAAAAATTTAATCATATTTTTTTTTAGTGAAATTTTTGAGTAGTAATTGTTGCTAGGTATTGGTCATTAAAACCAAAATCATTTAACCAATTATACAATTAGTAAGATTTTTTTATTTTTTTTTAATTTAGGTATATTAAGTATTCAGTATTTATACTAACCAATATCATTTCTAAGCAACAAATAAAAATTTAAGTATTTTATATTTTTTTTTTATACAATTATTATTTTTACTTTATTTTTTTTTGGTATCTATTAATTTTTTTCACATTATAATATATTACATATTTTTATTATCGTTCTATATTTTTTATATATTCTTTTTAATTTTCATTTTTACATATATTTTTTTAAATTAATTTATTTTTTTTATCAATATTTGGCTTGTTTTTTTTATTTGGTAGTTTTCTATTTGCATGGTTTTTGTTTTTTTGGTTCATATTTGGCTAATTTTGAGATTCTTAAATTGATAATATTACCGACGGTTTGTGAATACCCTTTTTCAATAGTTGAGGTATGAGTTTAGAGACCAGATCTCAATCTAAAAACAGAGAAGAAAATAGACAGTTAGAATTCGATAATAATAGAAATTCAAACCAAACCAGAAGTAGGAAAAGAGTTATACAACCCGAGTTTGAGTTGAACAGATCGGAAATACATACAATACCGAAGCAGAGAAAATTTCACAAACCGGGAAACTCTAAAATGGCTCAAAGTTCTAATGACACAGACATAGGTCCTCAATTTGTAGATCTGGCGAGAACCATAATGCAGGGCAATCAGGGTGTGAGCACTTCCAACCCACCATTGAATACGGCATTTCAATTTCCGCCTCCTAATGTTGGCACGACTGATGAGGCTATAGCACCAGGGGTTAGGGAGGTAGTAGCTGATGAGGTTTTGGTGATACAAAGATCTCTTGAGGAGAAAGTTCGGAAAATGGTCCAGGATGAAATGGTTGAGGTTAGGAAAACCATTGGTGAATTAACCAAAGCGGTCCAGGTACTAGCTTCGTCTAATAACCAACAGAATGTAGTCCATAATCCAGTTAATAGCAATGACAATAATGTCAACTATAATAGAAATAATGATGAGGTTAATAATAATGTTGGTAATAATATAAGAAGTGAAAATTTACCGAGTACATCTGCTGCTTCAGCTCCAAATGCAAATTTTGGTGGTCTTGTGGCTCGAAATTTTGCTTTATTGAATCCAAACGGAACGACTCCTAGCGGTTCATCGCAGGGCGGTAATTTAGTTTTGCCCAATAATAACCAAACTTTCGATTTGAGAGGAATTCGGATCGATAAGTTAGGTGTGGTTTTTGATGAAAGGGCGATGAATATTGAAGATTTTATTTTTCGATTAGAGCATCTTCAGGCTCATTATAATATCCCGTGGAATGAAGTTGTCAGGGATTTTCATCTTTTAGTTTCGGGTTCGGCAAAGGATTGGTTTTGGCTGTTTGTTGAAACGCATGGTTTACCTCAATGGCCAGCTCTTCGCCATGCTTTACTCAATCGATACCAGAAATCTCGGTCCAATTTTGAAGTTCTGAGAGATCTGGTTGAGAGGAAACAACAAGTAAACGAATCCATTGACACTTATTTTCACGTAATGAGCAAATTACGTTCACGTCTGGTACAGCCAATCCCAGAGTTCGACATGATCAAGATCATGAAACGTAACGTTAAAGAAAGCGTAGGACGGATTATTTATCCAATTGCTGTTTCTTCAGTCGAATAGTTACGTATCGAATGTAACGAGGCGGAACGAAACTTTCCGAGGAAAGATTTTAGAGCCATGCCACCACCTCGTCAAATAAGACAGGTTAACGAAATTTATAGTGATCCAGATCAATACGAGTACCATCAAGAAATTTCTGACCAAGAAGTTGAGGAAATTGCTGCCTTCCGTATCGGACAACAACAGCAACAAAAACAACCCGTTATATGCTGGAATTGCCAAGCATCTGGCCACATTTTTAAAGACTGCCCAGAAGAGTCTCTCTTCTGTTATAGATGTGGCAAGCCAAATGTAGCCGCTCCAAAATGCCCAAGTTGTCTTCAGAAAAACCAGAAGACTGGCGTGGGTTCGACAGGGGACTCACGTCAAAAGGAGAACCCTGCATTATCCAAAAATTAAACATTAATAATCAGCAATCTGAAAATGGCAAAACCAAGTTAGAACAGAAATTCATAAACGTAAATAATTCCAAATACATACCCCAAATGAGACATTATTTACCACTTGAAAAACGCCGCGAAAATTACGAAAAGGTTAGGGATCGAATTTTCAATTCGGATTCTGTTTCGAAACCAATTTCAAAACGTATTTTAAAAGTTCGTAGTAAATTCGCTGAACGCCGTCAGATCAAACGTTTTATTGTAGAATCCATTTTTAGAGCAACTAATAGGATTTTAGATCCGAGAGTTTTAGTAGATGTAGAAATTAACGGCCAGGTTCTCACGGGACTTTTAGATTCGGGAGCGTCAGTCAGTATTTTAGGCAAAGGTTGCCGAGAATTAGCCTATGAATTAGACCTGGATATTCTACCAATGTTGACCAAAGTAACAACTGCCGCTGGTCAACAACACAGAGTACTAGGTAAAACAAAATTATCCATAAAGTACAAAGATCAAGAACACAAAATGTTGTTGTATCTTTGCCCTGATTTGGAACAGGTTCTTTATTTAGGCATAGATTTTTGGCGTTTGTTTGGCTTAGCACCTGAAATTGTAAATACAAGTGAAATTAATATGGAAAGAAGTCAGAATGATTTTGTAGATAGTGATAAAGAGCATCGGCTAAAACCTCACGTACTTAGTGCAGAACAGCAGGAAAAGTTAGATGAAGTGGTTAAATGTTTTGACACTTTTGAAGATAAAGGTTTAGGATGTACCGGACTGGAAAAGCACTCGATTAAGTTAATAGAGGGCGCGGTACCAGTAAAAGATAGGTACTATCCAATATCGCCGGCCGTTCAGAAAATAACCTATGACGAAATCGATAACATGCTCAAACTTAACGTGATAGAAGAGAGTGAAAGCCCGTGGAGTAACAGAACAACCGTCGTGCGAAAACCCGGCAAAAATCGGTTTTGCTTAGACGCGAGAAAATTAAACGATTTAACGGTAAAAGATGCGTATCCGCTGCAAAATATTGACGGAATTCTCAGTCGTATAGATGAAACGTATTTCATCAGTAGCGTCGATTTGAAATATGCTTTCTGGCAAATCGAATTAGATGAAGAAAGCAAACCATACACCGCGTTTACCGTTGCAGGTCGGCCGTTATACCAATTTCGCGTCATGCCATTCGGTTTGTGCAACGCGACACAACGTCTATGCCGATTAATGGACCGAATTGTACCCGAAAGGCTAAAAGATAACGTCTTTATATATTTAGATGACCTGTTGGTGATATCTAGTAGTTTCGATGAACATCTGAAACTGTTAAAGGAAGTGGCAAAATGCCTAAAGGATGCAAACCTGACAATTGGGCTGAAGAAATCTCAATTTTGCTTTCAAGAGCTGAAATATCTTGGATTTATCGTTGGAGGAGGAGCGCTAAAGACAGATCCTGATAAAGTTAAAGCAATTAAAAATATCAGTCTACCTAAAACAACCAGAGAAGTTCGCAGCTTCCTGGGCACAGCGGGCTGGTATAGAAGATTTATTAAGGATTTTGCAACAATAGCAGCACCGCTTACCGATACCTTGAAAAAAACAAAGAAGTTCGAAATGACACCCGAAGCAATTGAAGCTTTTGAGAAACTGAAAAGAGCTTTGACTTCAGCCCCAGTGTTGAAACACGCGGATTTTTCAAAACGCTTTTATATACAGTGCGATGCTTCTGATTACGGAATCGGCGCGGTTTTATACCAGCTAAACGATCAGAAAGAAGAACACCCGATTGCCTTTTACTCACAGAAATTCAACTCGTGTCAGAAGAATTACAGCGTCACTGAAAAAGAGTGCTTGGCTGCAATCATGGCAATAAAAAAGTTCAGGCCTTACGTAGAAATGATGCCATCCACGGTGATAACCGATCACGCAAGTTTGAAATGGCTAATGAGCTTAAAAGATCTTAGCGGAAGACTAGCTCGTTGGTCTTTACTTTTACAAGCATATGATTTTGAAATCGAACACAGAAACGGTTCGGAAAACGTTGTAGCCGATATGTTGTCGAGATTACCTCAAGATTTTTGTTTAGATGAAATTGAAAAAGATTTTGAAAGAGCAGATTTACTGAATTTCGAAACTACGGAGTTCGAAAGCGATGAATATTTGGACTTGATCAAAAATATTAACGAAAATGCTGAACGTTTGCCTGATCTTAAAGTCGAGGATGGCATGGTTTTTAAGAAAACAACATTCGATCGTGATCTTGGTGAACAATATATCTGGAAACTTTGGATACCAGCAAATATCACACAGGCCATTATCGAAAAAGCTCATTCTGCAAATACAGCTGCTCATGGAGGCGTAAGAAAAACTTTAGAAAGAGTAAAGCGTTTCTTTTACTGGCCAAGAATAACGATTCAAATTAATGAATATGTTAAATCATGTCAAATTTGTAAAGAGGTAAAACCAGCGAATAGAAATTTAATGCCTGAGATCGGAAAAGAAGTGGTGACGGAGCGCCCATTTCAAAAACTCTACATTGATTTTTTGGGGAAATATCCTAGGTCAAAGAGAGGAAATTGCTACATTTTTATCGTTGTGGATCACTTCACGAAATTCACCTTTTTAAAGGCTATGAAAGATGCCACAACTAATAATGTAGTGCAGTTTTTAGTAAAAGAAATATTTCATAAATTTGGTGTTCCGGAAGTGATCCACAGCGATAATGGATCGCAATTTATAGCGAAAGGATTTCAGGAGATGATTGGGGCCTATAAAATAAAACATCTTAGAACACCAGTACATTGTCCCCAGTCTAACGCTTCAGAAAGGGTTAACCAATCGGTTTTAAGTGCGATTAGAGCATACCTTGATGAAGATCACCGCGATTGGGACATGTACTTGTCCGAAATAGAGTGTGCCTTAAGAACTTCGGTCCAGTCAGCGATTGGTGTTTCACCATTTTTTGCTTTGTTTGGCTTTCATATGTTTTCGAGTGGCAGTGACTATAAATTAGCCAGAAAATTAATGTCCTTAACGGACCATGAAATAAATACTCTTAAAGACAATGAGAAATTTGAGTTAACTCGCAAGAGAATTCAAAAGAATATGCACGAAGCATATGAAAGGAGTGCCGAAAGGTACAACAAACGAGCTCGTCATGTTAAATTTCTACCAGGTCAGGAAGTTTATCGAAGGAACTATGTTTTAAGCGACTTCGAGAAAAATCGAAACGCAAAATTCTGCAGAAAATTTTTAAAATGTAGAATACTGAAACCGGTAGGAAATAACATGTACGAGCTCGAAAATATGCAAGGAAAATCTATCGGTATTTACCATCTGAAGGATATTAAAATATAGGATATATTTGCGAAATTTCAGATCTGTGATAGAATCTAAACTATGTGCAATATTAGGATTTAAGGGATACAATTTATACATATTTATACGTTTAATCATAAGTTGTGTTTGTCCTAATTTTTATAAAATCACGTGATTTTTAAATAGTAAATCTAACTGTGATAAAGGCATTTTGTACCTGATATATAGATTTGTTTTTTTTGTAAATATATACCTTAAGTAAAAGAATATTTAAATTTTTCATACCATAGAATAAGTCCTATGCATGCAATACATATTCAGTGCAATATTCTCCAAAAATGTTGATAAAATTTCGGGCCGTTGCTTTCAATGATTAGGGAAATTATCCGGGTTTTTGCGAATGTGGAATAGTACCTGAAGGGAAAAAGAAAATGACACAAAGTAAAAAACTTAGCAAGAATAATGACAAGAACTTCCCTAATAGCTTCTTAAGTTTCCTGGATATTGATCCCAATCAGTTGTATTCACCAGTACCTGTGGAAAACATAGAAAAAGGCATTATAGATATCAAAAGAATCTTGCAGAATTTTATTTCAATAAATTTTTTTTTGTTTAAAACCAAAACTTTTGTCGAATTCGTAATGAAAAGAAAATCTCTAGATACAATATTGAAGTCAAAAATGGCACGTTTTGCAAAGAGGGTTAATCCTTTATTTGGAATTTATTTTAATCTTTATTAAATTTTTATCTGTAATCTGGTTTTCCAGATTAAAGATAATTTGAGGCTACGATTCTGTCCGACACTGTATGTAATTTTTATCCTGTTCCACTCGGATTATTGAAATCTGCTGCTATTCTAGTCTTTACAGCCAGAGCGTGTGAAAGATAAATCTGTTTTTTTTATTGATTCGCATATAACAAATTCATACTATTCCTAGTTTTTCAAAATTGGTCAAAAGTTCTCAAATATTGCGCAAATTTACAAGACATTTTTTTTTGATCCGCTAGCATTTTGTTTGCAACTGTAGTTTTGATATTTTTTTATCGTCCGTGATAATCGGTTCAAAGGTCGATGCTCGGATCCAGGATAATTTTTTTTGTGTGTGCTGAATTTTTGTTCAACACTGTCCATGAACGGGGTATTTTGCGGAAATTTAATTTTGGTAATTTTTTTTTTTTGGAACTTTACATGGATATTCTCTGAATTATTCGTCACCTGTTTCTATTTTCGCAATCGTGCTGATTTTTCTACGAAAATACGTAAGGCCAAAGACCTGTATCTAGGAAATAGTTTTCAGTTTTTTTTATTATCGCAACATACCCTTTGGTGTTACCAAAGTCGAAACGTTAACCCGCTATATGCTTCAATGAAACCAGAGGTGTTTCAAAATTATAGTTCTGATCTGTTCTCTTAATTAGAATCTACGTAAAATGAGGCCAAGAATGTTTTTTTAATTAATACGCAGTCTTGGGAACTATGTCTCTTATTTTGTTTTTTTTTTAATCCGACGTTCAGATTTTGATATTAATACGTGGCAACCCCGTAATAAGAATCGAAAACTTTTTTTTATTGTGGATCCAGCCAAGCTTTTATACTATTTGATGCTTAGGCGTTTTCCAAAGAAATCGATTCTTGAGCTTTTCCATCCCTGCTGGGATGATGGGGATCAACAACAGAAAAGCGAATTTCATGAAACGTATATTTCAGTGTATACCGCACACTTTTCATTAAAGTTTGACAAATGGTTTACAAAAATCCAAATAATTTTTCAATTAACTTTTGCGTATTTAATTTAAAAAAAAAAAAAAAAAAAAAAAGGAAAAAGAAAGGAGAAAAGACTTAGGTCAATTCAAGTGAAAACTAAATTCAAATTTGATAGAAAAAAGTGTTTATGTACCATGCTGGTTAACCATTCGTAAGGAAGTCATAATATTCATTCCCAAAAGCTTTAATAAGAATCGAATGAATCCTCAACTTGAATCAGTTAAATCACAAGCTCATTCAACATTTTGCTAATTGAATGGCAAAATTTCAATAGCATTATGAAGACGAAAACTTTATGTATACTGTGCTAAAATTTCAGCATACAGTGCACATTTGGAATTTTTTTTTATCATAGTAAATGAATGAAGAAGGAAAATCATTTTTCTTTTTTACTTGTTTACTGAATGAATTCGGGTAAATTTTGGCTAATTTAATTCAATCGGAATGCAATCGAGGATGGAATTAATTCATATAATTTAAAACTTTGATAATTAAAATGTTGGATTAATTCCATAGGATGTTATTACGAGATAAAACTTGATTCAAATTATGTTAATATTCAAAAAAAGAATTAAAGAACTAATTCTTTTAAGCCTTGGCTGTAAGATAACATCAGTTCAAAAGGATTTAAGGGCTCGTTAGCCATACGTAGACGTAGCGTACCCTAGCGTAACGGATAAACGAAAACGGATCGTATATTTTTAACCAGAACTGTTAATTTTTGTTGTCATTCAGTAGCGGTGTTTTCGACTTACGATATCCGTTATATCCGTTAACCCACAACAAAGGGAAAAAAGGAAGAAGAATTCCATACCGTTCTCCAGTGGTTATGTTTTTATGCATTGGAGATACAATACAGGTTCTAATTTTTACTGGCAAACGGGAAGTATATCAGTAATGGCCAATATGAACTGGACGAGAATATTTGGGAAAATTCAACGAAACTTTATTTTTTTTTATAACTAACGAAAACTACTGTTGAATGCGAAAATACTGTTTAGGTAGTTGTGTATTATGATAGTGGAAATAACTAATTTAAACAACTGGTACAGGATTGCAGTACGTTTCGTTGTTTGTTATCTTAAATAACCGTCATAGAAGTTTTGTTTTTTTTTTTGCAAGAAAATAACTGGAATTTCGGTTAAGGACAACAGCTACTGACTGCTACAAAGACAACGGTCAAGTAGTAACGTTTAAATTTTTTTTAAGTACACGGGAATAATTTTTTTTAACCTTATGGAAGCAATGAAGAAGAAAATAACATAAAGAATTTATTCTTTCAAGACTCACGTTTTTTTTGTTGCCTCAGCGTATGATAAAATCTCAGTCGTATTGCCCGGCTAATGAGATCTCAGGGTGTGGGAGTTCCCCACGTTGGGAAGATTCATGGTAACGTCCACGCACACAGGTTTTGGCGTCAATGTTTCGCCAATACCCGTGTTTTGTTGCGGTGGCCACCCCGTAGGATTTATTCCAACCATAAGTCTCGCGTACCAATTCAGGGGAGCAATACTGCATGACAACATTGTTTTGGCGGGTAATGCGAGGACAAGTTAAAACGTTTGTGAACGATAATACTGCCTTTCATCTGTTTTCCACTATATGAATACATAAAGTCATATGAAATCATTAAAAGATAACTAAACGCCTTTTATTCAGATGAAAATTATATTAAATTTCAACTTACGATACAACAGCTTATATATTCACATCATCCTCCTCATCTTGTTCTTCTTCTACGTCATCTTCGTATAGTTCGGAATCATTATCACTTGTTTCTTCATATCATGATTGAGTAAAATCTTGTAAGACATTTTTTATTAAAATAACCACTGGTAGCTGCGTCCACTTGAGCCATTAAAGATTCACGGTGGTTTTTTTTTATCAAGTAAAATATTTGCTGGCTTTGAGTCTCTATAAACTATAAAACGTTTGTGCATGTGTTCCAAATCCAAGACGACCTTAGCTGCATAAAACTTCATTTCATCCTCATTAAAGACATCATATTGCGATAAATGATAATGCAAATCTCCACCATTCATTAGGTCCAATATAAAACACAATTTATCTGGAGTGTGAAATGCATATGTCATGTGCTAACAACTTGCAGCATGGAACGTTCGTTTAGTGCCAACATTTCTCCCTGTTTCATTTTTATTCGTTTTATATCCAGACATTTCATAGCATACATTTTTTCCAGTATCGGCTTTTCGACATCCATACACTTCGCCAAAACCACCATGGCCGATAATTCTGTGAACACTGAAGTCATTCATGGTCAACTGTATATTTGGTTCCAAATTTTTCCATTGACAAAATCGTGTAAACTTTTCACTTTCCAAAAATTTCTTAACCCGAGTAAAAAAGTTTTGATATAATCATATATTATTTTATGTAATTACATATAGTAACTTATAGTTAGATATGGCCACATATGCTTTTAAATTGAAGCATATAGACTTTTATATAGTTATTATTATTTTTGCCTCAAAGGTTTTAATATTGAGACATATGTGATTTTATATTATTACATACTGGCCTGCATATAAGTGTATGTGCTATATATAAGTACACAAAGTAATATATAAAAGATATAATTACATATACGTTTATATAAAATTTAGTATGACACTATACATAACAATATAAAACTATATATGGAGCCATTTAAGAAATATTATATAATAGGTGTTATATATGATTATATATTGACGCATATGAACCCATATATTACTTAGTATGGTTTCATATCTACAATATTTCATGATTTCTTTTATATATAACGATATAACATTCTTTATAAAATCATCTATAATTACACTGTGAGACAAATGGTAGGGGTCAGTGATCGGGAAGGGTTCAAACTACCGGGGAAAGTTATATGTGTCCCGGCGTTTCGCTGGGTCACCCCTAGGAATCGAGATATATCGATTTGACCTTTGGTGGTCTTTTTTTTACATAACTCGAGAACCACTAGTCCGATTTTGCTCAAACAATTTTAAAAAAAATTAAAAATTACAATTCCTTTAATCTGTTTATATAACGTTTTTCTATATACTCAACAGTTTTGCCGGTAAAAATAAATGTATGAAGAAAAAAATATTTTTTGCCTAAAATATTAAAAAAAAGTAATAAACAAAAGGTTATTGATTTTTATGGTAGCGGTAACAAACATTTATTTTTAACAAACATTTTATTTTATGATTAAAGGAATTGTAATTTTTAATTTTTTTAAAATTGTTTGAGCAAAATCGGACTAGTGGTTCTCGAGTTATGTCAAAAAAAAGATATATCTCGAGTCCTAGGGGTGACCCAGCGAAACGCCGGGACACGTATAACTTGTTTTTGACCGATATAACATTTCCCGTTGGTTTCATCCCATCCCGATTTTGACTGTCGCATAGTGTTATATATTATCCCACATTAGCAATTTTTTCAAAGTGATTTTATATAAAAATATATGTATAAGGTCCTTTTAAAACCGTATTGTATTAAATGTGGTTCCATATTAAAAATGATTTTGAACTAGTTTTAGATTTTGTAATTACTAGGGATTGGCGCATGACACGATCGTGAGTGAAGTTATTCACAAGTGATCGTGAGTAATAATTACTATACCAAAGTAATTCGCCCGTTAGAGTGAGAATATATAATTCGTACGTGAGCGTGAGTAAGAATATATAACCCGTGCATGATTCGTGTGTAAGTTTATTTTTTGCATCATATGTTTTTTAGTAATTTTTACTGTTTTGCGTAAGAATTTTCTGATTGTGAGTAAGTTTTTAATATACTCATGTCTGCGTGAGTAAGACACGAAATGCTCGTGCTTGAGTAATTTGTTTTTGTTTAGGAGCGTGAGTTAAAATGGCTAACGCGCCCATAAAATTAACAATACTGAAGCTTTAATATGGAATTCTCTATACTATAACGCACACTTGACTGATCTCTTATATCTTGGTTGTATATCACAATCCTATTAAGTTAAAAGTTTCAGTGTTGTTAACCTTATTTTAAAATTACTAAAAACAAATAAAATTTTTTTCATGTTTAATGCACTGTCATGGTAAATCTGGATAAAAGTAATGGAAGATTTATCGAAATTATAGGATATCCAGTAGACCTGGGGGTTAATCATTACATTTTGTAATTAATTACACATTCATTTACACAATTACATGTAATTGTAATTGAAAAAAACTCAATTACAATTACAAATTATTTGTAATTGTAATTCAAAATTCGTAATTCAAAAAAACTCAATTACAATTACAAATTATTTGTAATTGTAATTCAAAAAAGAACAATTACAAGTAATTTGTAATTTGAAAAATGTCAATTACATTTTTTGGGAAAATAAATAATGACAAAAAGCACAAGTTAGGGGTAATCCCAACATGACGTATTCTTTTTATACGCATCCATGCCTATGCAACCTATCCCAGTCAGATTTTTATACAAAATTTTAACAAAAAACACTTTTTAATTCTAAATGTAATTGAAATCACTTTCAATTACAATTACTAGTAATTTGTAATTGAAAATTTTCAATTACAATTGCTTGTAATTTCAATTACAAGTAATTGTAATTGAAATCCCTAAGGTATGATCTCCAGATATTGTATATCTTTTTTTATTTAAAAATATAATTTTGTATATTGTTAGATATGGTCATATATATTATGGTAAAAATATAGGGTTAATATTTAGGTATAATTGTATCAAACTGTGTCCACTTTTATAACATTTTATATAATTTTATACAAAAAGATATAATTTTATGTAATTGGATGAGGACAAAATTCGGATACAATTGTATCATATTGTATCGAATTGTATCAAATTGTACCAAATTGTATACAATTGTATACAATTCGATACAATATGATACAATAAGACGTTCTCATTTTTCGGATATAATTATATCTAATTACATAGAAGATTATATATAATTAAATATAACTTTATATGGCTCCATATCATTTTTTTTTACTTGGGAAATGGTTTGCCCTTTAAATAACTAAATATTTCCTCTATATATGGCTCAAATAGATTTGGTGGTACTTCATTTTTTAATAAATGCTTTTGTACGCTTCCAATCGCATCTTTGGAATAATCGTATGTGCGGGTTAACAATTCTTCCATAATAAAATTATCATATATTTCTCGTGGCATCTTAAGGCGCTCCTCATAACATTCGGTTTTTTTAAATTGCTTGATCTGTTCGTAAAATTTGAATTGTTGTATTGGTTCTTCTGAATCATTTTTACAAAAACCCTTAAACAGATTATAGCCTATAACTTGATTGAATATTTTATAAAACTCCAATTCACTTTCCGTTTCTAAATATTTGTACATAATACTACGAACACTTGGATCGGGCAATATAAGTTTCTTGCTGGCCCTTGCAGCCGGAGTACAATTGGACTTCTCCATCACCATCAAGTAACTGACGTCTGCCAAAACAGCCTCTAAATCTGCCATTTTGTTTTATTTTTTTGCTTTTGCTCCTTAAGTCCTGTTAAATTTATTTTAAGATATTGTTTAATATTCGTTGATTGGAAATAGCTCAAGTAAACATCCTTGTTTAAATTGCAGGCTAAATTGTCAACATCTATGACAAGATTATAATCATGCCATGCGTAAGGGGTTAAGTACAATTCTGCATGGCTGGCTATGAATCCAGTTAATCCTTTTACACCTGTTTTAAGTAAGATAGGAAAAATTATATTGTTTTAGAGTTTTCTATAAATCGGAATTTATGACTAGTTTCAATTTACATGTGCTCGGAAATTAAGTAAAAAGAACTCTAGAAGCGTCTATTGAAAAAATTGAAAGGAAATGAAGGAAAGGAAAGCAAAGGAATAGAGAAAAGAACACGATTTTTATGTACTATTACGTTACTTCGTTGTTTAAAATAGTACTATTTGGTAGAGTTGCCGGTTTCCATTTGCGAGCCGTGACGGTTTTGGTTATGCAGGGGTGAAGGGATCAGACAAAAACGTTTTCATGAATGAAATTGTCTGTTTGTTTTGGATTTGAATTTAAAGTTTTAAATTCTTGTATGCAAGAATATGAGTGGCGGCAAAATTTTATGAACTCAAAAACGAAAAGGGACAGACTAATTAGTAGAATTACACTCATAATTAGAAAGAGATATTGATATATATGAATAAAATTAATATGGAAATTGATGGAATAATGGTTGGGTTGGAAGCAGTATATACCTCAGCTTTCAATAGCCATTTTTAGGGAGATGATTCGATGTAAAATCGCAGAGTGCAGTGGTCGTATAGTCGTGGGTGAAATCTCCGTGCTATTCTTATTAAAATAATAAAAAGTTGTAAGTGAATAGACAGAGATAAATATTTGAAATTTTGTACACTGCCTAATAGTGGCATAATTAAATAAGTTGGGAATCATCGAAAGCCATTTGAAGAATTCAAATTTTTGGATAACAAGAGCCATAGGCAAAGTGAGTTTTCTGTGTTTTTTTTAAGGGTAATAAAGTGATATTTAATGTCCGCCATTATGTTTAAGGTAGACACCATTTTTGTGTTGGCGACGACCCAGGACCGAACGATAATCCCTGAATACATTTTTTTTTGGCAAAATTTGGAGAACTTGAGACTGGTCTCTTCTGGAGCAGGGCCAGAGTTAGATTCGAGTCGGAGGCCAGTAGCTTCGGGGAAGAACCCGGCGAAAGTTCTCCCAGTGTTTGATGTTTGGATGTTTTGTTGTGTATGGTTTTTAAATATATAACATCGGAGTTGAAATTTGGGAACCCTAGTCAAATCCAGGTAACCCATTAAATATACGTGTTAATGCCATTCAAAGCCCAATCGAGGCACGAAAAATTAAGCCAAAAGTAACGAGTGAGGTAGCCAAAGCATCGGTGGAAAAAAAGCGAATCAAACCAGTGTTAATGTCAAAATTTTGTTGTATATGTGTTAAGTATTTAAGGTTAGGGTTTGTTTTTGCCTTTTTGGTATATAGAAATTTAGAGGTAATATTAAGTGATTTTTTTTTTTTTGCGCCATTTAAAAAAAAAAATGGAGAACAATTTTACGAATCAATAGAAAACACTAAAAGTCTGTAAATCTAAAAGTTCATAATTAAAAAAAAAAAAAAAATAAAGTATCTGCGTTGTCGTAAAAGGAATTAATATAGATTTACCTAACAAGTTTAAAGGAGCTCCTTAAGGCTAGTAAGGTTTTTTTTGGAGTTTGTTTGAAAACCGTAATAATAAAACGTTCCGGTGAACAGAACGTCACTTAGAGGGTGGTACCAGTAGAACCCTAAAGAAAAAAGGAAAACGTTAGGCAACGCGTATCAACGCATATCTGTACATTATTGAATTTTTGGGTATTATTGGCAGTTGGTGTTAAATGATTTTTTTTTACTGAGTTCATTTTTTTTTTAGAGGCGTTATTTGTAAGTTTTTTTTTGTTGTATATTTATTCAGTTTGTTTAGTATATTGTATGCTGACTTAATAGGCAAATAAGCTCTGATAATTCTTTTACACTAATTCTTATTATTGTTCTTTATTTGATTTTTTTTTTATTAGCACATTTTTTTATTTTGTTTGGTAACTGAAGTTGCCACTGATTATTAAAGGTAAAATTTTTGCCTGTTAAATCAGGAGTGTTCACTAATCTTAACGATCGGGTTATTTAGTCAATTCAGACAGTAAATTTTTAAAGAAAAGTCAAGTAAAGTTCAATTAAATTTTAAAGATTTCCATATTAGTAAAGATAGGAATAAATTTAAGGGTAATTTGTTTTTATATTAGTTTAGGTTTGATTATTTCAATAAAATATGTCGTGAGAGATTATAATGTAATTAAAAAAATGATTGGCTAAGTTTTTTTGTTTTTAGGGGTTGGTAAACAAGGTAAGTGGTGCGGTGTGAGCGGGTTTGTGGGGTCACCGTTGATCTGGTGGAGAACCTGGGTACCAAGGTTGGGTCTGGGCGGCTGGAGGACGCCATCTACCTCCCACTCCAGGTGTGGTAATTTTTGTAACTTAACGTTTTTTTTTGAATTTGTAATTTTTTTTGAATTTTAATTGTTGCGGGCCTTGGGCTAGGTCGAAGGGTTGGGATTCACACCCAGAACAAAGAGTCTGTTCGCTTATAGCCGGTGCCTATTCGACCTAGTGCCACTGAGGTCAGATCCCAACAATATGGCGCCCAAAAGGAAGAAGAAGAATTAGTTTTTTTTTTCGAATTTTTGTGTGATAAGATCTATACACAATATTATAGCCCAATAGTGTGAAAAATCAAATAGCCCTTCGTATTCATTTTGAGATTTTAGAAAGCGGTTCTTGCAGCCTTTGTAACCGTTCTTGATTTTGTCGAGAAGTACGTTGTACATGGGGCTGTGAGAATCGTTTCTGGAAACTTAAAATGAATAACGTACAATACTAGGAGGATAGTTAAGTTCATAAGAGTCAAGTAGGAGATCTTATCCGTACTGGCTAGTCTTCCATTTGTTTAGTAAAGAAATTTCTAGATTCAGCTTTGTAAAGTTTAGTTTTGTTAACCTGTAGGAAACCTTTCCGATAGCCGCTCAGGGCAGAAGCGTTGAGGTCAGAAGAATCGGGCGATTTCCAATACAGGCCTTTGATAAGTTTAATTGGAGAAGAAAAAAACTTATAAATGTACAAACTAAGCTTGTAAATTTTAACATTTTTTTTTTGTGTAATATTGATTTTTACCACACTGGAGTTGCTCTCAAAAGGGAGAGCCAAACTAAGTATACCGCACACACCACCATCTTAGTTTACCACCCCTAAATTATGTTATATTGAAATTTATAAAGTTTTACAGTTTTTCTTAAAATTAGTTTCGTTTGAAATTTGTTTTAAATTTTGCAAAGATAGCCAAAAATTTAATCATATTTTTTTTTAGTGAAATTT
This sequence comes from Leucophora obtusa, assembly GCA_949987735.1. NCBI lineage: Eukaryota > Metazoa > Arthropoda > Insecta > Diptera > Anthomyiidae > Leucophora > Leucophora obtusa. Next base: position 84,916,653 of record OX465296.1, read on the forward strand.
TTGAGTAGTAATTGTTGCTAGGTATTGGTCATTAAAACCAAAATTATTTAACCAATTATACAATTAGTTAGTTTTTTTTATTATACCCTACACCACTATGTGGTCAGGGTATTATAAGTTTGTGCTGATGTTTGTAACACCAAAAAATATTGGTCGTAGACCCACCTTATAGTATACCGATCGGTTCAGAATTTTTTTTTATTTCGATTTAACGATGTCCGTCTGTCCGTCCGTCCGTCCGTCCGTCTGTCTGTCTGTCCATGCAATCTTGTACGCACTCTACAGGTCGCACCTATTAAGATATTTCGATGAAATTTGGTACATAGACCTATGTTGGCCCAAGGACGAACAAGTTTGATTTTTTTGAACATCGGTCCATGTTTAGACCTAGTGCCCATATAAGGGTCCTACCAAAATTATATTGTTTATACGCTGCAGGTCGTAAATATTAATATATTTTGATGAAATTTGGTACACAGACCTATATTGGCCCAATAACGCAGCCTATTGATTTTGGTGAACATCGGTCCATGTTTAGACCTAGTGCCCATATAAGGGTCCTACCAAAATTATACTGTTTATACGCTGCAGGTCGTAAATATTAAGATATTTTGATGAAATTTGGTACACAGACCTATATTGGCCCAATAACGCAGCCTATTGATTTTGGTGAACATCGGTCCATGTTTAGACCTAGTGCCCATATAAGGGTCCTACTAAAATTATATGGTTTATACGCTGCAGGTCGCAAATATTAAGATATTTTGATAAAATTTGGTACACAGACCTACGTTGGCCCAAGGACAAAGCCTATTGATTTTGGTGAACATCGGTCCATGTTTAGACCTAGTGCCCATATAAGGGTCCTACCAAAATTATATTGTTTATACGCTGCAGGTCGCAAATATTAAGATATTTTGATGAAATTTGGTACACCGACTTATGGCAGCCGAAGGACGAAGCCTATTGATTTTGGTGAACATCGGTCTATGTTTAGACCTAGTGCCCATATAAGGGTCCCCCCAAAATTATATTGTTTATACGATGCACGTCGTAAATATTAAGATATTTTGACGAAATTTGGTACACAGACCTATTTTGGCCCACGGACGAAGCCTATTGATTTTGATGAACATCGGTCCATGTTTAGACCTAGTGCCCATATAAGGGTCCTACCAAAATTATACTGTTTATACGCTGCAGGTCGCAAATATTAAGATATTTTGATGAAATTTGGTACACAGACCTATATTGGCCCAATAACGCAGCCTATTGATTTTGGTCACATTAGTTGGCTTTTACCCAGACTGGTGTAGGGTATTCTATAGTCGGCATGCCCGACTTTAACCTTTTTACTCGTTTTTTTTAATTTAGGTATATTAAGTATTCAGTATTTATACTAACCAATATCATTTCTAAGCAACAAATAAAAATTTAAGTATTTTATATTTTTTTTTTTATACAATTATTATTTTTACTTTATTTTTTTTTTGGTATCTATTAATTTTTTTCACATTATAATATATTACATATTTTTATTATCGTTCTATATTTTTTATATATTCTTTTTAATTTTCATTTTTACATATATTTTTTTAAATTAATTTATTTTTTTTATCAATATTTGGCTTGTTTTTTTTTATTTGGTAGTTTTCTATTTGCATGGTTTTTGTTTTTTTGGTTCATATTTGGCTAATTTTGAGATTCTTAAATTGATAATATTACCGACGGTTTGTGAATACCCTTTTTCAATAGTTGAGGTATGAGTTTAGAGACCAGATCTCAATCTAAAAACAGAGAAGAAAATAGACAGTTAGAATTCGATAATAATAGAAATTCAAACCAAACCAGAAGTAGGAAAAGAGTTATACAACCCGAGTTTGATTTGAACAGATCGGAAATACATACAATACCGAAGCAGAGAAAATTTCACAAACCGGGAAACTCTAAAATGGCTCAAAGTTCTAATGACACAGACATAGGTCCTCAATTTGTAGATCTGGCGAGAACCATAATGCAGGGCAATCAGGGTGTGAGCACTTCCAACCCACCATTGAATACGGCATTTCAATTTCCGCCTCCTAATGTTGGCACGACTGATGAGGCTATAGCACCAGGGGTTAGGGAGGTAGTAGCTGATGAGGTTTTGGTGATACAAAGATCTCTTGAGGAGAAAGTTCGGAAAATGGTCCAGGATGAAATAGTTGAGGTTAGGAAAACCATTGGTGAATTAACCAAAGCGGTCCAGGTACTAGCTTCGTCTAATAACCAACAGAATGTAGTCCATAATCCAGTTAATAGCAATGACAATAATGTCAACTATAATAGAAATAATGATGAGGTTAATAATAATGTTGGTAATAATATAAGAAGTGAAAATTTACCGAGTACATCTGCTGCTTCAGCTCCAAATGCAAATTTTGGTGGTCTTGTGGCTCGAAATTTTGCTTTATTGAATCCAAACGGAACGACTCCTAGCGGTTCATCGCAGGGCGGTAATTTAGTTTTGCCCAATAATAACCAAACTTTCGATTTGAGAGGAATTCGGATCGATAAGTTAGGTGTGGTTTTTGATGAAAGGGCGATGAATATTGAAGATTTTATTTTTCGATTAGAGCATCTTCAGGCTCATTATAATATCCCGTGGAATGAAGTTGTCAGGGATTTTCATCTTTTAGTTTCGGGTTCGGCAAAGGATTGGTTTTGGCTGTTTGTTGAAACGCATGGTTTACCTCAATGGCCAGCTCTTCGCCATGCTTTACTCAATCGATACCAGAAATCTCGGTCCAATTTTGAAGTTCTGAGAGATCTGGTTGAGAGGAAACAACAAGTAAACGAATCCATTGACACTTATTTTCACGTAATGAGCAAATTACGTTCACGTCTGGTACAGCCAATCCCAGAGTTCGACATGATCAAGATCATGAAACGTAACGTTAAAGAAAGCGTAGGACGGATTATTTATCCAATTGCTGTTTCTTCAGTCGAACAGTTACGTATCGAATGTAACGAGGCGGAACGAAACTTTCCGAGGAAAGATTTTAGAGCCATGCCACCACCTCGTCAAATAAGACAGGTTAACGAAATTTATAGTGATCCAGATCAATACGAGTACCATCAAGAAATTTCTGACCAAGAAGTTGAGGACAACAACAGCAACAAAAACAACCCGTTATATGCTGGAATTGCCAAGCATCTGGCCACATTTTTAAAGACTGCCCAGAAGATCAACGAGCTCTCTTCTGTTATAGATGTGGCAAGCCAAATGTAGCCGCTCCAAAATGCCCAAGTTGTCTTCAGAAAAACCAGAAGACTGGCGTGGGTTCGACAGGGGACTCACGTCAAAAGGAGAACCCTGCATTATCCAAAAATTAAACATTAATAATCAGCAATCTGAAAATGGCAAAACCACGTTAGAACAGAAATTCATAAACGTAAATAATTCCAAATACATACCCCAAATGAGACATTATTTACCACTTGAAAAACGCCGCGAAAATTACGAAAAGGTTAGGGATCGAATTTTCAATTCGGATTCTGTTTCGAAACCAATTTCAAAACGTATTTTAAAAGTTCGTAGTAAATTCGCTGAACGCCGTCAGATCAAACGTTTTATTGTAGAATCCATTTTTTGAGCAACTAATAGGATTTTAGATCCGAGAGTTTTTGTAGATGTAGAAATTAACGGCCAGGTTCTCACGGGACTTTTAGATTCGGGAGCGTCAGTCAGTATTTTAGGCAAAGGTTGCCGAGAATTAGCCTATGAATTAGACCTGGATATTCTACCAATGTTGACCAAAGTAACAACTGCCGCTGGTCAACAACACAGAGTACTAGGTAAAACAAAATTATCCATAAAGTACAAAGATCAAGAACACAAAATGTTGTTGTATCTTTGCCCTGATTTGGAACAGGTTCTTTATTTAGGCATAGATTTTTGGCGTTTGTTTGGCTTAGCACCTGAAATTGTAAATACAAGTGAAATTAATATGGAAAGAAGTCAGAATGATTTTGTAGATAGTGATAAAGAGCATCGGCTAAAACCTCACGTACTTAGTGCAGAACAGCAGGAAAAGTTAGATGAAGTGGTTAAATGTTTTGACACTTTTGAAGATAAAGGTTTAGGATGTACCGGACTCGAAAAGCACTCGATTAAGTTAATAGAGGGCGCGGTACCAGTAAAAGATAGGTACTATCCAATATCGCCGGCCGTTCAGAAAATAACCTATGACGAAATCGATAACATGCTCAAACTTAACGTGATAGAAGAGAGTGAAAGCCCGTGGAGTAACAGAACAACCGTCGTGCGAAAACCCGGCAAAAATCGGTTTTGCTTAGACGCGAGAAAATTAAACGATTTAACGGTAAAAGATGCGTATCCGCTGCAAAATATTGACGGAATTCTCAGTCGTATAGATGAAACGTATTTCATCAGTAGCGTCGATTTGAAATATGCTTTCTGGCAAATCGAATTAGATGAAGAAAGCAAACCATAAACCGTTTACCGTTGCAGGTCGGCCGTTATACCAATTTCGCGTCATGCCATTCGGTTTGTGCAACGCGACACAACGTCTATGCCGATTAATGGACCGAATTGTACCCCAAAGGCTAAAAGATAACGTCTTTATATATTTAGATGAGCTGTTGGTGATATCTAGTAGTTTCGATGAACATCTGAAACTGTTAAAGGAAGTGGCAAAATGCCTAAAGGATGCAAACCTGACAATTGGGCTGAAGAAATCTCAATTTTGCTTTCAAGAGCTGAAATATCTTGGATTTATCGTTGGAGGAGGAGCGCTAAAGACAGATCCTGATAAAGTTAAAGCAATTAAAAATATCAGTCTACCTAAAACAACCAGAGAAGTTCGCAGCTTCCTGGGCACAGCGGGCTGGTATAGAAGATTTATTAAGGATTTTGCAACAATAGCAGCACCGCTTACCGATACCTTGAAAAAAACAAAGAAGTTCGAAATGACACCCGAAGCAATTGAAGCTTTTGAGAAACTGAAAAGAGCTTTGACTTCAGCCCCAGTGTTGAAACACGCGGATTTTTCAAAACGCTTTTATATACAGTGCGATGCTTCTGATTACGGAATCGGCGCGGTTTTATACCAGCTAAACGATCAGAAAGAAGAACACCCGATTGCCTTTTACTCACAGAAATTCAACTCGTGTCAGAAGAATTACAGCGTCACTGAAAAAGAGTGCTTGGCTGCAATCATGGCAATAAAAAAGTTCAGGCCTTACGTAGAAATGATGCCATTCACGGTGATAACCGATCACGCAAGTTTGAAATGGCTAATGAGCTTAAAAGATCTTAGCGGAAGACTAGCTCGTTGGTCTTTACTTTTACAAGCATATGATTTTGAAATCGAACACAGAAAAGGTTCGGAAAACGTTGTAGCCGATATGTTGTCGAGATTACCTCAAGATTTTTGTTTAGATGAAATTGAAAAAGATTTTGAAAGAGCAGATTTACTGGATTTCGAAACTACGGAGTTCGAAAGCGATGAATATTTGGACTTGATCAAAAATATTAACGAAAATGCTGAACGTTTGCCTGATCTTAAAGTCGAGGATGGCATGGTTTTTAAGAAAACAACATTCGATCGTGATCTTGGTGAACAATATATCTGGAAACTTTGGATACCAGCAAATATCACACAGGCCATTATCGAAAAAGCTCATTCTGCAAATACAGCTGCTCATGGAGGCGTAAGAAAAACTTTAGAAAGAGTAAAGCGTTTCTTTTACTGGCCAAGAATGACGATTCAAATTAATGAATATGTTAAATCATGTCAAATTTGTAAAGAGGTAAAACCAGCGAATAGAAATTTAATGCCTGAGATCGGAAAAGAAGTGGTGACGGAGCGCCCATTTCAAAAACTCTACATTGATTTTTTGGGGAAATATCCTAGGTCAAAGAGAGGAAATTGCTACATTTTTATCGTTGTGGATCACTTCACGAAATTCACCTTTTTAAAGGCTATGAAAGATGCCACAACTAATAATGTAGTGCAGTTTTTAGTAAAAGAAATATTTCATAAATTTGGTGTTCCGGAAGTGATCCACAGCGATAATGGATCGCAATTTATAGCGAAAGGATTTCAGGAGATGATTGGGGCCTATAAAATAAAACATCTTAGAACACCAGTACATTGTCCCCAGTCTAACGCTTCAGAAAGGGTTAACCAATCGGTTTTAAGTGCGATTAGAGCATACCTTGATGAAGATCACCGCGATTGGGACATGTACTTGTCCGAAATAGAGTGTGCCTTAAGAACTTCGGTCCAGTCAGCGATTGGTGTTTCACCATTTTTTGCTTTGTTTGGCTTTCATATGTTTTCGAGTGGCAGTGACTATAAATTAGCCAGAAAATTAATGTCCTTAACGGACCATGAAATAAATACTCTTAAAGACAATGAGAAATTTGAGTTAACTCGCAAGAGAATTCAAAAGAATATGCACGAAGCATATGAAAGGAGTGCCGAAAGGTACAACAAACGAGCTCGTCATGTTAAATTTCTACCAGGTCAGGAAGTTTATCGAAGGAACTATGTTTTAAGCGACTTCGAGAAAAATCGAAACGCAAAATTCTGCAGAAAATTTTTAAAATGTAGAATACTGAAACCGGTAGGAAATAACATGTACGAGCTCGAAAATATGCAAGGAAAATCTATCGGTATTTACCATCTGAAGGATATTAAAATATAGGATATATTTGCGAAATTTCAGATCTGTGATAGAATCTAAACTATGTGCAATATTAGGATTTAAGGGATACAATTTATACATATTTATACGTTTAATCATAAGTTGTGTTTGTCCTAATTTTTATAAAATCACGTGATTTTTAAATAGTAAATCTAACTGTGATAAAGGCATTTTGTACCTGATATATAGATTTGTTTTTTTTGTAAATATATACCTTAAGTAAAAGAATATTTAAATTTTTCATACCATAGAATAAGTCCTATGCATGCAATACATATTCAGTGCAATTTTCTCCAAAAATGTTGATAAAATTTCGGGCCGTTGCTTTCAATGATTAGGGAAATTATCCGGGTTTTTGCGAATGTGGAATAGTACCTGAAGGGAAAAAGAAAATGACACAAAGTAAAAAACTTAAAGGCAAGAATAATGACAAGAACTTCCCTAATAGCTTCTTAAGTTTCCTGGATATTGATCCCAATCAGTTGTATTCACCAGTACCTGTGGAAAACATAGAAAAAGGCATTATAGATATCAAAAGAATCTTGCAGAATTTTATTTCAATAAATTTTTTTTTGTTTAAAACCAAAACTTTTGTCGAATTCGTAATGAAAAGAAAATCTCTAGATACAATATTGAAGTCAAAAATGGCACGTTTTGCAAAGAGGGTTAATCCTTTATTTGGAATTTATTTTAATCTTTATTAAATTTTTATCTGTAATCTGGTTTTCCAGATTAAAGATAATTTGAGGCTACGATTCTGTCCGACACTGTATGTAATTTTTATCCTGTTCCACTCGGATTATTGAAATCTGCTGCTATTCTAGTCTTTACAGCCAGAGCGTGTGAAAGATAAATCTGTTTTTTTTATTGATTCGCATATAACAAATTCATACTATTCCTAGTTTTTCAAAATTGGTCAAAAGTTCTCAAATATTGCGCAAATTTACAATACATTTTTTTTTGATCCGCTAGCATTTTGTTTGCAACTGTAGTTTTGATATTTTTTTTTATCGTCCGTGATAATCGGTTCAAAGGTCGATGCTCGGATCCAGGATAATTTTTTTGTGTGTGCTGAATTTTTGTTCAACACTGTCCATGAACGGGGTATTTTGCGGAAATTTAATTTTGGTAATTTTTTTTTTTTTGGAACTTTACATGGAAATTCTCTGAATTATTCGTCACCTGTTTCTATTTTCGCAATCGTGCTGATTTTTCTACGAAAATACGTATGGCCAAAGACCTGTATCTAGGAAATAGTTTTCAGTTTTTTTTATTATCGCAACATACCCTTTGGTGTTACCAAAGTCGAAACGTTAACCCGCTATATGCTTCAATGAAACCAGAGGTGTTTCAAAATTATAGTTCTGATCTGTTCTCTTAATTAGAATCTACGTAAAATGAGGCCAAGAATGTTTTTTTAATTAATACGCAGTCTTGGGAACTATGTCTCTTATTTTGTTTTTTTTTAATCCGACGTTCAGATTTTGATATTAATACGTGGCAACCCCGTAATAAGAATCGAAAACTTTTTTTTTATTGTGGATCCAGCCAAGCTTTTATACTATTTGATGCTTAGGCTTTTTCCAAAGAAATCGATTCTTGAGCTTTTCCATCCCTGCTGGGATAATGGGGATCAACAACAGAAAAGCGAATTTCATGAAACGTATATTTCAGTGTATACCGCACACTTTTCATTAAAGTTTGACAAATGGTTTACAAAAATCCAAATAATTTTTCAATTAACTTTTGCGTATTTAATTTAAAAAAAAAAAAAAAAAAAGGAAAAAGAAAGGAGAAAAGACTTAGGTCAATTCAAGTGAAAACTAAATTCAAATTTGATAGAAAAAAGTGTTTATGTACCATGCTGGTTAACCATTCGTAAGGAAGTCATAAGATTCATTCCCAAAAGCTTTAATAAGAATCGAATGAATCCTCAACTTGAATCAGTTAAATCACAAGCTCATTCAACATTTTGCTAATTGAATGGCAAAATTTCAATAGCATTATGAAGACGAAAACTTTATGTATACTGTGCTAAAATTTCAGCATACAGTGCACATTTGGGATTTTTTTTTATCATAGTAAATGAATGAAGAAGGAAAATCATTTTTCTTTTTTACTTGTTTACTGAATGAATTCGGGTAAATTTTGGCTAATTTAATTCAATCGAAATGCAATCGAGGATGGAATTAATTCATATAATTTAAAACTTTGATAATTAAAATGTTGGATTAATTCCATAGGATGTTATTACGAGATAAAACTTGATTCAAATTATGTTAATATTCAAAAAAAGAATTAAAGAACTAATTCTTTTAAACCTTGGCTGTAAGATAACATCAGTTCAAAAGGATTTAAGGGCTCGTTAGCCATACGTAGACGTAGCGTACCCTAGCGTAACGGATAAACGAAAACGGATCGTATATTTTTAACCAGAACTGTTAATTTTTGTTGTCATTCAGTAGCGGTGTTTTCGACTTTACGATATCCGTTAACCCACAACAAAGGGAAAAAAGGAAGAAGAATTCCATACCGTTCTCCAGTGGTTATGTTTTTATGCATTGGAGATACAATACAGGTTCTAATTTTTACTGGCAAACGGGAAGTATATCAGTAATGGCCAATATGAACTGGACGAGAATATTTGGGAAAATTCAACGAAACTTTATTTTTTTTTATAACTAACGAAAACTACTGTTGAATGCGAAAATACTGTTTAGGTAGTTGTGTATTATGATAGTGGAAATAACTAATTTAAACAACTGGTACAGGATTGCAGTACGTTTCGTTGTTTGTTATCTTAAATAACCGTCATAGAAGTTTTGTTTTTTTTTTGCAAGAAAATAACTGGAATTTCGGTTAAGGACAACAGCTACTGACTGCTACAAAGACAACGGTCAAGTAGTAACGTTTAAATTTTTTTTAAGTACACGGGAATAATTTTTTTTAACCTTATGGAAGCAATGAAGAAGAAAATAACATAAAGAATTTATTCTTTCAAGACTCACGTTTTTTTTGTTGCCTCAGCGTATGATAAAATCTCAGTCGTATTGCCCGGCTAATGAGATCTCAGGGTGTGGGAGTTCCCCACGTTGGGAAGATTCATGGTAACGTCCACGCACACAGGTTTTGGCGTCAATGTTTCGCCAATACCCGTGTTTTGTTGCGGTGGCCACCCCGTAGGATTTATTCCAACCATAAGTCTCGCGTTCCAATTCAGGGGAGCAATACTGCATGACAACATTGTTTTGGCGGGTAATGCGAGGACAAGTTAAAACGTTTGTGAACGATAATACTGCCTTTCATCTGTTTTCCACTATATGAATACATAAAGTCATATGAAATCATTAAAAGATAACTAAACGCCTTTTATTTAGATGAAAATTATATTAAATTTCAACTTACGATACAACAGCTTATATATTCACATCATCCTCCTCATCTTGTTCTTCTTCTACGTCATCTTCGTATAGTTCGGAATCATTATCACTTGTTTCTTCATATCATGATTGAGTAAAATCTTGTAAGACATTTTTTATTAAAATAACCACTGGTAGCTGCGTCCACTTGAGCCATTAAAGATTCACGGTGGTTTTTTTTTATCAAGTAAAATATTTGCTGGCTTTGAGTCTCTATAAACTATAAAACGTTTGTGCATGTGTTCCAAATCCAAGATGACCTCAGCTGCATAAAACTTCATTTCATCCTCATTAAAGACATCATATTGCGATAAATGATAATGCAAATCTCCACCATTCATTAGGTCCAATATAAAACACAATTTATCTGGAGTGTGAAATGCATATGTCATGTGCTAACAACTTGCAGCATGGAACGTTCGTTTAGTGCCAACATTTCTCCCTGTTTCATTTTTATTCGTTTTCTATCCAGACATTTCATAGCATACATTTTTTCCAGTATCGGCTTTTCGACATCCATACACTTCGCCAAAACCACCATGGCCGATAATTCTGTGAACACTGAAGTCATTCATGGTCAGCTGTATATTTGGTTCCAAATTTTTCCATTGACAAAATCGTGTAAACTTTTCACTTTCCAAAAATTTCTTAAATGGTTTGCCCTTTAAATAACTAAATATTTCCTCTATATATGGCTCAAATAGATTTGGTGGTACTTCATTTTTTAATAAATGCTTTTGTACGCTTCCAATCGCATCTTTGGAATAATCGTATGTGCGGGTTAACAATTCTTCCATAATAAAATTATCATATATTTCTCGTGGCATCTTAAGGCGCTCCTCATAACATTCGGTTTTTTTAAATTGCTTGATCTGTTCGTAAAATTTGAATTGTTGTATTGGTTCTTCTGAATCATTTTTACAAAAACCCTTAAACAGATTATAGCCTATAACTTGATTGAATATTTTATAAAACTCCAATTCACTTTCCGTTTCTAAATATTTGTATATAACACTACGAACACTTGGATCGGGCAATATAAGTTTCTTGCTGGCCCTTGCAGCCGGAGTACAATTGGACTTCTCCATCACCATCAAGTAACTGACGTCTGCCAAAACAGCCTCTAAATCTGCCATTTTGTTTTATTTTTTTTTGCTTTTGCTCCTTAAGTCCTGTTAAATTTATTTTAAGATATTGTTTAATATTCGTTGATTGGAAATAGCTCAAGTAAACATCCTTGTTTAAATTGCAGGCTAAATTGTCAACATCTATGACAAGATTATAATCATGCCATGCGTAAGGGGTTAAGTACAATTCTGCATGGCTGGCTATGAATCCAGTTAATCCTTTTACACCTGTTTTAAGTAAGATAGGAAAAATTATATTGTTTTAGAGTTTTCTATAAATCGGAATTTATGACTAGTTTCAATTTACATGTGCTCGGAAATTAAGTAAAAAGAACTCTAGAAGCGTCTATTGAAAAAATTGAAAGGAAATGAAGGAAAGGAAAGCAAAGGAATAGAGAAAAGAACACGATTTTTATGTACTATTACGTTACTTCGTTGTTTAAAATAGTACTATTTGGTAGAGTTGCCGGTTTCCATTTGCGAGCCGTGACGGTTTTGGTTATGCAGGGGTGAAGGGATCAGACAAAAACGTTTTCATGAATGAAATTGTCTGTTTGTTTTGGATTTGAATTTAAAGTTTTAAATTCTTGTGTGCAAGAATATGAGTGGCGGCAAAATTTTATGAACTCAAAAACGAAAAGGGACAGACTAATTAGTAGAATTACACTCATAATTAGAAAGAGATATTGATATATATGAATAAAATTAATATGGAAATTGATGGAATAATGGTTGGGTTGGAAGCAGTATATACCTTAGCTTTCAATAGCCATTTTTAGGGAGATGATTCGATGTAAAATCGCAGAGTGCAGTGGTCGTATAGTCGTGGGTGAAATCGCCGTGCTATTCTTATTAAAATAATAAAAAGTTGTAAGTGAATAGACAGAGATAAATATTTGAAATTTTGTACACTGCCTAATAGTGGCATAATTAAATAAGTTGGGAATCATCGAAAGCCATTTGAAGAATTCAAATTTTTGGATAACAAGAGCCATAGGCAAAGTGAGTTTTCTGTGTTTTTTTTAAGGGTAATAAAGTGATATTTAATGTCCGCCATTATGTTTAAGGTAGACACCATTTTTGTGTTGGCGACGACCCAGGACCGAACGATAATCCCTGAATACATTTTTTTTTGGCAAAATTTGGAGAACTTGGGACTGGTCTCTTCTGGAGCAGGGCCAGAGTTAGATTCGAGTCGGAGGCCAGTAGCTTCGGGGAAGAACCCGGCGAAAGTTCTCCCAGTGTTTGATGTTTGGATGTTTTGTTGTGTATGGTTTTTAAATATATAACATCGGAGTTGAAATTTGGGAACCCTAGTCAAATCCAGGTAACCCATTAAATATACGTGTTAATGCCATTCAAAGCCCAATCGAGGCACGAAAAATTAAGCCAAAAGTAACGAGTGAGGTAGCCAAAGCATCGGTGGAAAAAAATCGAATCAAACCAGTGTTAATGTCAAAATTTTGTTGTATATATGTGTTAAGTATTTAAGGTTAGGGTTTGTTTTTGCCTTTTTGGTATATAGAAATTTAGCGGTAATATTAAGTGATTTTTTTTTTTGCGCCATTTTAAAAAAAAAATGGAGAACAATTTTACGAATCAATAGAAAACACTAAAAGTCTGTAAATCTAAAAGTTCATAATTAAAAAAAAAAAAAAATAAAGTATCTGCGTTGTCGTAAAAGGAATTAATATAGATTTACCTAACAAGTTTAAAGGAGCTCCTTAAGGCTAGTAAGGTTTTTTTTGGAGTTTGTTTGAAAACCGTAATAATAAAACGTTCCGGTGAACAGAACGTCACTTAGAGGGTGGTACCAGTAGAACCCTAAAGAAAAAAGGAAAACGTTAGGCAACGCGTATCAACGCATATCTGTACATTATTGAATTTTTGGGTATTATTGGCAGTTGGTGTTAAATGATTTTTTTTTACTGAGTTCATTTTTTTTTTTAGTGGCGTTATTTGTAAGTTTTTTTTTTGTTGTATATTTATTCAGTTTGTTTAGTATATTGTATGCTGACTTAATAGGCAAATAAGCTCTGATAATTCTTTTACACTAATTCTTATTATTGTTCTTTATTTGATTTTTTTTTTATTAGCACATTTTTTTATTTTGTTTGGTAATTGAAGTTGCCACTGATTATTAAAGGTAAAATTTTTGCCTGTTAAATCAGGAGTGTTCACTAATCTTAACGATCGGGTTATTTAGTCAATTCAGACAGTAAATTTTTAAAGAAAAGTCAAGTAAAGTTCAATTAAATTTTAAAGATTTCCATATTAGTAAAGATAGGAATAAATTTAAGGGTAATTTGTTTTTATATTAGTTTAGCTTTGATTATTTCAATAAAATATGTCGTGAGAGATTATAATGTAATTAAAAAAATTATTGGCTAAGTTTTTTTGTTTTTAGGGGTTGGTAAACAAGGTAAGTGGTGCGGTGTGAGCGGGTTTGTGGGGTCACCGTTGATCTGGTGGAGAACCTGGGGACCAAGGTTGGGTCTGGGCGGCTGGAGGACGCCATCTACCTCCCACTCCAGGTGTGGTAACTGTGGTTAATTAACGTTTTTTTTTAGATTTTTTGTGATTTCGAATTTTAATTGTTGCAGTCCTTGGGCTAGGTCGAAGGGTTGGGATTCACACCCAGAACGAAGAGTCCGTCAGCGTGTAGCCGGTGCTGATTCGACCTAGTGCCACTGAGGTCCGTTCGCAACAATTTTGTAAAATATATGAAATCCGTGCAATGTTCTACAGGGTAATATAAAATTCTAATTCATCCATATTTTTCAAAAATTCGTCAAAAATAGCGGGAGAGATCTGGGGCTCTGAAATTTTCAAGAATAATTTTCTACTACATTTCTATAAATCTGGACATATAACACATGACTGAAATAATCCGGCGGACGATACTACAAACCAATAAGATTTGGTCAACTGGGTTATTATGCAACAAAATAAAAGGACAAAAATCATGTTTTTCAAAAATTCGTCAAAAATAGCGCGATATATACAGAGCTCTGAAATTTTCATTAGAAATTTTCCACTAAATTTCTATAAATCTGGATATATCACACATGCCTGAAATAATCCGGCGGACGATACTACAAACCAACAAGATTTGGTCGACTGGGTTATTATGTACCAAAATAAAAGAAAAAAAATCTTGTTTTTCAAAAATTCGTCAAAAATAGAGGGACAGATGTAGAGCTCTGAAATTTTCAAGGGTAATTTTCCACTATATTTCCATAAATCTGGATATATAACACATGCCTAAAATAATCCGGCGGACGATACTACAAACCAACAAGATTTGGTCCACTAGGTTATTATGCAACAAAATAAAAGGGAAAAAATCATGTTTTTCAAAAATTCGTCAAAAATAGCGGGAGAGATGTAGAGCTCTTAAATTTTCAAGGGTAATTTTCCACTACATTTCTATAAATCTGGATATTTAACACATGCCTGAAATAATCCGGCGGACGATACTACAAACAAACAAGATTTGGTCGACTGGGTTATTATGCACCAAAATAAAAGAAAAAAATCATGTTTATCAAAAATTCGTCAAAAATAGCGGGAGATATGTAGAGCTCTCAAATTTTCAAGGGTAATTTTCCACTACATTTCTATAAATCTGGATATTTAACACATGCCTGAAATAATCCGGCGGACGATACTACAAACCAACAAGATTTGGTGCACTGGGTTATTATGCACCAAAATAAAAGAATAAAAATCATGTTTTTCAAAAATTAGTCAAAAATGGCGGGAGAGATGTAGAGCTCTGTAATTTTCTAGGGTAATTTTCCACTACATTTCTATAAATCTGGATATTTAACACAGGCCTGAAATAGTCCGGCGGACTATACTACAAACCAACAAGATTTGGTCGACTGGGTTATTATGCACCAAAATAAAAGAATAAAAATCATGTTTTTCAAAAATTCGTCAAAAATAGCGGGAGAGATGTAGAGCTCTGTAATTTTCTAGGGTAATTTTCCACTACATTTCTATAAATCTGGATATTTAACACAGGCCTGAAATAGTCCGGCGGACGATACTACAAACCAACAAGATTTGGTCGACTGGGTTATTATGCACCAAAATAAAAGACAAAAATCATGTTTATCAAAAATTCGTCAAAAATAGCGGGAGATATGTAGAGCTCTGAAATTTTCAAGGGTAATTTTCCACTATATTTCCATAAATCTGGATATATAACACATGCCTGAAATAATCCGCCGGACGATACTACAAACCAACAAGATTTGGTCCACTAGGTTATTATGCAACAAAATAAAAGGAAAAAAATCATGTTTTTCAAAAATTCGTCAAAAATAGCGGGAGAGATATAGAGCTCTGAAATTTTCAAGAATGATTTGCCACTATATTTTTATAAATCTGCTTATATAACACATGCTTGAAATAATCCGGCGGACGATACTACAAACCAACAAGATTTGGTCGACTATGTTATTATGCACCAAAATAAAAGAAAAAAATCATGTTTTTCAAAAATTAGTCAAAAATAGCGGGAGATATGTAGAGCTCTGAAATTTTCAAGGGTAATTTTCCACTACATTTCTATAAATCTGGATATATAACACATGCCTGAAATAGTCCGGCGGACTATACTACAAACCAACAAGATTTGGTCGACTGGGTTATTATGCACCAAAATAAAAGAATAAAAATCATGTTTTTCAAAAATTCGTCAAAAATAGCGGGAGAGATGTAGAGCTCTGTAATTTTCTAGGGTAATTTTCCACTACATTTCTATAAATCTGGATATTTAACACAGGCCTGAAATAGTCCGGCGGACGATACTACAAACCAACAAGATTTGGTCCACTGGGTTATTATGCACCAAAATAAAAGGAAAAAAAATCATGTTTTTCAAAAATTCGTCAAAACTAGCGGAAGAGATATAGAGCTCTAAAATTTTCAAGTGTAATTTTCCACTACATTTCTATAAATCTGGATATTTAACACATGCCTGAAATAATCCGGCGGACGATACTACAAACAAACAAGATTTGGTCGACTGGGTTATTATTCACCAAAATAAAAGAAAAAAATCATGTTTTTAAAAAATTCGTCAAAAATAGCGGGAGATATGTAGAGCTCTGAAATTTTCAAGGGTAATTTTCCACTAGATTTCTATAAATCTGGATATATAACACATGCCTGAAATAGTCCGGCGGACTATACTACAAACCAACAAGATTTGGTCGACTGGGTTATTATGCACCAAAATAAAAGAAAAAAAATCATGTTTTTCAAAAATTCGTCAAAAATAGCGGGAGAGATGTAGAGCTCTGTAATTTTCTAGAGTAATTTTCCACTACATTTCTATAAATCTGGATATATAACACATGCCTGAAATAGTCCGGCGGACTATACTACAAACCAACAAGATTTGGTCGACTGGGTTATTATGCACCAAAATAAAAGAAAAAAATCATGTTTTTAAAAAATTCGTCAAAAATAGCGGGAGATATGTAGAGCTCTGAAATTTTTAAGAGTAATTTTCCACTACATTTCTATAAATCTGGATATTTAAAACATGCCTGAAATAATCCGGCGGACGATACTACAAACCAACAAGATTTGGTGCACTGGGTTATTATGCACCAAAATAAAAGGAAAAAAATCAAGTTTGTCAAAAATTCGTCAAAAATAGCGGGAGAGATATAGAGCTCTGAAATTTTCAAGAATGATTTGCCACTATATTAAAAAAATCATGTTTTTCAAAAATTCGTCAAAAATAGCGGGAGATATGTAGAGCTCTGAAATTTTCAAGGGTAATTTTCTACTACATTTCTATAAATCTGGATATATAACACATGCCTGAAATAGTCCGGCGGACTACACTACAAACCAACAAGATTTGGTCGACTGGGTTATTATGCACCAAAATAAAAGAAAAAAAATCATGTTTTTCAAAAATTAGTCAAAAATAGCGGGAAAGATGTAGAGCTCTGTAATTTTCTAGAGTAATTTTCCACTACATTTTTATAAATCTAGATATTTAACTCAAGCCTGAAATAGTCCGGCGGACGATACTACAAACCAACAAGATTTGGTCCACTGGGTTATTATGCACCAAAATAAAAGGAAAAAAAATCATGATTTTCAAAAATTCGTCAAAACTAGCGGAAGAGATATAGGGCTCTGAAATTTTCAAGAATGATTTGCCACTATATTTTTATAAATCTGCTTATATAACACATGCCTGAAATAATCCGGCGGACGATACTACAAACCAACAAGATTTGGTCGACTATGTTATTATTGTTAGCAGAGTTAAAAATTGTGATGTGTTTTCTTTGGTAATAAAATTGTGAGTGATTTAAAAATTTTATTTTCAATTTGACTTTACTGAAATACAATTCAAAGAAAAACATTTTCATAATTATAAAACAAAACAAGTATATAATTCAATACAGTGTGAATGAATAATTATTGTACAAAAACAAACCAAATTTCAACACTTCCACTTTTGTTTTAATAATTATTCATCCATTTACATTAATTAACATTTAACAAATTCTTAATTTTATTAAACTGTTGCTTTAACAGCGGCTTTGTAAGAATATCGGCCAGTTGTTCCGAAGTTGGCACATACCTCAGTTGGAATCCTTTGTTTTCATATACTTCACGAATGAAATGAAATTTTACCTCAATGTGCTTAGTTCGTTTGTGAAACTGCGGATTCTTGACAAGTTTTATGGCACTTTGATTATCCAAACATAAAATAGGACGTTGAGGATTACCGTCTATTAGATCATGAAATAAACGTTGTACCCAAATAAGTTCTTTAACACATTCACACGCAGCCATATATTCCGCTTCAGTAGTGGATAGCGCTATTGTTTGCTGCTTTCTTGATGACCATGATATCGGACCTTCCGATAACATTATAGTATAACCACCAGTTGAATGTCTGGATTCAGTATCGCCGGCGTAATCTGAATCTGAATAACAGTTTAAAAATAAATCCTTAGTTTTAAAATAAACAATTCCTTGCTCAACCGTTCCGCATAAATATTTAAAAATCCGCTTTAATCCTGCAATATGTTCATCATTATATGAATCTAAAAACCGACTTGCATATGAAACAGTGTTACGGATTTTGTTTTCCCCTTTACAATTTTGACGATCTTCTTGCAATCTTGCAAATGGATTTGACGATTGTGTTTTAAAAATCGTTATAGGTATTGACGATTTAAGGGAAGGTGTAGACGATCGGTTGCACCAACAGGTCTGGCAGCACTGATCTTGAGTGTAGTGATAGGAAAAGAAAACAAGAATGGATGAAGAAGAAGTTAGTGTGAGGTTGAAGGAAAAGTGAGTTAGTTGGATGAGAGGAGTCTAGTTAGACGGTTTTGGGACTCAGGTGTGTTAAGAAGCGGCGTCAGTGATTTTAATTTGTTGAGTGTGGTAGAGTAAAAAGCAATGATTACAAGGAAAAGTTAAAAAAAAAATTAAAACAAAATATTTAATTGCTAAATTGTAACCAAAACCATTAATGAGTTGGTAATAGAGTGAAAATTTTACAAAGTAACTGTAAATTAGTAATAAAATAGTGTTATAGTTTTGCAAGTAAAGATTTGAAAAAAAAAATTTTTTAATACAAAGTTAAAAGTCTCATTAAAAAAAAAAAAATTGAATATTATATACATACATACATATATATTAAAAATGGAAAGAAAAAAGAAAACTAACAAAAATATTTAAGTAAATAACCAAAATACTAAGGATACCATGTAATATGCAAAGTTGGAAACATAAAAAAACCAACAAATAAAAATTTGACTAAATTAAATAATATGCTGTGTTTGCTTGAACTGTTGAAGGTTAAAAAAGGTTAAAGTAAAGAATGAGAAACAAAAGAGTAAAACCGTTACATTTATATTTCGGTACAATATTAAAGTAACCAAATTTTGAACAAAAAATTATACAAACTTATAAAACATAAAAACCAAATTGATTTACTGTACAAAAAAAACTAACAAAACATTAACAAAGAAAATAAAAAGAAACCTAAACTACAAAATCAACAACAACTGCACCTACTAAGCTAACAACAACATAAGCAACGTCATCAATACAACCAACAACACCATCGGTGAACATAACGGCAACCACTGGAGTATTGCTACGTAAATATTAATATAACCATATTCCTTATTGTACCATTAGAAAAAAATTATTAGTATAGTCATTTCAAAAATTATTATTAATATTATAATTATCATTAAATGTATCATAATTTTTTTACTTAAAATTATAATATAACTTATCTTTAATACTTACCTCTGTACTTATTTTTTTATGCTTACCTTACAATTAAATCAAAATGTTTTCATATACAACGGCTACTTTTAAAATAAAACATTAAATTAAAATTAGAATGAGCCAATAATCTTTTAATTAGGAGGATGTTAGGGAAAACCAGGTAAGTGGGGAAAGTGGTCATATTTAGGGACAGTTAAATAGTAGGGTACCCATGCTGTCAATGGCGTAAGGGTGGGTCAAATGTACCCCGGTATGACACAACATCTAATCATACCACACCGTTAGCTGCCAATGCAGTTCATTCGGGAAAACATTTTTGAAAGAACAAATAAATTTTACTTTTTTTATATTAATTTTTTTTATCTAAACTCTTGGTTTTATTGTGGCATGGAGAGTTTAGGAATATGTCAATACGCCATGAGCACGGGTCAAGGAACTTACCAACCTGACAGAGCTAGCCAGGGTTTCGTTTTATTTTACCATGCCAGACTTGACATAAACTCATACCGCAATTTATTATATTAGAATTTGAATAATTTGTAGAAAAATCTACTCAAGCATTAGCGGGCGTATTACACTCTGGCGCCCAACGTTAAAAGCCGCCTGTAGGGTGACTGGAATGTTTTTCTTCTTGATAACGGTCACTTTAGGGTGGCTCGAAAATTTAAATTTCAATTTTTCTTTCAAATTTCAAACATGTATGGCAAAATATTTCAAATTTTGTACCATCATCGTTTTACTGCATTGGTAATGTGAATTTTAGTTCACATAACGGTTTTTTTTGCTTTTATTGATTTTATGCACAGAGAGAGTTTTCTTGAACGAATTTTAATGAATTTTTTTTTACTGATGAAATGTCATCGCAAGTGAATTAAAAATTTCCTCATGAGATTTTTAATAAATTAAATCATTTTTTTGAGTTTTCTTTGAAAAACTGCATTCGTTTAATGATAAAGAATTCATTTGAATTGTGAAAGTGATTCTCTAGGTGCAATGTTTTCATTAGTCATGATCGTTGGGATATTATTCCTAATATTATTTGCGATGCAAAACGTAAATTTTAAATGAAAGTAAACATACTCGGAACCTATTTTAGTAACATTTCAAATTTTGTTTAGTGATTTTAAGATTTATAAGTCCGGACTGACGACAACGAGTCGTTCAGTTGTCTGTTGCTATAAGGCTTAAGATTTTTCTTTAACATTATGTGGTCGAAATCTGTATTGTTAAAGTCCATGTCTGACTCTTTTATAAAGCGGGTAGTCATGTTGCATAACAATTCGATTTGAGCACGCGAGTGCTATGTATTAGTACATTTTAATCACACGGGTTCTCCGAGAACAAAAAAGAAAACATTTTTTTTTATTACTTGAGGCATCAAATCCTTTTCATTTATTGAGAATTGATGGGCCAAGTAAAATATGGGAAGAGGCAGAATACTTCAGTATCTAAGCATTCTCATGAATTAATATGATCATTTTTCCTACGAACATCTGTAGTACCTAACATTCCTCCTTAATTTATATGATATTTTGTTTTACACTCGAAAAATACTTTTCGCAAAATTTTGATATAAGGTAATTTTTTTTTAAATTAAAAACATTTTGTTTTACTCGATTAATTGCTCATTACCATCATTAATAATTTTTTTTTAGTCAAATAATTATTATAAAATAAATTGTCGCTCTTTTGATTGTTTTTTCAAGTATAAAATTTAGATTTTTTTTTTCTTTTATTCACATTTTCGTCGGAAAAAGAGAAACTTTCGATTTGACTTTTCTTTTTCGTTGCAACTGACTTTCATTCACGATTTTTCGTTTTCTTTTCCTCAAAAGCCAGTTAACTTTATCGCTTAATCAAGTTTAGATTAATTATGCCCAGGCCTAATACACGGCTGGACACTGAAATACCTAAATCTGACACCAATTCAAAAGCTTCTAGTACCACAAGATCTGCTAGTACAGTAAAAACTACTGTAATTCGAAAAGTCATTCCAAATCGTACGGTAACTCAGAATCTACTCCCGATTAGGGCTAAAGGTTTAAACTCGCTGACACCAAGGGGTAGAGGAAGAGGTTTAACCCCTCCAATTAGAAAAACAGTTCGTAACGCAAGTTTACCTGAATATCAACCTGGTCCTAGTGGCAGGACGTTGAGATCGTCTTCGGTTGCGCGATCACTCGATTCGTATCAATCGGACGATACGATTACTGAAAGAGACCTTTCGAATTGTGATTTATTAGACAAATCTTTACCTGACTTAGACATAGGATCGTTGGAAAATTTAATTACTCCGATTGGATTTATTGATAACCAGACAAATTTAAACAATCAGTTAGAAATGGCTACTAACAACGATAATCAGGGGGAGTCAGAACAAACCCGAAACGTAAACGCGATCGATTCCCTGATGCAATATTTTCAGGAAACAATGAGGAACACCCAAGAGGAGTTTAGAAGAGAATTTAGTGCCATTAGAGAATCTATTGGTCAATCGCGCGATAATAGATCGCCTCCCGCTGCGACAGTTCCGTTACAACAGACACCTAGTCTCCCTTCAAACGTTTTTTCGAATGCTTCTACAGCATCATATATTAAATTGAAGGATTGGAAAGTTTCTTATAATGGGGATGACAGCGTGACTGATTTTTTATTTAAAATAGATACACTCATGGGACGTTCACAGTGTCCTCATGAATACATAATGTCAAATTTTCACACATTACTGACGGGTAAGGCTGAAACTTGGTATTGGGATTTTATCAAACAAAATCCTACAGCTACGTATACCATTTTGAAAGATGCTCTTTCTAAAGAATTCGGCTCTTTGGAAACCGACCATGAAATTTTGTTGAAAATATCAACACGTAAACAACTTTTAAAAGAAAGTTACGACGATTTTCATTCATCAATCGTTCGATTAAATTTAAGGCTAAGAAGTCCAATGTCTGATTTATCGCTGATAGAAATCATTAAGAAAAATGTTAACCCCGATCTTAAAGTAATGCTTTTTATATCTGATCCTAGAGATTTAGGAGAACTTCGCCTCCTAGCTAGAAAAGCGGAGAAAGTTATTTTTGAAAATAGAGCTAATCCTTTTAACCGCTCACGGCACGTAAATGAAATTTCGGTTGATACAGTTTCTGATGAATCTGATGTTGAATTGGATCCGCAGGTTGAAGCCTTGGGTATAAACCGAAAATACACCAGAAATGATTATTCCAAAATAAAATGCTGGAACTGCCTTCAATTTGGGCACAGCTACATTTATTGCCCTGATAAAGTCAGGCACGTGTTTTGTTTTAAATGTGGTCAAAGAGATGTAACTACTCCAGACTGTAGTGGTCCACATTCGGGAAACAGACGTCGGAGCGAGTGGGTGACCGGGGATGCTCGTTCTTCGAAGTAAATCCCGATGCAAATTTAGACATTGAGTGTAAACCCTCACAGGGGGCTTTACCTCCCAGTCATTTTCAACAAAACCCTGACGTACCAAACATTTCACTGCATAAACGAAAACAACTTTATTTTGATACGAGACGAAATTCGCTTAATTACAAAGCTTTTCAGAAAATTCTTAAATGTAGATTACGATACGAAACAAGGAGAAAATTTAGAAAAATTGTCGAAGCTAATCGCTTATCAGATTCTGGCGATGGTAGACCTTTCGCTAAAATTAAAATTTTAGATGATGAATTATGTTGTCTTTTAGATTCTGGAGCAAACGTATCAGTTCTAGGAAAAGGTAGTTTGGATTTTATAAATAAACACGACATTCGGATGCGAAAATTTAATTGTAGTATTTCAACCGCAAATGGCTCTAGGAATAAAATTAGTGGGTACTGCTCACTACCAGTGACTTTTAGGGGAGTGACTAAATCTATCGTTTTTTATATTGCACCGGATCTGACTCAGGAAGGTTATCTTGGTGTCGATTTTTGGCGCGCGTATGCACTTGCACCTGACATCATCCCTGAAATTTCTAGTATCGAACTCAATAAAGATTCTGATATTATTTTCCATGATCTTACTCCCGAACAAAAATTGCATCTCGATAATGCTATTTCAAAATTTCCGTCTTATGAAAAGCTAGGGCTTGGATGTACGCATCTACTTGAGCATCATATTGAAACAGGAGACGCTGTCCCTGTGAAGTCAAAGCACTACCCTCTTTCGCCGCCTAGGCAAGCAGAAGTTTACGAAGAACTAGATAGACTTTTGTCTCTTGGAGTTATAGAAGAGTCAAATTCTCCATGGTGTAGTCCAATTGTAACCGTACGTAAACCAGGGAAAATAAGACTTTGTCTTGATTGTAGAAAAATAAATCCATTAACTAGAAAAGATTCGTATCCGCTCCCACACATAAATGGGTTATTAAGTCGCCTCAAGGATACACACTATATAAGCGGAATTGATCTTAAAGACGCATTTTTCCAGATAAAATTATCTGAAACATCAAAGGAAAAGACCGCCTTTGCCGTTCCGGGAAGGCCTCTATATCAGTATAGAGTAATGCCTTTTGGTGTTTGCAATGGTCCTCAGACAATGAGCCGTCTGATGGACAAAGTAATTCCGTCAAGATTAAGAGATAACGTTTTTATCTACCTGGATGACCTCCTTGTTTGTAGTCAAGATTTTGATACCCATGTTAAATTGCTGTCCGAAGTTGCCCAATGTTTAAAATCTGCTGGCCTGACAATAAATGTACGCAAAAGTAAATTTTGTCAACGAGAGATTAAGTACCTTGGTTATCGCATAGGTGGTGGTAAATTAAAGGTAGACTCCGAAAAGGTCGAAGCTATTATTGGATTTCCAATACCTAAAACACCACGCCAGGTTAGACGTTTCGTTGGCATGGCCAATTGGTACCGCGCATTTATAGTTAATTTTTCCGATCTAGCTGGTCCACTCACTGACTGTTTGCGAAAAGCAAATAAACCCTTTCGTCTTTCGCAGGAAGCCGTAGACTCCTTCGAAAAATTAAAATCTGCACTTTCGAACGCACCTGTACTGGCACAGCCAGATTTTAATAAAGAATTTGTAATTCAGTGCGATGCTTCACGTATAGGAGTAGGCGGAGTTCTATACCAATTAGACGACGAAGGTAGAGAACGTCCAATTGCGTTTGTCTCCCAAAAATTAAATCGGGCACAACGTAATTACACGGTCACCGAATTAGAGTGCTTGGCGGCCATTATTTGCGTAAAGCGGTTTAGACAATACATTGAGGGACTTCCCTTTAAAATTGTAACGGATCACTCGAGTCTGCGTTGGCTCATGAGCCAAAAAGATTTAAACGGTAGGCTGGCTCGGTGGAGCTTAAAGCTTCAAAATTTCGACTTCGTAATGGAACATAGGAAGGGTTCCTTAAATGTGGTGCCGGATACTTTGTCAAGATTTGACGTCGATGAAATCGACTTAAATTGTAATCCGCCTGAAGTGGACATGGCTTCTCCTGAATTCGATAGTGTAGAATATAATGAATTAAGGGATAAGATTCGCCAAAATAGTGATGCGTTGCCAGACTTGTGTCTATCGGACAATTTTGTTTACAAGCGAGTTAAATTTAGGAACAGCGAGGACGCTGAGGAAAATCTTAGGAGATTATGGTTGCCTAAATCTTTAATAGAAGGCACTATTAAATCTGCCCATGAGGAAGGTTGTCATGGCGGTTATAATAAAACACTTTTTCGAATTAGGCAAAAATATTTTTGGCCGCAGATGGCACATGATGTAAAGTCATACGTTAAACGTTGCGATGATTGTAAAACTATTAAACCTACCAACCAGGTCTTACGCCCTCCTATGGGTAATCAATTCATTACAGCTCGCCCATTTCAAAGACTTTACTGCGATTTTTTGGGTCCGTACCCGTGTACTAAATCGAAAAATTGTCAATTATTTATTGTAGTAGACCACCTTACAAAATTCGTCTTCTTAAAACCATTAAGATCAGCAACTTCAAGTAATGTAATCGATTTTTTTCAAAATGAAATTTTCTGTACGTATGGCGTGCCGCAATATATACACAGCGACAACGCTAAGCAATTCACTTCTAAGGAAATTGAAGAATTTTTTTTGGTGTATGGTATCACACATATTACAACTGGGTTTTATTCGCCTCAGGCGAACGCGTCCGAGAGGGCTAACAGGGAAATAATTTCCAAGATTCGATACTTTCTAAAAGATGAAACCGATCACACAAATTGGGATGGAAACATATCTAAAATTTTATCGGTTTTGCGAAGTGACTTTCATTCGGCAATACAATGTTCACCTTACTTTGCCGCCTTCGGTCAAAATATGATTTTGCACGGATCTTGTTATAAAATTTTGGACAAGTTGAATATGCTGTCTGATGATACAATAGTTCGAAATTCAGATAGACTTCAAAATGTACGTGACAAGATAAATAGAAATCTTGAAATTGCACATGA
This sequence comes from Leucophora obtusa, assembly GCA_949987735.1. Lineage (NCBI taxonomy): Eukaryota > Metazoa > Arthropoda > Insecta > Diptera > Anthomyiidae > Leucophora > Leucophora obtusa. The sequence continues at coordinate 84,942,645 of OX465296.1, forward strand.
AAAAGCATGCAAAACCTACAACATAAGGTCTAAATCTGTAAATTTTGTCGAAGGACAAGAAGTGTTCCGACGAAACCACTCACATAGTGATTTCAAGAAAGGCATCAATGCCAAATTTAATCCCAAATTTATCAAGTGCAGAATTAGGAAGAAAATTGAGAATTCTCTATATGAAATTGAGGATTTACAAGGCCGGTTCATAGGGAAGTACCATGCATCTGACATTCGCGCTTAAGAATTGTTTTTCTATAATCATAATCTAATTTTGTTCAGCACGCTCATTATCTGCACCTTTGCCCGGCTTCGTGGGTCGAGCCACACGTTGACGGTAGATTTTTCTACCGAGATTTTTTTCCTTCCGTATAAATTTTCAACAACACGTAGGACCAGTTTTCGGAAATCCTGCCTGTTCGTTCCTCGACTTTAGATCTTGGTACGAAGCAGGTTTGTTACGGATTTTGTTTTCCCCTTTACAATTTTGACGATCTTCTTGCAATCTTGCAAATGGATTTGACGATTGTGTTTTAAAAATCGTTATAGGTATTGACGATTTAAGGGAAGGTGTAGACGATCGGTTGCACCAACAGGTCTGGCAGCACTGATCTTGAGTGTAGTGATAGGAAAAGAAAACAAGAATGGATGAAGAAGAAGTTAGTGTGAGGTTGAAGGAAAAGTGAGTTAGTTGGATGAGAGGAGTCTAGTTAGACGGTTTTGGGACTCAGGTGTGTTAAGAAGCGGCGTCAGTGATTTTAATTTGTTGAGTGTGGTAGAGTAAAAAGCAATGATTACAAGGAAAAGTTAAAAAAAAAATTAAAACAAAATATTTAATTGCTAAATTGTAACCAAAACCATTAATGAGTTGGTAATAGAGTGAAAATTTTACAAAGTAACTGTAAATTAGTAATAAAATAGTGTTATAGTTTTGCAAGTAAAGATTTGAAAAAAAAAATTTTTTAATACAAAGTTAAAAGTCTCATTAAAAAAAAAAAATTGAATATTATATACATACATACATATATATTAAAAATGGAAAGAAAAAAGAAAACTAACAAAAATATTTAAGTAAATAACCAAAATACTAAGGATACCATGTAATATGCAAAGTTGGAAACATAAAAAAACCAACAAATAAAAATTTGACTAAATTAAATAATATGCTGTGTTTGCTTGAACTGTTGAAGGTTAAAAAAGGTTAAAGTAAAGAATGAGAAACAAAAGAGTAAAACCGTTACATTTATATTTCGGTACAATATTAAAGTAACCAAATTTTGAACAAAAAATTATACAAACTTATAAAACATAAAAACCAAATTGATTTACTGTACAAAAAAAACTAACAAAACATTTACAAAGAAAATAAAAAGAAACCTAAACTACAAAATCAACAACAACTGCACCTACTAAGCTAACAACAACATAAGCAACGTCATCAATACAACCAACAACACCATCGGTGAACATAACGGCAACCACTGGAGTAATGCTACGTAAATATTAATATAACCATATTCCTTATTGTACCATTAGAAAAAAATTATTAGTATAGTCATTTCAAAAATTATTATTAATATTATAATTATCATTAAATGTATCATAATTTTTTTCCCTTACCAATTATATTATAACTTATCTTTAATACTTACCTCTGTACTTATTTTTTTATGCTTACCTTACAATTAAATCAAAATGTTTTCATATACAACGGCTACTTTTAAAATAAAACATTAAATTAAAATTAGAATGAGCCAATAATCTTTTAATTAGGAGGATGTTAGGGAAAACCAGGTAAGTGGGGAAAGTGGTCATATTTAGGGACAGTTAAATAGTAGGGTACCCATGCTGTCAATGGCGTAAGGGTGGGTCAAATGTACCCCGGTATGACACAACATCTAATCATACCACACCGTTAGCTGCCAATGCAGTTCATTCGGGAAAACATTTTTGAAAGAACAAATAAATTTTACTTTTTTTATATTAATTTTTTTTATCTAAACTCTTGGTTTTATTGTGGCATGGAGAGTTTAGGAATATGTCAATACGCCATGAGCACGGGTCAAGGAACTTACCAACCTGACAGAGCTAGCCAGGGTTTCGTTTTATTTTACCATGCCAGACTTGACATAAACTCATACCGCAATTTATTATATTAGAATTTGAATAATTTGTAGAAAAATCTACTCAAGCATTAGCGGGCGTATTACAACAGCAAATGCAATATCAGGTCTTGTTGCTACTGCTAAGTACATAAGACACCCAACGGCCTCCCTATATGGAAATTTTCCATTGTTTGCGACAGTACTTGAAGTTTTAATATTTTCAGCAGCTGTACTTACTGGTCTTGCATCTTCCATGTTGAATTTCTGAAGCATCTTCTTTATGTATGAGGTTTGACGAACAAATATTTTGCACGGTTGTTGAATTATTTCCATGCCTAAATAGTAAATTGAGCCAAATACTTTAACGTCGAATTCACCCATCAAATTATTTATGAACTCTCTAGAAACTTCTTTGGATTCAGCAGCAATTATACCATCATCAATGTATATAGCCAATATAATTTTCTTATTATTGATTTCACCAACAAATACACAAGAATCTGCAGTGCTAACTTTGAAATTAAATTTCCTTAAAATTTCAGTGAACCTCTTGTTCCAACATCTAGAAGCCTGTTTAAGCCCATAGAGGCTTCTATTTAGTTTGCAGACTTTATCACTACCATCACTATATCCAGTTGGTTGATGCATATATATTTCCTCCTCAAGATGCCCATACAAAAACGCTGTTTTAATGTCAAATTGTGTAAGAAAATAATCTGAAGACGCGCTTAAGGCTAAAATCATTCGAATTGAAGTAAATTTCGCCACGGGGCTAAAGGTTTCCTCGTAATCTATTCCTTGTTTTTGAGTAAAACCCCGAATAACTAGCCGCGCCTTGTAACGTTCAACATCATCATCCTGATTTCTTTTTATTTTATATACCCATTTGTTGGATATAGCTTTTTTACCTTTTGGTAGTTGTACAAGATTCCATGTTTCATTTATAATAAGAGAATCATATTCGTCATCCATGGCTTTCTTCCACTGCAACCCAAGATTGCTATTAATTGCTTCTTGATAGTTCTGTGGCTCTTCATAATCAGCGATAAATGCACAATTTATTTCATTCTGAACTAGACCTGTCCTTTTCGAACGTAAATTGTACCGATTAACTTGGATGCCATGTTCGTTGTCTTCTACATTTTTCTCGACTATATCATTTTCCGCATCCTCGAATTCTTCTGTAGAATCAATGTCTAATGGAAGTTCTACTCTAGGTTCATTCGTAGGTTGTATTTTAGATCCATTCTCCCCCACAATATCATGTGTAGTACAATCTACAAGATTATCCTGAACTATAATCCCCTTTTCCAATTCCCTTATAATAACGTTACGTGAAATTTCTATTCTTTTTTCAATAGGCATCCAAACGCGATAACCCTTGCAATTTTCCTGATAACCAACGAAAATACCTTTTTTAGATTTGGGATCTAATTTCCTACGTTTTTCCTGTGGTACATGTACATATGTATCTGAACCGAAAACGCGAAGCATAGAAATGTCAGGTCCTTTTCCAAACCACAACTCAAAAGGAGTCTTATTTTTCTGTGGGCTCTTTCCTGTTCTATTCAATGTAAACACAACGTTATTTACTGCCTCTCCCCAGTAACTAAGACTAAGACCCTTGCTATGTATCATAGATCTAGCTGCTTCAACTACAGTTCTCATATCGCGTTCGGCTCTACCATTGTGTTCCGGTGTGTAGGGTGTAGATTTCTGATGTACTACTTACTTTATATTTACGTAAAATTTCACATACCTCTTGACATACTCTGAACCATTATCGGACCTTAATACTTTCACTCTCTTACCAGTATCTGCTTCCACTTGCGCTAAATATTCTGAAATTACTTGAGGAACATCAGATTTTGCTTTGATGCAATAAACGTAGCGATAATTGGAAAAATCATCACGAAACACTACCATGAATCGAGCACCACCAAATGACTTTTCTTGCATAGGACCACAAAGGTCTGTATGTACCAGACTTCCAATTTCTTTGGCTCTATTTTCACTTTCAGAAAATGGTATTCTGTGTTGCTTACCCATGACACAACCTTCACAAAAGAAGTCACCATCTACATATTTAATATTTTGGCGCACCAACACGTCTTTAATGTGATCTTTGCCTTGATGACACATTCTTTCATGCCACATTTGCAAAGAATTGGATTTTACTGCGACATTTGCGTTACCTGCATCTTCTTCTACCTTTAGCAATAACTTAAAGAGCTTTGAATTTTCTCTTATGCCTTTTAAATAAACTTTACCATTACGTTTGAAAACGCATTCATCTGCTTGAGCTTCCATAGTGTATCCCTTGTCCAAACATGCATTTGCAGAAAATAGATTTAATTTTATATTCGGAACAAATAACACATTTGACAGAAATTTTTCATTCCAGACCTTACCATCAAAAGCTTTAATATAAATATCACCTTTTCCGAATGCTGGAATGATGTCGCATTCATCTGCTTGAGCTTCCATAGTGTATCCCTTGTCCAAACATGCATTTGCAGAAAATAGATTTAATTTTATATTCGGAACAAATAACACATTTGACAGAAATTTTTCATTCCAGACCTTACCATCAAAAGCTTTAATATAAATATCACCTTTTCCGAATGCTGGAATGATGTCGCCATTTCCGATTCTGATACTTTTTGGAGTATCAAACTTAATATAATTTTTGAACCATTCTATCTTACTTGACATGTGATCACTAGCGCCGGAGTCCACAAACCAGGCACGTTCATCAGAAGAATCTACGAATAAATTTTCTCCCACAAAAGCATTTCTCTCGCTAGACTTTTTACTGTTTTTGTTGTTGGGACACTCATTCTTCCAATGTCCATACTTGTTACAGATAAAGCATTTACCTTTCTTATTGCTGTAACCACTCTTGTTTTGCGGACCATTTTTAAACAATTTGCTACTACCTTGTTTCGCTACAAAAGCTTCCGATTTTGAAGGTTGAATTCCCAATCTTGATTCTTCCATACACAATCTTGACGTTAGATTTTTAAGGGTTCTTTCTTCCTTACCTGTGGCTTCCCATGATGCAAAGAAATGTTTGAAGTCTGCAGGTAACGTCATCAAAATCTTAGTAATTAACATGTTGTCGGAAATTTTTTCACCAAGATCTTCAAGTTGTCTAGCCATCTTTTGCAATTTTGAAATATGTACGGAAATTGCATCTTCAGGAGCCTTCTCATATTGAAAAAATTGCTGTTGAAGCAAATGGATTGACGTTTCAGATTTCTGCTCATATACGCTTTCAAGCATCGACCACATAGCTGCTGCTGTATCACAATTAATCACGTGCAACATAGATTCCTCACCCATAGACACAACCAAAATTTTCTGAGCCTTAGCATCTGAGGAAATCCAGCTTTCTAATTCTTTTCCAGCCTGTGCGGGTTTATTTGTGACTCCACTTGTAATATTCCAAAGATTACTAGCCCGTAGTACCACCTTTACCTGGAATTTCCACAGAGTCCAGCCTTCCGCACCCTCCAATTTGTTTATCTTGAATTCCTCCATTATCGAGTTTGCACAAAGAGTCCGTTCTTGAAACCAATATAATCAATTACGAGTAAATACCACGACAATAACAGTGACCAAATTTTATCCATAAAACGTTTAACCAACTGGGCTCATAACCTGTTAGCAGAGTTAAAAATCGTGATGTGTTTTCTTTGGTAATAAAATTGTGAGTGATTTAAAAATTTTATTTTCAATTTGACTTTACTGAAATACAATTCAAAGAAAAACATTTTCATAATTATAAAACAAAACAAGTATATAATTCAATACAGTGTGAATGAATAATTATTGTACAAAAACAAACCAAATTTCAACAATTATGCACCAAAATAAAAGAAAAAAATCATGTTTTTCAAAAATTAGTCAAAAATAGCGGGAGATATGTAGAGCTCTGAAATTTTCAAGGGTAATTTTCCACTACATTTCTATAAATCTGGATATATAACAAATGCCTGAAATATTCCGGCGGACTATACTACAAACCAACAAGATTTGGTGGACTGGGTTATTATGCACCAAAATAAAAGAATAAAAATCATGTTTTTCAAAAATTCGTCAAAAATAGCGGGAGAGATGTAGAGCTCTGTAATTTTCTAGGGTAATTTTCCACTACATTTCTATAAATCTGGATATTTAACACAGGCCTGAAATAGTCCGGCGGACGATACTACAAACCAACAAGATTTGGTCCACTGGGTTATTATGCACCAAAATAAAAGGAAAAAAAATCATGTTTTTCAAAAATTCGTCAAAACTAGCGGAAGAGATATAGAGCTCTAAAATTTTCAAGTGTAATTTTCCACTACATTTCTATAAATCTGGATATTTAACACATGCCTGAAATAATCCGGCGGACGATACTACAAACAAACAAGATTTGGTCGACTGGGTTATTATTCACCAAAATAAAAGAAAAAAATCATGTTTTTAAAAAATTCGTCAAAAATAGCGGGAGATATGTAGAGCTCTGAAATTTTCAAGGTTAATTTTCCACTAGATTTCTATAAATCTGGATATATAACACATGCCTGAAATAGTCCGGCGGACTATACTACAAACCAACAAGATTTGGTCGACTGGGTTATTATGCACCAAAATAAAAGAAAAAAAATCATGTTTTTCAAAAATTCGTCAAAAATAGCGGGAGAGATGTAGAGCTCTGTAATTTTCTAGAGTAATTTTCCACTACATTTCTATAAATCTGGATATATAACACATGCCTGAAATAGTCCGGCGGACTATACTACAAACCAACAAGATTTGGTCGACTGGGTTATTATGCACCAAAATAAAAGAAAAAAATCATGTTTTTAAAAAATTCGTCAAAAATAGCGGGAGATATGTAGAGCTCTGAAATTTTCAAGAGTAATTTTCCACTACATTTCTATAAATCTGGATATTTAAAACATGCCTGAAATAATCCGGCGGACGATACTACAAACCAACAAGATTTGGTGCACTGGGTTATTATGCACCAAAATAAAAGGAAAAAAATCAAGTTTGTCAAAAATTCGTCAAAAATAGCGGGAGAGATATAGAGCTCTGAAATTTTCAAGAATGATTTGCCACTATATTTTTATAAATCTGCTTATATAACACATGCCTGAAGTAATCCGGCGGACGATACTACAAACCAACAAGATTTGGTCGACTGTGTTATTATGCACCAAAATAAAAGAAAAAAATCATGTTTTTCAAAAATTCGTCAAAAATAGCGGGAGATATGTAGAGCTCTGAAATTTTCAAGGGTAATTTTCTACTACATTTCTATAAATCTGGATATATAACACATGCCTGAAATAGTCCGGCGGACTATACTACAAACCAACAAGATTTGGTCGACTGGGTTATTATGCACCAAAATATAAGAAAAAAAATCATGTTTTTCAAAAATTAGTCAAAAATAGCGGGAAAGATGTAGAGCTCTGTAATTTTCTAGAGTAATTTTCCACTACATTTTTATAAATCTAGATATTTAACTCAAGCCTGAAATAGTCCGGCGGACGATACTACAAACCAACAAGATTTGGTCCACTGGGTTATTATGCACCAAAATAAAAGGAAAAAAAATCATGATTTTCAAAAATTCGTCAAAACTAGCGGAAGAGATATAGGGCTCTGAAAATTTCAAGTGTAATTTTCCACTACATTTCTATAAATCTGGATATTTAACACATGCCTGAAATAATCCGGCGGACGATACTACAAACAAACAAGATTTGGTCCACTGGGTTATTATGCACCAAAATAAAAGAAAAAAATCATGTTTTTCAAAAATTCGTCAAAAATAGCGGAAGTATATAGAGCTCTGAAATTTTCAAGGGTAATTTTCCACTACATTTCTATAAATCTGAATATTTAACACATGCCTGAAATAATCCGGCGGACGATACTACAAACAAACAAGATTTGATCCAAAATAAAAGAAAAAAATCATGTTTTTCAAAAATTCGTCAAAAAGAGCGGGAGAGATGTAGAGCTCTGAAATTTTCAAGAATGATTTGCCACTATATTTTTATAAATCTGCTTATATAACACATGCCTGAAATAGACCGGCGGACGATACTACAAACCAACAAGATTTGGTCGACTGGGTTATTATGCACCAAAATAAAAGAAAAAAATCATGTTTTTCAAAAATTCGTCAAAAATAGCGGGAGAGATGTAGAGCTCTGTAATTTTCTAGAGTAATTTTCGACTGGGTTATTATGCCCCAAAATAAAAGAAAAAAAATCATGTTTTTCACAAATTCGTCAAAAATAGCGGAAGAGATGTAGTGCTCTGAAATTTTCAAGAATTATTTTCCACTACATTTCTATAAATCTGGATATATAACACATGCCTGAAATAGTCCGGCGGACTATACTACAAACCAACAAGATTTGGTCGACTGGGTTATTATGCACCAAAATAAAAGAAAAAAATCATGTTTTTCAAAAATTCGTCAAAAATAGCGGGAGAGATGTAGAGCTCTGTAATTTTCTAGAGTAATTTTCCACTACATTTTTATAAATCTAGATATTTAACACAAGCCTGAAATAGTCCGGCGGACGATACTACAAACCAACAAGATTTGGTCTAAAATTTTTTTCAAAAGTAATTTTCCACTACATTTCTATAAATCTGGATATTTAAAACATGCCTGAAATAGTGCGGGGGACGATACTACAAACCAACAAGATTTGGTCGAATGGGTTATTATGCACTAAAATAAAAGAAAAAAATAATGTTTTTCAAAAATTCGTCAAAAATAGCGGGAGAGATGTAGAGCTCTGAAATTTTCAAGAATAATTTTCCAATTCATTTCTGTAAATATGGATATATAATACATGCCTGAGATAGTCCGGCGGACGATACTACAAACCAACAAGATTTGTTCCACTGGGTTATTATGCACCAAAATAAAAGAAAAAAATCATGTTTTTCAAAAATTCGTCAAAAATAGCGGAAGAGATGTAGAGCTCTCGATTCCTCGATTAATCGCCTCTATTTCGGTTAATGTCGAAACAAATAATTCAAAACTCAAATAATTATTCGATCCGAATAATCTGTTAAAACAGATCGATTAACCGGTTACAATTTTAATATGGAATTTATCCCATCCTTTTTCCCAAAACTTCATAATTTTCTTAACTTTGGCTAAAAAATTAGAAGAAACATAAACACAAATATATTTTAATATATTTTATTTGTATTTAAGACAATTTTATTTGTATTTTAAATTTGTCCAAATACATTTCAATATTATTCACTTGTATTTAAAAATTTTAAATCTGTATTTCAAAATTGTAAAATTGCATTTAAAATAATTCCATTTGTATTTCAAAATTCTCCTAATTTATTTCAGAAATTTCCAAATGTATTTAAAAAGACTCTATTTGTATTCCAAAATTTTCCAAATGTATTATATAAAATTCGAATTGCATTTTAAATTTTATTAAATAAAATTCGAATTGTATTTCAAATTTTATTAAATACATTTCAGAAATTTCTATTTTTTTTTTTAATTTTTGAACAATTTAAAACATTTTTGGACTATTTTAAATGATTTTTGGACAAATTTAAAACATTTTTGGGTAATTTTGGAACATTGTAGACCATTTTGAAAACTTTTTAGACAATTTTAAAATATATTTGGACAATTTTAAAACATTTTTGGGCAATTTAAAAACATTTTTGGAGAATTTTAAAACATCTTTAGACAATTATGAAATATATTTTGAATTTTCTGAAATAAAACTGAAAAAGATGTAGAATACAAGGGAACCCTTAACCGTTTCACTGAATTTAAATTTTTATTCGCATTTGTGCCATTAACAATAACGAAATAACCTAAAGTTAACACAAAATTAATGTTAAAAAATTCAAATTTAAATGGAATTTGACATTTGTAACTGCACACTGAGAGAAATGTCTACATTCTATTTATGAATTTTTACATTGTTTCAATGAAGTTTCGCTGAAGTTGGTCCATTGAAGCTTTTCATTAAATTGATAAATTTTATGAAAAAGATTCATAACTTCATTACTTTAGTGGAAATTTTCATTAAAACTGGAATAATAAAGATCCCTGTGCGTATGTTAGCTCAAACTTTGAATAATTTTGTTTATTGTCAATGGCACTTAAAAACGGAAAAAATACTGAGAAATTTAACAATCGTTTATGATATTCTTTAGTCTACTAACTCTACTATTCAGAAATTTTTTTTTTTCAAATTTTTGTGGAGTAAATTGATATTTTCAATTAACTAATATTTTACTCAAACGGAACCAAATTTTTTTTTATTTCGAGGAAGAACTTTGGATAATAATTTTTTTAAATGCAATATTATATTTATGGAAGTATTGATTAAATTTGCATTCAAAGAAATTTTGAATCCAAAGTTTTACAGATTAAAAAAAAAATTTCGTAAGGAAATAGAAAGTCTACCTTGAGCTATGCTGTTTTAACTTACTAATTTTTATAAAAAAATCTCCTAGTTTCAGCAGTTTTTTTTGCCTTTTTTAACTAATTTTTAATAGCTTCAGCTATATTTTTAAATAAATTTTTCTATTAGTATAAGAAATGTTTCAATTTAGATAATCTCAGATTCCGAAACTTTCAACCTTAAGGTACATTTATACGCGAGAAAAAACTGCTAGAAATAGAGAAAAAACACTACAAAATAGCTAAACTCATTCAAAATAGAGCTAATTAGAGGTGATTTTTGTTTTATCTCTATCATTTTCTCTCTAGTGTAGATGTGCTTTTTTAATTTAAAATTTTTTTTAAATACATCGTGTTCATATGTCATGTTGATATTTAACAAAAACAGTAAGCTGTTAGTGTATTTGTTGATAAAAAGTTAAGGAAATACATTAATTTTACTTTAAACGATTAATCGATTAATCGCCAATTTTCTCGAATAACCGACCCGAATAACCGGTTAATCAGTTTTAGTAATTTTTCGAATAATGCAATAACCGGTTAACCGCCTTTGTCGAATAATTGGAAACAGTAGTTATTATGCACCAAAATAAAAGAAAAAAATCATGTTTTTCAAAAATTCGTAAAAAATAGCGCGAGAGATGTAGAGCTCTGAAATTTTCAATAGCAATTTTCCACTAAATTTCTATAAATCTGGATATATAACACATGCCTGAAATAATCTGGCGGACGATACTACACTCAAAAAAAATCATGTTTTTCAAAAATTCGTCAAAAATAGCGCGAGAGATGTAGAGCTCTGAAATTTTCAATAGCAATTTTTCACTAAATTTGTATAAATCTGGATATATAACACATGCCTGAAATAATCCGGCGGACGATACTACAAACCAACAAGATTTTGTCAACTGGGCTATTATGCACCAAAATAAAAGAAAAAAAATCATGTTTTTCAAAAATTCGTCAAAAATAGCGGTAGAGATGTAGAGCTCTGAAATTTTCAAGAGTAATTTTCCACTTCATTTCTATAAATCTGGATATATAACACATGCCTCAAATAATCCGGCGGACGATACTACAAACCAACAAGATTTGGTCGACTGGGTTATTATGCACCAAAATAAAAGAAAAAAATCATGTTTTTCAAAAATTCGTCAAAAATAGCGGGAGAGATGTAGAGCTCTGTAATTTTCTAGAGTGATTTTCCACTACATTTTTATAAATCTAGATATTTAACACAAGCCTGAAATAGTCCGGCGGACGATACTACAAACCAACAAGATTTTGTCAACTGGGCTATTATGCACCAAAATAAAAGAAAAAAAAATCATGTTTTTCAAAAATTCGTCAAAAATAGCGGTAGAGATGTAGAGCTCTGAAATTTTCAAGAGTAATTTTCCACTTCATTTCTATAAATCTGGATATATAACACATGCCTCAAATAATCCGGCGGACGATACTACAAACCAACAAGATTTGGTCCACTGGGTTATTATTAGTGTTTCCAATTCGGTTAATCGATTAACCGATTCCTCGATTAATCGCCTCTATTTCGGTTAATGTCGAAACAAATAATTTAAAACTCAAATAATTATTCGACCCGAATAATCGTTTAAAATAGTTCGATTAACCGGTTACATTTTTAATAAGGAATTTTTCCTTTATTTTTTCCCAAAATTTCATAATTTTCTTAGCATTGGCTAAAAAATTGCAAGAAAAGCTTATTAGAAAAACAAATACTAACTGAAAATACCACCAAATTCTTTAAAAATCGAGAGAAAGAGGTCCTTAAGCCTTTAAATACCTTTTTTGAAGGAACTCTAAGCAAGTCGGCATTGCACCATCGAGACACTTCATCTGTTTTAAGAGACTGATAAATTTTAATAAAATTTGTTTGCAAATATTATAACAAAATATCAAAGTTTCTATTTGTAATATTAATTGTACATATTAATTCTGTAAGAACTCTAGCTTTTCTTATTTCTATCAAGAAAGTGTGTACAATCGGTTCAAAACCACATAAATTCTACGACATGTTCCACTAGAATACCATGGAACCCGAACCCGTTTCAATGAAATGAAATTTTTATTCGAATTAAAACAAATAACCAAAAAGCAGAAAATGAAAGTTAAAAAATTTTAATTTATATGGAATTTGACATTTATAACTGCACACTGAGAAAATTGTGTACATGCTATTTATGAATTTTTACTTTGATTCAATTAAGTTTCGCTGGAATTCATCCATTGAAAGTTTTCATTAAACTGATGCAGTTTTAGATATAATTTTATAAAAAATTTCATATTTATTAAAAATTGTATACACTCAAAAAAGGTTTTATTAAAAAGAGCTTCATAAAAATAATGAAGCTTTGTCACATTGGGAAGAAAACTTCATTAGCTTACTGAAAATTTCTGCGTAAGTTCGCTCAAACTTTATGTTATTTTTTTTTATTATTAATGGCCCTTAGAAAACGGTAAAGAGACTGAGAAAATCAGAAAAATTTTATTCTAATTTTTGCAGCGTAAATTAGTATTTTCATTAACTGAAATTCAACTCAACTATTTTTTTATATCGAGGGCTCGTTTTTTATTTCTTCAGGGGAGAAGGAAGAATCTTAATAAAATCTTCAAAACTTTAGATATAACATGTATTTAAATGCAATATTAATTTTTTTGCGGCAGTATTGATTATTATTCTTAAATTACTAATATTTGCCAAACCAAAAATCTGCTAGTTTCAGCAGTTCTTTCTACCATTTTCAATGAAATTTTAGTAGCTTTATCAAAATTTTTGCAGACTTTTGTCTGCTAAGAAAATTTTTAATTTAAAACAACCTCAGATTCCAAAACTTTTCAACCCTAGAATATGGAAACTTGTTTTAAATATAGCGAGCTTATATGTATGTCACGTTTATATTTAACAAAAATAGGCAGCTCTTTTTGTTTTTATTGATAAAAAATTAAGGAAATACATTAATTTTGTATTAAACGATTAATCGCCAATTTTCTCGATTAACCGACCCGAATAACCGGTTAATCAATTTTAGGCATTTTTCGAATAATGCATTAACCGGTTAACCGCCTACGTCGAATAATTGGAAACACTAGTTATTATGCACCAAAGTAAAAGGAAAAAATTAAGTTTTTCAAAAATTTGTCAAAAATAGCAGGAGAGATTTAGAGCTCTGAAATTTTCAAGAATAATTTCCACTACATTTCTATAAATCAGCATATGTAACACATGCTTGAAATAATCCGGCGGACGATACTACAAACTAACAAGATTTGGTCCACTGGGTTATTATGCACCAAAATAAAAGAAAAAAAATCATGTTTTTCAAAAATTCGTCAAAAATAGCGCGAGAGATGTAGAGCTCTGAAATTTTCAATAGCAATTTTCCACTAAATTTCTATAAATCTGGATATATAACACATGCCTGAAATAATCCGGCGGACGATACTACACTCAAAAAAAAAAAGTCAGCAAAAAATGTTGCTGTGTCAGCAAATTTTTAGTCAGGAGCGTGCTTGCAAAAAAGTTGGTAATTTCAGCAAAAGGTTTGCTAAAAGTCAGCGAGCTGATTTCTACTAAAAAAATAGTAATCTTCAGCAAAAGTTTTGCTAACACTTAGTCGACTGCAAATGACAAAAGTCCTTGCTAAAATCACCAAACTTTTTGCTGAATATTAGTAGACTGAAAAAAACTCAAAAAACTTGTAGCGAAATTTTACTTTAGTTAATTTATTTGCTGAAAATTAAAATATAGAATATGTGTAGAGTTGTTTTTCTTTTTATGTCATTTCCGTTTCCAGACACGCTGCGACATCTACAGCTTGTCTATCTGGTTGTCGTCCACGCTATGAATGCGGTTATCAGCACAATTTTTGTAGCAAAATAAATTAGTAAAACATTAGTTCAAAATTAGTTTAATGCTAAAAAAATATAATTAAAATGTTTGCTGAAAACGGAATTTCAGCAAAAAAATTGCTGAAAACTAGTACACTTGATATACAAGGCGTTTTACTAATTTTTCTACTGACTTATTTTTTTGAGTGTACCAAAAAATGCATTTTCCAACAAATTAAAGTTTATACGTATATCTTCAATTTTTTCAGAGTGGTGAATATCGAAATCTCGGGATTTCGGTGCACATGTAAACGCAGCTTCAACCTTTTTTAGTAATTTCGAGATTTTGATATTCACCACTCTGAAAAAGCAATGTAGGAAAGCTTATAGATGTCCAATTTTGAATAAAGTACACATATTTAGTACTAATAAATACATTTTCCAAACGCAGCTTTAAGCTGCCAACACACTGGGGAACATTCGTGACAGAACATGTGTTTCTACTTTTTTTCATTTTTTATACAGACGATGCACACACGACAACAAAACGTCAAACGAAACATCATTTTTGTTTGTAGAACGGATCACATGAAATATGGGCGGAAGAAAATCAAATTAATAAATTTGTTAATTGTTAGTTTTCCATATGCTGCTTTTTTTTTAGTTTTATTTTTTTAGTTATCACATTTTTTGTCCATAATTCTCGCAAATATATTCATTTATAAAATTAATGCAGTTTTCATCTCTACACACAAAAAACTAGAGTATGTTATATTATACAAACATGCTTGGTAAAAACGATTTCCTATAGAAAATGTAACTTAATGTATACATAAATCCGTTATTATTTAAAGACTAGATCATTTTTTATTAAATATGGAAATTTTCTTTGGACTTACAAATTTTTAAATATGTTAAGCGTTTTTATTTTAAATAAAATTTTAATTCACTTCTTTTTTGTTGGAGGCTCATAGTTCCCGATTTATGGAGCTGAAGATGATCTACAACAATATTCAATGGCTTATTTCTCTACTCAAAACTTATCGGACCAGAACAAAATATATATCGTTGGAAAAGATACTTGAAATACCTTACCAATGATATGCAACATGCCTAGACTTATTAACCCATTACGAGCCGGGCCATGATTTTAAATGTTAATTTTTTTAAATTAAAAAAAGGAACTTTTAGAAGTAACAAAAAGCTCAGAAAATATTAATTCAATGAAAAAATTGAGTAAAACATATAAAAAAAATTGTTTTTGATAAAATATTATATTAATTTCGAATATATTAGTTAATCTCGAACTTGGGTCTTCGATTAACTAATATATCGTCGGCTTGCCTGCAAGTAGTGCTGTTTTTGGTTTTAACAGGTTTTCAGGAGAGCGAAAGACTGATTTATATTATCCTTTTAAGATATTTTATTGACATATGCCTTAATAATTCACGACCTTATTTACTGCAATCATTATTAAGGCATATGATGTCAATGAAATATATTAAAAGGATAATATAAATCAGTTTTTTGCCCTCTTGAAAACCTGTTAAAGAACACATGACACTACTTGCAGCAAGCCGACGATATAGTTATATATAAAATAAAATTAAAAATATTTTTCGTATCTATTTATATATAAAATTTTTAACGGTTTTATCAATAATATATTCCTATATATACAATTTGCAATAAAGTAAATACTGATATATGATTTAATATAATTATATATCATCATTAGGGCAAGGAATTTCATGCACTTAAAAATGGAAAATATGCGCCTAAAATATGCGGCTAAAAAAGAAAAATATGCATTAAAAACGTAAGAAATATGCACTAAAAACTATTATTTTTGCAAAAATAATGTAATTTAAAACTTAAAAATATAACTAAGTTAGTTATTTTGCAAACTGACACAGAACTCGAAGATTTTCCATAGGTCGATAAGGTTTTTAAAAATGTTTATTTTGATTGAATCAAAATATAAAATTTTGAATTTTTATATTTTTTTACAAAATAAAAAATGCTCTTAAAAATTAAAAATATGCAGAAATATGCATTAAAAAGCACAAAATATGCATTAAAAAAGCACCAAATATGCATTTAAAGTCAAAATATGCAAAAACATGCATTTATGACAAAATATGCAAAAATATGCAACTACAAATCGATGCCATTTTGTTCTAAATTTGATGATTCGGTTAAATATTTAGTCCATATTAGTTTTGGACTATCGACGAAAAACATGCATTTGCATGAAATTCCTTGCCCTAATCATCATATAAAAACATATAAGGTCGCCCTGCTACTAGGGTTTGGGGTTCGGGAATTCCCGGGCGGAAATTCCCGGAAATCCCGGGAAAAGTTTGCCGGGAATTCCCGGGAAAATAATATATTTTTCCCGGGAAAACGGGAAATTTTAAAAATATTAAATTTTTTAAATTATTTTTGTTTCGAATAGCATTTTTTTAATTTTAGTCATAAAAAACATTTTAAATACCAAAACAAAAATGTCATTGTTAAAATCTTTTAAAAGGGAATACATTTATTTGACACACAAATAAAATCTTTGCCAAGTAATAAGGAGAATTTCAACTAATAAAGATTTTTCGCATAACTTATTCAAAATTTAAGTAGTAAAACCTAAAAACTTGGTAAAATGTTTAAAAGAAATATGAAAAAAGCTTTGTTTCTTACAAATAATCGCTCTTACTATCTAAATTTTTCAAATGTATAATTTAGGTAAAGTCGACTTTAGTTAAAATATTGGGTGGCAGTATACCTTGACTTGGTTTATTTTTGGAGCATTCTGATTGGTTAATTTATTTTCAACCAATCAAAATATTTGAAAATATAAATATTTTTGTAAGGTTTTCATACACAAAAATGAACAAAACCGTTTGATTAAAAATAAAGTCGACTTTAAATTTAAAATACGTCTTTATATTAAGGGTCAATAATTTTATAAGTAACGTTTTCATTAATAAAGACTAATGGTTAACGGTGGTATCTAAATTTGGTTATCCGACATCTAAATTTGGTTCAGAAAAAAAAAATTGATGGTCATGCAACTTCTCTTGAAGAAAACAACAACAAGAACAACGTTTCAGCTAAAATTAGCAAAGTACCTGAAGAAAAAAGTGTAAGCTGAATAGGCATTAAAGGTTTTATCGTAGGGCAAACATTTCCTGAAATGGTATGCAAATTATATATACATATATTTAATCCTTTAATTCGCAGTGGAACATAGGCATGCAAATTAGCTGCAGTCAATCCGCACCATAACTAGATCTTCGTTTATTCGAGAAAGTTTTTATAATAAAAACCTGGCATTGCAAAAAAATGAAACCGATGTGAAGAACATTATATTAAATTACTACAATCATGTAAAAGATATCACGATAAAACAAATATCGAGCAATATTTCTAACAATAGGAGATTTACTATAATCTTAGATGAATGGACACGAATATCACAAAAGAGATATTTGAACATATGTATAAACGGAAATAATTCATTTTATAAACTGGGGTTGGTTTATATATCAGGAAGATATAATGCTGATGAAATAAGAAGAATTGTAGAAATAAGACTAGAATAGTTTTATTTGTCTTTGGAAAATAACATTGTGGCCACCATATCTAATGGGCCAAGTGTGATGAAACGGTTTGTTTCCGACAGTCCAGTAGTAGGAGCCTGCTGGAATCATGCAATTCATTTGGCAGTGCTGCGAGTAATTTATGTGAAATCAAAAGTTCAACATTCTGATATTTTTTACTTTGAATTCTCACTACACAGACTGCATTTCCACTGAAATAGTTTTTTTTTAACAAAAATTACTTATATAGGTGGTTTTCATTAACAATTTTGTTCAAAAATATTTCCCGGGATTCCCGGGAACCCCGGGAATCAAATTTTTTCATTCCCGTTTCCCGGGAAATAAAAAAGTCCGGGAAATCCCAAACCCTACCTGCTACCATTAACATAAAAATTAAAGAAAACAGGCAAAATTTTACAAATACGGTATTTTAATTTTTTTTCCTGTCTTGCCGACATTTAAATTTAGGGTTGAACAGGGCATCACATTACGGACGCCTTGGAGGATCTACTCCAGCTTAATTCCAGCCTTGTACTCAGAGAAAAATTGGTTTAATTTAAATATAAACGGTTAAATTTTGAGGAGAATGGGAGAGAATAATTATCAAGTAATAGCATGCAATGCATCTGAATAAAGTATCCTTTCTGAAAAACATAAATATCCCGACTAAAAAGTTTTCATACAATCTTATATGATTTGATATAATTATAAATGTTTATATGTGTGGCTTTATATGACCATATACATTTATATTAACACTTTGGTTTTATAAATATGTTTGATATGACGTTATATATAATCATATGCGATTTGGTCTCCAGCTATATATTAAGAGATCTGCAAATATAGTTTATACATAATTATAAACAATCTTATCAAAAAATATAACAAAGTTAATATAAAATTGTATTAATTTTATGTATTAATTTATCTGACATGATATCTAATTATACAAAATTTTATAAAGTTTAATTGCACTATTAAAATTAAATTATGTATACATTAAGTTTTCATTTGCTTAGTTTAAATTAAACCCTTAAATTTTTATATAAATCACCTAAAAATATAACTTTTTATTGGTACATTATAAATTCTTTTGCACATTATGTTAAATCACTTTCTTTCCTTATCTACTTAAAAAACTGTCAATATTTAGTTACATTAGGGGAAAATGATAAAAAATTTCATGTACGCGACCCAAAATAATCTTAGGTAGTTTTACAATTTATTTATTTGTTGCCAGATGTTTGTAAAATGTGTATAATTCTTAAAAATAGCATTAAAATTGTCGAAGTTGAAAATTGTTAAAAAAAATAAAGAAGATAAAACAATATGGCGAAAAGTAGATGCCAAAAGTGAAAAAAGTTAGCAAAAAATATAAAATAATATAAATAATATAAAACTTTATGGTTAATGTCATATGGAATGGTGGGTAAGGCTTAGGGACAATCTCAAACGGATATGGCTTCATATTCACATAAGGTTGAGTTTACACTTGCATCGAAATTGTCGTGTGTAGGTATTAGAGGGTGAGGTGTAAAAATGTTATTAGGGAATATGTTAAATTGACACACAGATTTGTATACGAAACTACCCTATAGACAACTGTGTGGAAGTTAGTTAAATTTATTTTTGACAAGACTAATGTCAATAGAAAATGAAAAAAAAGATGGTCAGGAAAATGGAGGCATTGAAACTTCTTTTCTGATTTGGGTTTCGAGGAAGATGGACGGCTAAGTGGTCTGAAGAAATAATTACAAAAGCAACAACCATCCAGTTTTTTTAATAATTTATTCTTCGTTTCATAATACAAGGGAAATTCAAATATATATATTTAAGAACAACAAGGAAGTCAACCACAGCTGTACACCCTTACCACCTCTAGCCAGTCCCATCGTTGGAGAAGCGGCACAAGCACCATCCATCCTGGGGTGCTAGGTATTTACTGGAAAGGTTTTAAATACGATTTGACATGATATTTCACCGGGACGACACAACGGACAGACTGAAATAAAATAAAACAAAAAAAAATATATATATTACAATAAAGGAAAAAGAAATATATAAAAAGTTTTTTTTATTAGGGAAAACATTTGTACTTTCCTGTATGTGTTTTATAACCCAATCCCTTTTGAAATTTTAGGAAAGGTGCGCGTAAACCTTTAGGGTGAGCTCAGGCCATGGAATCGTTTGTTGAATCCGGGATAAATTGCCCTATAACTTAACCAAATGTTAACCCTACATTGAAAATAAAGTAAAGAAAAGATAGAATAAAATTAAAATTCATAAAAAAAAATGAAATAAATTATAAAAAAAATATTTATATAAAAAAATTAAATATACTTACCGGAAAACCCAGACCTTAGACTGAAAGACGAACTGACCCAAACCTTTCGGGTAAACCTAAAATTAGAAACGAAACAAAATAGTTACCACTGCTGCATCCAGGAATGCTATGGAAAGAAGAGGGAATTTGTTAATTTATTAAAAGCTGCACCAGTTCACCGTAACTTAAAAACAAAGATATTTAAAATATAAAATTAACCGAAGATTTGAAAATTAATGAAGTTTTTGCTAAATTCTTACTAATTTTGAAAAATTAGGCAAATTTAAAGCAATTTTGTTTTAATTAGAATTTTAATTTTGTTTAATGTAAAAATTGTTGGAAAATTGTATTAAATATTTTTTTTTTTTGGCATCCATTTTGAAACCTATATTCCTTTTGCAATTTTTTTATTTGTTTTAAATCAAATTCCTAATTTTCATTAAAACTTTTTGATTGTGATTTACTTGGCTGTAAATTTTATTTCCTTTTTTTTATAACTTTTGCGTATAAACAATAAATTAAATTCCGAGATTTCAAATGAAAGTGTTAAATTAAATTTTTTTTATTTATAATAAAAATCAAAATGTTTATAACGTTTACATGAAAATTTGAAAATGTTATCATTTAGAATGAAGTGCTAGGTTTTTTAAAGCGGTAAGTAGGGAAGTTTAAAATGTCTGTGGAGGAAGATTTGGGACATCAAAACTTCTACATCAGATGTCATGGTGAAATCCAAATGGATTTCAAGTGGGAGGTTTAATGTTCGGCATAAGACCGGCCGAACTTGTATTTTTGAATGGACGACAGGGAGACTTGTGTTTGTGTTATTTTTTGTTTTTTTATTATTTTTGCTTTTGCGTCTTGCTTCGGGACTTGCAATTTTTTTATTTTATCGAACTTTTTAGAACCCTTTATTTTTTTTTTTTTTGAACAGCTGGCATGATTTTTTTTTCTTGTTCTGTCAAGGTACAGAGGTGTTGGCAAAGAACCACCCCGTCCGACGAGCTCTAGCCGAGCATAACGCGGGCATGCCAGCGATGCCAACGATCTGGCCACTTTTTAACTTTTTAACAACAGCTGACAGTACAAAATTCCGAGATTTCGCTATTCACCACTCTCAAAAAACAATGAAGAAAAGCATATAAACGTTAAATTTTTAGAAAATGTATTTATTAGAGCCAACTATGTGTGCTTTATTAAAAGTTGCACATATATATGCTTTCCTTCACTGTTTTTTCAGAGTGGTGAATAGCAAAATCTCGGGATTTCGATGCAAGTGTAAACGCAACTTAAGGTTGCATTTGCATCGAAATCTAGAGATTACGCTATTCACCACTCTCAAAAAATAATGAAGGAAAGCATATAAACTTTAAATTTTTAGAAAATGTATTTATTATAGCTGACTATGTGTGTTTTATTAAAAATTGCACATTTATATGCTTTTCTTCATTGTTTTTTCAGAGTGGTGAATAGCGAAATCTCGGGATTTCGATGCAAGTGTAAACGCAACCTAAGACACAACTATCGGTGCGTTTACAAATTTATCGTCAACATTTTAATCATCATATCCGATGGATCGTCTAGTACTGGCGTATAAGTATCTGTTAAATACTTCGCCAACCGCTTGTTTTACAAGCAAACCAAAACACAAAAAAAAAAAAAAAAACATTTTAATCAATGGTTTCACCTAAAACTTTTCGGTTAGTAAAACTATTATATAAGTATAATAATAAAATAGTTAATAACTTTCATTTTTATTTGCATGCAGTTTAAGTTTTCAACAAGGTGATGCCCTCTGGAAATGGTTGGCTGATTATCCAGAATATGCTGATTATCATTTTTCATGGTTGCTAGGGGTGATCAACATGTTTTAGACTTGAAGGATGTTATTTATATGGCCCAACGATTGAGACTGGAGGCTGACAATGCTTTGTCTGGAATGGTAACAAATTAAAAAATTAGTTTTTATATTGTAATTAAATAGTTTTCCAAGTTTACTATTTTAAACAAAAATGAAGTTTAAATTTGTATCCAACTATTAATACCAGTAATAATTATAAAATAAATAAATTAATTAATTAATCAAATTGTTTTAATAAGGGAGAAGGAAAGAGCTAAATAATTTAACATAGATTAATAAATAAAATATGGCTTAAGTTTAATAAATTAGTGCTAACAATTCCAAAAACAGAATAACAAATATTTACCGAGTTTTTTTGTATAGTTATTATTAGTTTTTGTTTTCTTATTTTATAACAAGCATATTATATAAGTTATACCCAAAACTTGGGTAGAGCTATAATACATACTAAAACTAGGTAATTTATACCCTTATTTTATGTGATTTCCCCCTTTTTATTTTTTGCGTGTATATATAAAAGATTAACGTGAGTGACAGACAGACTGACTCAACATCGCCCAGCCCAAACCACTGAAGCTAGGAAGTTGAAATTTGGTATGTAGGTTCC
Organism: Leucophora obtusa; assembly: GCA_949987735.1. Taxonomy (NCBI): domain Eukaryota; kingdom Metazoa; phylum Arthropoda; class Insecta; order Diptera; family Anthomyiidae; genus Leucophora; species Leucophora obtusa. The sequence continues at coordinate 84,965,453 of OX465296.1, forward strand.
TCTTTCGGCGTAGACGTCCGCTAAGACGGGATTTTTGGAAATTCCTACCGGAACGGGCAAAAAGGGGAAAAGTCTCCCCCTTGGAGGCCTGCCAAAATCCCTTTGGCTAGAAAGCTGAAATTTAAGATATGTGTTCCTTGGAGTAGGCGCCAACTTTTCTGGAAAGTACTTTCTAGAATTTTGGACAGGGACGTTGTAAAACTGGGGGTTAAAAATGGCCCAAACCGCTGGAGGTAGGAAGTTGAAATTTGGTATAAAGGTTACTCCACTATCATAGACATCCACCAAGACGGGATTTTTGGAAATTTTTACAGGGAGGGGCAAAAAGGGGCAAAAAGGAGAAATGTCTCCCAGTTGACGGCCTGCTCAAACTGCTGGAGCTATGAAGTTGAAATTTGGTATGTTAGGTTCCTCGACCGGTGTAGACGTCCGTTGAGACGGCATTTTTGGAAATTCTTATCGGAAGAGGCGCAAAAAGGGGACAAAAAAGTACATTTTGCCAAAAAAAAAAGTACCTTTTTCCAAAAAAGTACCTTTTTCCAAAAAAGTACCTTTTTCCAAAAAAAGTACCTTTTTCCAAAAAAGTACCTTTTTCCAAAAAAGTACCTTTTTCCAAAACAAGTACCGTTTTCCAAAAAAAGATACCGTTTTCCAAAAAAAAGTACCTTTTTCAGAAAAAAGTACCTTTTCCAAAAAAAAGTACCTTTTCCAAAAAAGTACGTTTTTCCAAAAAAGTACCTTTTTCCAAAAAACATACATTTTTCCAAAAAAGAGTACCTTTTTCCAATAAATATACATTTTTCCAAAAAAGTACCTTTTCCCAAACAAAGTACCTTTTTCTAAAAAAATTTACCTTTTCCAAAAAAAAGTACCTTTTTTCAAAAAACATACATTTTTCTAAAAAAATACCTTTTTCAAAAAAAGTACAAATAAAGTACTTTGTAAAAACAAAGTATCTTTTTCTAAAAAATTTCGCTTTTTCCAAAAAGTACCATTTAAAAAAATACCATTTAAAAAAATATAATTTAAAAAAAAGTACTTTTTTTCCTCCCCCTCCGGATATATCCACTAAAACAAGGTTTCTTGATATTCCCCCTTGACGGCCTGGCCAAACTGCTGCATATAGAGACCTAAATTATGTATGTAGTAGGTTCCTCTTCCAACGCAGACGTCCTCTAAGACGGAATTTTTGGAAATTCCTACCGGGAGGGGTAAAACGGAATAATTCTCCCCCTTGATGGCCTAACCGAACCCTTCGGCTAGAAACCTGTAATCTATAATATGTTTTCCTCGGAGTATGGGCTAACTTATCGACAAGCCATTTTTAGGACTTTGGACAGGAACGTAGTAAATTTTCCAACTGTATTTGTGAATTTACTTGAATTGCTAGGTCTACCTTTACATAAACTGGAATTAAAAAAAACTTCAATGCACGCTAACAACGTAAATACGTAGCTTTGCCCGCTATCTTTAATATTATAAAATGCTTTCCAACCCTGCTTTACGTTATTTATTTTCATTCAAAACGCAAATAAACAAAACTACTTACGAGTCTTTCGACCTAAGTTCGCCCTTTACCAAATTATCTTGACATACACCCGTATATTGCAATTTGTAATGGATTCATTAAGTTGCGTTTACATCTGTTTTCAAATCCCGAGATTTCAATGGAAATCTCGAACCGAAATCTTGACCGTTTACATTTGCACTTTATGACAGTAGCGAGATTTCGATTTGACAGCTGCACTTTTTTTGTAAACAAAGTACCATAAAAAAATAACCTCAAAATAAAAATATTTCTAAAAACAATTTTATTCATTGGCGGAGTACAATTTACAGTATTTTATGTAAAGATCTAACGCTAGATATGTTAGTAAATTTGTTTTTTTATAAGGACGACAAGCTAGAACCCAGATTTTGCAATCTTTTGGCGGAAGGAAGACATGCACTTCCGAATGCTTTCTTCATAGTTATGCTTCGCGGGAAGCAAAAATTAGAACCACGCAACACTTCTTATAGTCATTAGTAAATTTCCATTGGGTCTAAAGTCATATTTATTAAATTAATAATAATTTTTTTATTTCATTATTTTGTGTTATTTTTAGTTTATTTTATTAGTCAGCTGCTGACCATCTTTGCCACTTTTTCATGCAAAAACTCTACAAATTAAGCGAAACACAGTGTTGTATTCTGCAAAAGTCTCCAGATTTGTGAGATTTTCATGAGATTTCTTCGAAATCTCGCAAATTTACGGGATTTCCTTTGTATGGGGAATCTCGGGATTTCACATGAGATTTTCACTGAAATCTCAGGCCCCCCCCCACCCAACCTCAAATGCGACCTATCTGCGCCGATGGTTGAACAACAGACAATTAGTTGTTACATGCCCACGTGTTGGTATACTAAATGATTTCCCGGTGAAAAATGTCCATATATGAACATTTATGGTTCAACCATATATGTATGGATCCGAAAAATGAGGTAACACCTTAGTATATGTTCATATATGGACATATATGAACATATACATTTATTAAATATATGCCAATACATGCGAACGTTGCTGTCCTTTATTATAAGGTTGTACGATAGATATAAATTTATGTATGACATTCAAATTAGGCGCTACATATGTTCCTTTTTTTATTCATGGCATTAAATATAATTCCATATTTATCCAAATATGAGTTCCTTTTACATATATGGAAAAATGTATTCTTCGAAATATGTTCATATACAAGTCCCTTTTGCATAAATTGAATTTCATATACTTTCATATTTGTCCATATATGAGTGCCATTTCCATATATGAAATAACAGATGCTTTCATATATGTCTGTATATGAAATTTTTTCCATATATGGAATCACATATACTTCCATATATGTTCATATAAAATCCATATATGTTCATAAAAAATCCATATTTGTTCATATGTGTCCATACATAAACCATATATGAACATGTTTGAGCGTATATGAGCATTTTTCACCGGGTTATTTATATAAAAATGAAGAGGCAAAAAATTGTATTTGTACTTAAACATTACAATAAATTTACCTTAACAATTATAGCCTAATTTCTTAAAACACTACACTACACTTCGCCTAGTTTTTTAAAATTTCGTATTTTATAAATCCCGGTGATGAACGCGGTGATCGTCCGTGCTGACTTACGTAGTTTTTAAACAAAATTATATGAAAAAGCAAATTTTGTAAATCACCAGACTGTTATTTTGATCACTTGAATTGTCAAATATTATCACATGCATTTTTTAGGTGTTGAATGAAAAATAATGCCAAAAACTTAAGAAAAAACACTAGAAAAAAAGTAATTAACGATAATTACGCTGAAAAACATATGGATAAGATAATCCAGTGGTATAAAAACAATTATAACACGACTTTATTTTACAAAAATTTTATTGCAAAAGTAAAGTGCAGAAAATGAAGTAAGAAACCTAATCAGCGATTAACATTCTGCAACCGAATATATTACTTCAAAAATTTTTCTTTTTCGACAATTTTTTTTGCGAATTCTTTTTGCAACTCACAACTTTGTTGTATGAAATGGGTTTATAGTCCCTAGATTATAAATTAAAAAAAAACCGCACTTAAAAAATTGCAAAATAATGGCGGCACGCGAAAAAAGGCTTATGGCACTAAAAATTAATTTAAAAACTTAATCAGAGATTTACATTCTGCAAACAAATATATTGATGGAATAATTTTCCTATTTGCAATTTTTTTCGCGATTTTTTTATTTTGCAACTAGCCGCCAAACTTTGTTGTATGAAATAGGTATTGTAGTCCCTAGATTACAAATTAAAAAAAACTGTGACGAGCGCTTACAATTTTTCTTTATATTTATTAATTTGAAAAAAAAGCACTACTTTTTGCCGCTGGTGATATTCTTTTGGGAATGTAAATAAAAACATATCAATCACAATGGCAAAATGTCAATATACTATATCTGGCAAGTGCCAAGTTTGGGATGTTGCCATACTGTTTTGTAGCTACAAAGACAGAGTCGTTAAAGGAATAGGTCGTACCCCGTCGCATGTAATCGTTTATTCGTGCATTCGCAATCAAATATCCGCATGGTTCACATAAAATTTAGTAAAGGAGAGAAAGCCTGAAAACGTGTAATTTAATCGAAAGATTATTTTAGTAGTAAAGTTAGTGTGTATTGAAATAAAGTGATCTGCTTTTGAACAGATTTAGTCGTGTAGTTTTCAATTTGGTCAAAGTTTTAAATATTCCATTTTTAATCGACCGGAATTGAATTTAAGCCGCTTATTACATCTTGGAAAAGGGGTAAGAAAAATATCGAAAATATTTAGTGTACTTTCACTGTATGAAATCCATAAAAAACTCAAACAGAGTGTTGAAAATGTGATAATTTATAATTCGAAATTGAGTAGAATTTAATTCTGAATACACGCCGTATTCACGTTTAGTAAAATCGCCATGAGTGTCCTATCGATGGCAGCGCTTGGTTCCACATGCGTAAAAGGGCATTCTTGGGCACGATTCAGAGATTTTGCTGGGAACCTAACTAAAAAAAGTCACATTACACCTGATTGAAAATATACATAACATCTTTCACATGTTGATTTTTGAGTATTAATACTCGAAGGCTAATAGAGAATGAATTTTAAACACGTGTCCAGTCCTTAAAGGTTCTGGATTCATATCCATTTTAGGGAAAATTAATTACTTAAATATTTACATGAGGTTTCGAGTTGTAATGTGATTTCATGCATTGTATAAGGTTTCGTTAATTGAAGGAAAACTGGTAGATTATATGTTTTATTAAAATTTCGCAGGGAACTTGTCACATATTGATCGCTTTAAAACATATCCCCTAACTACAGCGGTAGGGATTAAAACGATCCACAACACCGCCTGCACATCAAGGGTAAGGTGTTTGCGAGGGAAACGTGATTTTTATGATACCCTGGTCAACCGCCCTTGGTTAAAGTGGCAATACGGCAACTAACGTGGCAACACTCCAGTTAACCAATAGCCGTGACAAACACCCATTTTCTTGGAGAATAACGTATTACTTAATCAGGCAGTCGAAAAAGGTAATCCAGTGTCTTTTTCTTGGAGAATAACGTATTACTTGATAAGGCAGTCGCCAAAGGTAATCCAGTGTAAACCGTTAAATTCGAGTCTAATCAAATTATGAATTTGACCATTTTGACCCGTTCGACCTATTTGACCGCTGAATATATATATTGAGAAAGAAAGAAAAACTAACATAACCTTGTAAAAACTTATATGTGAATAACCGTTATAACTGTACGTTTATATGCTCGATGTTAGTTTAGTTAACCGACCTTAAGATATGTAATTTTTTTTAATTTAAAGGAATAGTATTAGATTCCTCAGGATAATATTAACCCTAGAATTTATTTAAAGAAAAGAAAATATTGCGGAAATAGGAAGTAGAGTATATGCATGTTCAATCTTCAAGGAAATCAACAGGTAGTGATATAGAGCTTGTTTCCGGAC